>JAJIBD010021539.1:0-583349 GCA_021461705.1 Cryptotis parvus
AAAAGCCTTAAGTTAAATATATATTTTCTATTTGAACAAACAGGAAATATCATGAAAAAATTATAATAGGATTTTGTTTGCTAGAATGTGTTACTTATATATGTACAATATGTAACATAATATAATTGCTATTAGATATTATTTCTAATATCCCAAACTATGCTAGGCAGTATTATTAGTAGTGACACCATTTTAAAAATCTAATAAATTTGCTCTTCACAACTACAGATGCTCCGTATACATACATGCATATTCAAAAAATCTGTTTACTTTAGAATTTTGTTGATTTGTATATTTTATTCTTAGAAGACAACAAAACTTTTTGCTTTCTATATCTATAGAAGTTTGCTGCTTCATATATTACAAACATTCCTGAAATTTCCTGATACATATAAATGTCATAGGTCTCAGCTTGCATACTATCAGTAGCAGAATCTGATATTTGTTAAAAAGCCAATCTCCAGATCTAGAAGAAATGGATCAATTCCTGGAAGTCCTATAACCTCCCACGGCTGAAACAAGAAGACCTCCAATACCTGAATAAGCCTATCACCATTGAGGAAATAGAAACAGTAATTAAAAGACTTCCCAAACACAAAAGCCCAGGTCCAGACGGATTCCCTAGTGAACTCTACCAAACCTTTAAGGAGGACCTACTGCCAGTCCTGTTCAAGCTCTTCCAGGAAATAGAAGAAACAGAAACACTCCCAAACAGCTTCTACGAGGCACATATCACCCTGATACCCAAAGCAGGGAGAGACAACACAAAGAAAGAAAACTACAGACCAATATCCCTGATGAACACGGATGCTAAGATCTTCAACAAAATACTAGCAAACAGAATCCAAAGACTCATCAAGAAGATTATACATCATGACCAAGTAGGATTCATCCCGGGTATGCAAGGATGGTTCAACATTCGCAAGTCAATCAACATAATACATCATATCAATAAGAGAAAAAATAAAAACCATATGATCCTATCAATAGACGCAGAGAAAGCATTTGACAAGATCCAGCACCCGTTCATGATTAAAACCCTCCAGAAAATGGGAATTGAAGGGACTTTCCTCAAGATAGTTACAGCCATCTACCAAAAGCCCACAGCGAGCATCATTCTCAATGGGGGAAAAGTTGAAAGCCTTCCCCCTGAGATCAGGGACAAGACAAGGTTGCCCACTCTCACCTCTTTTTATTCAATATAGTACTGGAAGTACTTGCGATAGCAATCAGAGAAGAAAAAGGACATCAAGGGCATCCAGATAGGCAAGGAAGAAGTCAAGCTATCATTATTTGCAGATGACATGATATTATACCTAGAGAACCCTAAACTCTCTACCAAAAAACTCCTAGAAACAATAGACGCATATAGTAGAGTGGCAGGATACAAAATCAACACGCAAAAGTCGGTGGCTTTCCTGTATACAAATAACGAAAGAGAAGAAAGGGATATTAAGGAAACAATTCCATTCACAATTGTGCCACAGAAAATCAAATACCTAGGAATCAACTTACCCAAGTGTGTAAAGGACCTGTACAAAGAAAACTACAAGACACTGCTCCAAGAGATAAAAGAGGACACAAGGAAATGGAAACACATCCCCTGCTCATGGATGGGGAGAATCAACATTGTCAAAATGGTAATACTCCCTAGAGCTCTATACAGATTCAATGCAGTCCCTATGAGGGATACCCATGACATTCTTCAAAGAAATTGACCAAACAATCCTGAAATTTGTATGGAGCGATAAACCCCCAAGGATAGCTAAAGCAATCCTCGGGAAAAAGAAGATGGGAGGCATCACCTTACCCAACTTCAAACTGTACTACAAGGCAGTAGTAATTAAAACAGCATGGTATTGGAATAAAAACAGACCCGTGGACCTATGGAATAGAATTGAGTATCCTGACACCCAACCTCAAACACA
Source organism: Cryptotis parvus (assembly GCA_021461705.1). Lineage (NCBI taxonomy): Eukaryota > Metazoa > Chordata > Mammalia > Eulipotyphla > Soricidae > Cryptotis > Cryptotis parvus. The sequence continues at coordinate 1,929 of JAJIBD010021539.1, forward strand.
TGATCATTTAATCTTTGATAAAGGTGCAACGAGTCTAAAAATGGAGTAAGGAAAGCCTCTTCAATAAGTGGTGTTGGGAAAACTGGGCAGCGACATGTAAAAAAATGAATTTGGACCTGTGTCTAACACCATGCACAAAAATCAGATCAAAGTGGATTAAAGATCTCAATATCAGACTTGAATCCATAAAGTACATTGAAGAAAATATAGGAAAAACCCTCCATGACATTGAAGCTAAAGGCATCTTCAAAGATGAAACATCTCTAACAAAGCAACTAGAAGAAAAGATAAATATATGGGACTACATGAAACTAAAAAGCTTCTGCACCTCAAAAGAAACAGTGACTAAGATACAAAAGCAGTCCACAGAATGGGAAAGAATATTCACCCAATACTCATCTGATAAGGGGTTAATATCCAGGATATATCAGGCACTGGTAGAACTTTAGAAGAAGAAAACAAACAACCCCATCAAAAAATGGGGACAAGAAATGAACAGAAACTTCAGCAAGGAAGAAATTCGAATGGCCAAAAAACATATGAAAAAATGCTCATCATCACTAATCATCAGAGAGATGCAAATCAAAACAACAATGAGATACCATTTTACACCACAGAGACTGGCACATATTCAAAAGAACAAGAACAACAAGTGCTGGCGTGGGTGTGGGGAAAAGGGGACACTCATCCATTGTTGGTGGGAATGCCGGCTGGTACAGCCTTTCTGGAAAAACAATATGGACATTCCTCCAAAGACTAGAAATTGAACTCCCATTTGACCCAGCCATACCACTCCTGGGAATCTACTCTGGGAAACCAAAAATATGCAGCGGAAACACCATCCCTACTTTTATGTTCATAGCAGCATTATTCACAATAGCCAGAATCTGGAGGCAACCCGAGTGCCCGAAAATAGATGACTGGAAAAAAGCTTTGGTACATCTACACAATGGAATACTATGCAGCTGTTAGGAAAAATGAAGTTATAAAATTTGCCTACAAATGGATGGACATGGAGAAGATTATGTTGAGCGAAATTAGCCAGAAGGAGAGAGACAGTTACAGAATGACTGCATTTATCTGCATAACATAAATATATAGGTACATATTATGATACCAATATCCAAGGTCAAGTGAAACATACATCAGGAGGTCCTGTCAAAGGTGGAAATTATCACAAACGTGTGGGAGTCAGAGGCTAGGTAAAACAGAAAATGGAACAGTGTGCTAACAATTGTGAGGGTACTAATGCCAACCTAGAACTGAGCATTAAATAGAGGCAAAATGATACACATGACAACCCTTTAATGTATGTTCTGTAATCCATAGTCTGGAGAGGAAGGAAAAGAGAAAGATAGAGAAATGGAAAGAAATAAAGAACCTGCCATGGAAGAGGGCTGGGGGAGGGGGAGGGAACCGGGGGACGTTGGTGGTGGGAGATGGGCACTGGTGGCGGGATGGGTGCTGCTACACTGTATGACCAAAACCCAAATATGAACTTTTTAATTGTATATCTTTGTAATTGTAAAAATAAAAAAATTAAAAAAAAAAAGCCAATCTCAGGCCTTACCCAGACTTACTAGTGAGAAACTGAGGGGAGAGGTCAGAGACCTTGGTTTTTACTAAGAACCCTACTTGCTTTGACAGCCACCTTTCTTAGCAAGGAAAGAAAAGCCAAGACTTTTCTATATCACTTGATCACTTGACATCCCGTTATTCATCGATTTGCTTTAGTGGGCACCAGTAACATTTCCATTTGACCCTATCACGTGCGAGTGTAGCCCAATGACATCTGGTTGCTTCGGATGTATCTGGAATATGAAGAGCCTCAAACCGTTGGTTCAGGGTCTTGAAGAAGTCTGACCATCTTGTAGGTGGGCGGCCACATAATCTTTCCTGTCTTCCCGTTCATCTTCGATTTGCTAGAGCGGGCACCAGTAATATCTCCATATGACCTGTCTCATGCAAGTAGAGCCCAAGGGAACCTGCTTGCTCCAGGAACATAAAGAGCCTCAAACCATTCCATCAGGTCATGGGAATGAGGTCTGTAGGTCTTTCCTATATACAAATAACAAAAGAGAAGAAAGGGATATTAAGAAATCTATTCCATTCACAATTGTGCTACAGAAAATCAAATATGTAGGAATCAGCTTAACTAAGTGTGTAAAGTACCTGTACAAAGAAAACTACAAGACACTGCTCCAAGAAATAAAAGAGGACATGAGGAAATGGAGACACATTCCCTGCTCGTGGATGGGGAGAATTAACATTGTCAAAATGGTAATACTCCCTAGAGCTTTGTACAGGTTGAATGCAGTCCCTATAAGGATACCCATGACATTCTTCAAAGAAATTGACCAAACACTCCTGAAATTCATATGGAATAATAAACACCCACGGATAGCTAAAGCAATCCTCGGGAAAAAGAAGATGGGAGTCATCGCCTCTCCCAACTTCAAACTGTACTACAAAGCAGTAGTAATTAAAACAGCATGGTATTGGAACAAAAAACAGACCTGTGGACCTATGGAATAGAGCTGAGTATCCTGACACCCACTCTCAAACACATGATCAGTTAATCTTTGATAATGGTGCAAAGAGTCCAAAATGGAGTAAGGAAAGCCTCTTCAACAAGTGGTGCTGGGAAAACTGGACAGCAACATGTAAAAAAAATGAATTTGGACCTGTGTCTAACACCATGCACAAAAATCAGATCAAAATGGATTAAAGATCTCAATCCCAGACCTGAATCCATAAAGAATGTCAAAGAAAATATAGGAAAATCTCTCCATGACATTGAAGCTAAAGACATCTTCAAAGGTGAAACACCACTAACGAAGCAACTAGTAGCAATGATAAACGTATCGGACTACATGAAACTAAAAAGCTTCTGCACCTTTAAAAAGAAACAGTGACCAAGACACAAAAACAGTCCACAAAATGGGAAAGAATATTCACCCAATATCCATCTGACAAGGGGTTAATATCCAGGATATATCAGACACCGGTAGAACTTTACAAAGAAGAAAACAGCCAACCTCATCAAAAAAAGGGGGGGAAGAAATGAACAGAAAATTTGACAAGGAAGAAATTCGAATGGCCAAAAGGCATATGAAAAATTGTTCCTCATAATGGAATTATCAGAGAGATATAAATCAAACAACAATGAGATACCATCTTACAACACAGAGACTGGCATATATCCAAAGGAGTAAGAGCAACAAGTGCTGGCGTGGATGCTGGGGAAAAGGTGACTCTTATCTATTGTTGGTGGAAATTTGACTGGTCCAGCCTTTTTTGGAAAACAATATGGACATTCCTCCAAAGACTAGAAATTGAGCTCCCATTTGACCCAGCCATGTTGCAGGTGTGGCTGCGGTGCCCAGCTGCATTGGCAGGTGGCAGACAGGAGACAGGCTTGTCTACCTCAGGTCTCTTCCCTGTGGGTCCTGGATCATTGATGGTCTGACATGGAAAAGGACTGGGTCCCCTGGGATGAACCCAGAGCCACGGAAGAGCCTGGCAAGCTACCTGTGGTATATTCAATATGCCAGAAGCAGTAACAATAATAGACCTCATTCCCAATGAATGGAGACATTACTGGTCCCTGCTCGAGCAAATCGATGAACATCTGGAAGGCAAGTGATACAAGTGATACCACTCCTGGGAATATACCCTGGGAAAACAGAAACTCACAGCAGAAACAACATCTGCACTCTTATTTTCATAGCAGCACTATTCAGAATAGCCAGAATTTGGAAACAATCAGTATGCCCGAGAACTGATGATAAATAAAGAAACTTTGGTACATCTACACAATGGAATACTATACAGCTGTTATAAACAATACTATGAAGCCACATAGGAAAAAAAAATGAAGCTATAAAATTTGCCTATAACTGGATGGACATGGAGAGGATCATGTTGAGTGAAATTAGTCAGAAGGAAAAAGATATAGAATGCATTTATTTGCATGACACAAACACACACATATATTTATATATATATACACATACATATTATGATACCAATATCCAAGGTCAGGCGAAACTTAGATCAGGAGGTCTTGTCAAAGGTGGAAATTACCACAAATGTGTGGGAGTCAGAGGTTAGGTGAGACAGAGAAGGGAACAATGTGCTAATTTTTGAAAGGGCTAATACCAACCTAGAACTGAGCATTAAATACAGGCAAAAGATACACATAATAACCTCTAAAGTGTATGTATTACAATCCACAATAAGTAAGAGAAGGAAGAGAAAAAGAGAGAGAGGAAAGAGAAAGAGAAAGTCCCTGCCATAGAGGCAGGCAGGGGGAGGAGGAGGGAATCGGGGACATTGGTGATGGGAAATGGGCACTGGTGGAGGGATGGGTGCTGGAACACTGTATGACTGAAACCCAAACTTGAGCATCTTTGTAATTGTATATCTCACGGTGGAATAATAAAATATTAATAAATAAAGAAAAGCCAAGTCTTCTCGCAATTGGAAACTTATAGATGAGAAGAAAAGCAAGTCTAGAGTCTGTTATAGTTGGCATTACACAATTTAATTACTTAACTTTAAGACTAAATGAGGAAGGAATTTATATGCTCTTACCTTAAATAATGTGTCTTTTGTTTCCTGTTTAGGTAATAGAATCTTTGGAATAAGTTTGGGCACAAAACTTATGAGGAGGATGACTTGATGACTACTTAAATAGCATTTTTTCATAATTAGTACATAGAAAAAAGTTACCTTTAAACTTTCACTTTTCAGATCATTAGGTTCACAGATAAATGAAGATGAAAATAGAGATTTCCCACGGATACCTCTGCCCCCCCACATATGCGTAGCCTCCCCGTCATTAACAATTTCTGCTAAAGAGGGACAGTTCTTACAATTAATAAACCTACAATAAAGTATTCCTGGTTGGAGACATATTACAGGAAAGAAGGCTTACATGTAATTGACCCTGGTTCGACTTACAGCACTAGATATATTTGTCAAATTTAAGATATGTGTGTGTTATATAACAAGTTATATGGATAACATTTTAAGTTATTTATATTTATATATATGTGAAAAATTTAAGTAGTAATATTTGTGTAGGTAAACTAGATAACTGCCCAAAAAGGAAACATTCAATTCCATTTTTGTAAAGCCTTTTTAGAAATTATTGATTATGTAAAAAATTTAATAAACTTACCCTTCACACCTACATATGTTCAAATTTAAAACACTGTTATACCAATTATAATATTTTATAGCATTTAGAACCTTCTTGAGTCTAAATATGACTTGACTTTAGTTGATAGACAATCTGACAAGAGGGAGTTGGCATGAATTAAACTTATATTCACTTGCACAGCTTAAAAAAAGTTTAAGTTGTTTCTTAAGATTCATTGAACTTTGTCTTAATTTGAAATGGTGCGTTTATACATTTTGATCTATATTTAGAAAATTAATCTATAACACTGGAAAGTCAGGGTTAGCACACCAGATTGAATGGGTTGTAACATAGAAGGCATCTGATCACTCTTTACAAAATATTAACACAGGAGGTTTAACCTGTCACATCTTATTTTATACACAACTTAATGGCTTTAAGATGAGATACAACAATCTTCACTAACTTTCTTCTAAGTACACATCTTTTGGTCACTCTTTAGCAAATTATAATATGCAGTACAAAATAAATTATAATATGCAGTACGAAATATTGATATCGGTTAGAAATCATCATGAACAACTTTGCAAACCACAGTGTTGATATAAAGTGTAAAAGAAAAGTAATATTCAGCAGCCTTCATTTTGTATTAATTATACTAAAATGATATCAGCATGTAACTACAATATTTTTAAAATTAATTAATTATTTTTTTTGTCTTTTTGGGTCACATCCGGCGAATCTCAGGGGTTATTCCTGGCTCTGCACTCAGGAATTACTCCTGGAATTGCTCCAGGGACCATATAGGATGCCAGGGATCAAACACGGGTCAGTCGCGTGCAAGGCAAATGCCCTCCCCACTGTGCTATGGCTCCAGCCCCTACAGTATTTTTTTAAAATCTCAACAATTATGTTGAAAATGTGCTCCTATGTAGGCTTCAGTGAATTCTTTCTTGTGAGTAAATAAGCAATGGGGAGAGAAAGTGCGTTATTAAAGTCCATTATAGAAGGTGTTTAATATAAGAAGGCAGAAAATGTTGCCTACAGTGAGAGCAGGGATCCAGAGAAGTGACTGAGACTTAAAGAATCAGAGAGGTGAGTCCTCCCTTCAGTCATGGGCGAGAGGGGTAGAAAGGCAGGCAGGCATGTGAGGACCTTTAGGCTGGTGTTGGGTCCAACATAGGTTCTTGGAAAGAAACACGAGGATAGTTTCCAACATACATTACCTGCAGCTCATGCCATTTCTTTTGAGTGAAGCCAATTCCATAGCCTTATCTGATAAACTAGATCATGAATCCTTCCTGAGCCAAAGACAACCTTATACAGGCTGGCACTGGAACACTAAATGGTCTCTGAAACACTTGGTGCAGAGCTGGGATTAATACTCTGGTCAGGAGAGTAACAGACTGATTCCAGGCTCACAAGCTCTGATTGCGAATTGCACAGAGAGATGAAGTTATTTCAGGACAATTGGCAATGGGTTTTCTGGTTTTTTCATGAGAGCTGTAGGTTTTGGAAATGAATGTCTGTGACTAAGATTATTCCGGCAATCATCTCCTGTTATCACTGCCAAGCAATTGTGAAGAGTTCTAAGGTGATTCAGCTAACACCGTAGGTAAGGCTTAAAAGTTTGAGAAGAAGCTTTGAGTTTAAGTGCAATAAGCTAAAAAGAATTGAGGTTTGTACAGAAGGGAACTACTTCACTGGTGATAATTCTGCTCCACCTAAACATTCTAGACTGTGTAATGCAACCAATCTGTGTAATGACTTACTGAAAGAGGCACATACTTTCTGAAGAGATTATCAACCTGGAATGATATTTGATTACTTAGTATGTCCATTACTTTAATATAGTGGACTCCATTGTTCAATATCCGTGCGGTTGCCCATGAATTTGGCTTTGCTGGAACTATTGAATATTTCATGGTCATCATCAAGTTAGGAGTGTCATGAATATTAGAAGATGAGCAGGGCCAAGGTAGGACTCAACTAGTAGAGCACAGGCCTTGCATTTTGAGGTCCTGATATTGATCCCTAAAACTACTCAGTAGTAGACTGGCACTGTCTGGTGTAGGACTGGTGACGCTCTGAGTACTACCAAGTCATCAAGCTCATACATCGGCAGTTTAACCAGAAATGGTTAAAGTTTACGTTAAAGTTGTTTCACCAGAAATGGCCCCAGTTTCCCTGAGTGGCCCCTCTTATAAAAAAAACCTATCCTATAAAGTAATTTCTGAAAAATAAAATTAAATTTAAAGTTCTGTCTAAGAGTATTATTAGAGAGAGTCTGGACCAATGTGAACATCTGTGCTGATGACTCTGTCCACTATTGGCCTTTGTTTACTCACCCAACTGGGGCCGGTCCAGGAAGTAGTGGTGGGAAGAACCTTCACTGATGTTGATAGTATGCAAAGAGGGTCCCTGTTTGCCTGTTTGCTGGCTGAATGACTAGTTTTGATAAATCACGTGATCACTTGACATCCTGTTATTCGTTGATTTGCTCAAGCAGGCGCCTGTAACGTTTCCATTTGACCCTATTACGTGCCAGTGTAGCCCAATGGCATCTGCTTGCTTCAGGAATACAAAGAGCCTCAAACTGTTCATTCAGGGTCTTGACGATGAAGTCTGACCATCTTGTAGGTGGGCGGCCATGTGATCTTTTGATGTCCCATGGGATCCAGTCGGTAATGGCTGTAGTCCAGCGGTCGCTCTCCAAATCGCATTACATGTCCAGCCCATCTGATTTTCGATGAAAATGAAATTTGTCTTGGCAAACGAGACAGCGTCCCTGACTCTGGAACAGTGACGGAGGTCAGAGCTCCAGATTCCTTCTTTCACAGGAGTGAGGCGTGATATTCCAAGCATAGCTCTTTCGATTCCTCTTTGGGAGACCCAAATAGCATTCTCATCCTGCCCAGGTCTCTGAGGCGTATATTAATGCAGGGAGAATGGTGGAGTTGAAGAGATGTGCCTGGAGCCGGAGGTTCTTTGTCTTTTTTGCTATTTTTTTTATGCTTTTGAAAGCATTCCATGCCGCTCTCTTCCTCCTGCGCAGCTCAGGTTTTAAGTCCTTCATCATGTTGAGTTCTCGACCTAGGTACGCATAACTGCTGCATTCAGAGATGTTTGTTCCATTGAGAGTGAATGGGGCCTCTGGAACTAGTTCATTTTTCATGAACATTTGATAAATAAAAAACAAAAATACATAAGCAGAAATTTTTTTTACTTTTTAAATATTTTATTATACCACCACGACATATGCAATTACAAAGATGTTCATGTTTGGGTTTCGGTCTTACAGTGTTCCAGCACCCTTTCCTCCACCAGTGCCCATTTCCCACCACCAATCTCCCTACATCCCACCCCCATCCCTAGCCTGCCTTATGGCGGGTTCTTTATCTCTTTTCTCTCTTTCTCTCTCTTCTTTCTCTTACACACTGTGGATTGCAATAAATACATTTAGAGGTTATCGTGTATATTTTTGCCTGTGTTCAGTGCTCAGTTCTAGGCTGGTCTGACTTTCGACAATTATTTGCACACTGTTCCCTTCTCTGTCTTACCTAACCTCTGACTCCGACACATTTGTGGTATATTCCACTTTTGACAAGACCTTCTGATCCATGTTTTGCCTCACCTTGGATATTGGTTTCATACTATATATATGTATATACTATATATACAGACATGGGGCAGAGCAGCCACTGGCTCTCACTATGCCCAGCCGCTCATGAGGTGCCCGGGAGGGATGGCAGGTTCTAGCCCTGGCCCGCCACCTCAGCAGAGACTCACAACAAGCCTAACGACCCCCCCCCATTCCATGAGGACCTCCATTTTCCACATCTGGACTTCCTCCTCATCAGATAAGCAGAAAATTTTTTAAAATTTAAAATCCGTTCTATTTGGAAGTTTTGAGAAAAGGGGGGAGAGAGAGAAAGAGAGAGAGAGAGAAAGAGAGAGAGAGAGGGAGACAGAGAAAAGGTAAGAGAGAGGGAGAGAGAGGGAGGGAGAGAGAGACAGGATCTCTGCCTGGGTCTCTCTGCTCAGTGATGATTCACTGTAGTACTCAGAGGACCATATTCAATGCTGGGGATAGAACGGTGTCCTCTATATTCAAGGCAAGCACTTTACTCCCAGCACAGTTTTCTAACACAATGTAACAGCCAGACCTAGATGTAGTACTGTAGTAGACTGTATGCTTTGCATGCCTGAGGGCTTGGGTTTGAGTCTTCTGATGCCATCAGACAAAGCAAACAACAAAGTCCCACTCTAGTTCCCCATGCTTCCATTACCAGCCCCTAGTGACTCCCCAGGTAAACAAAAACTTCAAGCTTCATTTTGGGTGTAGCTCTTAATTCTTACTCTAATCCCAACATTGGCAATATTCTCAGGTATCATCTTGGATCAGGGAGTTGTTTCTGGAATCCACGGGCTTTGGGAAATTCAGCATTGTCATATTGTATTTCCCCAATGATTTCCCAAATGTATTTACAGCCTTTCATGAATCAACTACTTCAAGTCCATAGCCAGGCACTAGGCTAGAGACGAAATGAGAAAACACACCTTGTTCTTTATCTCCAGTCAGACCCTAGAACTCAGATTCATTCTAGAATGTCTTGAGGGTGTTGGCAGTGACTCAGACACAGTATCAGAGGGTCAAAATACTTGGTCATAGGTAGCCTTACTAGTCTTGGTTTCTTAAGGTGCTCCTTTCTTCCTGTGCATGGCTGCTGTCCGCAGAACCGATAGGGTCCATCTTTATGTGGTTTCAATAGTTCCAGCAAGCATGGTATATGATTATACTTGGTGTAGAATCATAGACTGTAGGTTCTTCAATTTGTGTCATTTTGGAGACTTGAGGTCAGTTGTTTCCCTCCCCCCCGGATTACTAAATGATGGTATGGAAGTATCTGTGTTGGTTATGACACTCAGATCTGAGACTTCTTTGAGTTGCAGTAATCAAAGTATTCAGGGACTGCACCTCAAGAAAGTCAACTTATGGCTTTATTGGATAGAAGAATCAGAAAATTTTCAATCAGCTATTAAAGAGCTTTATAAATGCTTTATTTAGGTGACTACAACAGTAGGCCACCCGCACGACAAGCCTGCCAAGCTGTTGTGTAGTATTTGATATGCCAAATACCAGTAACATTTATATTAGGTCATTCCCGTGACCTAATATAATGATTTGAGAGGCTCTTTATGTTCCTGGAGCAAGCGGATGCCTTTGGGGGTCTCCTAGCATGAGACAGGACATATGGAGATATTACTGGTGCCCGCTCTAGTAAATAGATGATTCACAGGAAGATAGTGATAGTGATTAAAGAGCTGTGACAATTGGTTTTAAAGTCAAGCCAACCTCCTTATTTATACCCCAAAGAAAGTTTATCCAGAGTTTTATAAAGCATCTCAATCATGACAATATCCAAATATCTGAACCTGTAGATACTGAGTACCATGAAGATAAATTATAAATATATGTATTAGGAATGTGGAATTCACCGAGACTCATTATAATCACAGAAATGCTTTCCATACAAGTACAGTTCCTGGTGTAGAAGGCAACCAATCTTGATTAACAAAATATTAACACAGATGGCTTAACCTGTAACAACATCTTATTTATTTTATATTTTGCTTTTTGTGTCACACTTGGAGAATACTCAGGGGTTACTCTAGTCTCTGCACTGAGAAATTACTCCTGGCGGTGCTCAGGGGACCATATGGGATGCCAGTGATTGAACTTGAGTTGGCTACATGCAAAGCAAATGACATACCCACTGTGCTATCGCTCCAGCCCCAACATTTTATTTTATATAAGGACTTAATAGCTTTAAGGTGAGATACAGCAATATTTACTAACTTTATCCCAAGGAAATATTTTCCCCCTTGGGAAAAAATGATGGTTCTCTTAGCAAATTGTTCATTTTCTTAGCAAATTTTGACCATTCTCTATGAATTGTTCATAGCAAACAATTATAAGTTAATTATTGAGCACCTATTATGGGCCAGGCTTAAAGGATGGTTGAGAAAATTGGAGATAATGATGGAGGGACGGTATAATGGTGGTGGGAATAACCATAACAAATAATCATGGACAACTTTGTAAACCACAGTGTTTATAAAAAGTGTAAGGGGAAAATTGGAAAGATATGTAAATTGATTTTTAAAAAGAATGGTTCCTATATGTCAGTTTTAATTTATGTGTGTGTATGTATGTGCTGTGAATAGTCTTTTTTTTCTATTCAACATGCTATACTATCAGGAGTATAACATTTTCAGTCTAGACTTTTCATATTCTGAGAAGTTTCACAATTCAATGAGTGTTTCATTGGACAACCCACAAGTACTGGCCAACAGCATAAGGTAATACTTTGCAGTTTAGTGTTTTGTCTTAAGTGGAGCATGCATTTTTCCAAATTAATAATTTTTCATAGTTGTTTTGATATAAAAATAATAATTTCATGTGCAATCATCATGAAGAGTTAACATTTAACAGTTAACAATTACATAGATGTTCATGTTTGGGTTTCAGTCTTACAGTGTTCCAGCACCCATCCCTCCACCAGTGCCCATTTACGACCACCAATGTCCCCAATTCCCTCCCCCTCCCTAGCCTGCCTCTATGGCAGGTTCTTTATCTCTTTTCTCTTTCTCTTCTTTTTTCTCTTTCTCTCTCTCTACCTTGCCCCTTTCTCTCTTCCTTCTCTTATACACTGTGGATTGCAACACATACATTTAGAGGTTATCATGTGTATCTTTTTTAATATATTTTATTATACCACCATGAGATAAACAATTACAAAATGTTCGTGTTTGGGTTTCGCCATACAGTGTTCCAGCACCCATCCCTCCACCAGTGCCCACCTCTCACCACCAATGTCCCCGATTCCTCCCCCCTCCTGTAGCCTGCCTCTATGGCAGGCTCTTTATCTATTTTCTCTCTTACTCTTTCTCTTTCTTTCTCTCTTCCTTCTCTTACATATTGTGGATTGTAAGGTATATACTTAAAGGTTATCATGTGTATCTTTTTTTTTTTTTGCTTTTTGGGTCACACCCGGGAATGCTCAGGGGTTACCCTGGCTCTGCACTCAGAAATTACTCCTGGCAGTGCTCGGGGGACCATATGGGATGCCGGGGATCGAACCCGGGCCAGCATGGGCCGCCGCTGCAAGGCAAACACCCTACACGCTGGGCTATCGCTCTGGCCCCCCATATCTTTTGCCTGTTTTTAATGCTAAGTTCTATGTGGTAATATCTCATGTGTATCTTTTTGCCTGTATTCAATGCTCAGTTCTCAGCTGGTATTATCACTTTCGACAATTATTAGCACACTGTTCCCTTCTCTGTTTTACCTAACCTCTGACACCCTCACGCTTGTGGTAGATTCCACCTTTGACAAGACCTCCTGATCCATGTTTTGCCTGACTTTGGATATTGGTTTCATGAAATATATATGTATATATATACATATACATATATATACATATACACACACACACATATATATATCATGCAAATAAATGCAATCATTCTATATCTGTCTTTTTTTCCTTTTGGCTAATTTCACTCAACATGATCCTCTCCATGTCCATCCATTTATAGGCAAATTTCATAATTTCATTTTTCCTAACAGCTGCATAGTAATTGCCTTTAGCCACTCCCAAAGTACAAAGATATTAGTGGCAAAAGTACCCTAGTTTGTAACAGTTAACAATTATCACGGTGGTATAATAAAATATTAAAACCAACAAACAAATAAATAAATAAAATAAAGGTAATTGCTATCTGTGTAGGATGTGAGCCTACTTTTCTCTGGTAATTTATTTAAAAGAAAATTGGAAATTGAGTTCTTTATAAGAATTGTTTCATAAGTTTAGGATTTGGTTACAATATAGAAATATTGTTTCTATTAAAACAAGGGGAGTTCCAAGTTTACATCACTATGGAAGGATGTAAGCAGGGGACCTTCTCAAAGACAACCCAAATCTCCATTTGTAATTGTAGGATGCAGCCAGTGTTCATGGCTAATATCAGCTTTGGAGACACTACCTTGTTTGCTCAGTTGACTGCCTAGATATTTTATGAGCCCAAAGAAGTAACTGTTGGCTTTCTTGGTGCCTTAACAGCACTGAAATAAGTTCTAGGAGCTGGAAGGAGGTTGCTGAAACCTTCATAGTTTTCTTCCCACTTCTGACCACATTATCAATTTGCAACAGCCCAAGAAACAGCTTGTGCTGCACTTTTAATATGTGCAGTGGGCTCCAACACAGAACTCAGTGCGGGTGAGGGTCTGTGAGAGCAGTCCTGACCTCAGGACTTAGGGACTTAGGACGGAGTGTCAGTGAAGTCAAGCCAATCTCAGGCAATCAAGCCAGGCTTACACGCTGTGTCTTGGCCGATGATCTACATTGAAAATACTGTGCTGGCCAACACAGTGTGTTCCAAAGAAAATGAGTGTTTGGGCCAGAGCTGCCTGTGGTCAGCTGGACAGGGAATGGCGGTAGCATAGGACCAGGGGCTGGGCAAAAAGGCACCAGAAGGTAGAGTCCAGGCAGAAGAGAGTTAAGGATTTAGCCAAGGGCTGACTCAATGAATATGTTTCTCTCTCTTCCAAATACCAGTATCTCTGAGAAATATTGGAGCAACTGTCGCTTTCCCCCCCATCTATATGATTTATGTTTGATTTTAAAAGGGCCCAGGAATTTAATAGATCCAGCCATATGTATTTTTCTCACACCACAGAGCAATGAACTCACTTCTGACTGTCCCTGTTGATAGAGTCTGATCCCACAGGTTAAGGGCTCAGTCTCATATCATCCACTTATGGATGGATCGAAAGAGCTATGCTTGGAACATCACGCCTCACTCAAGTGAGAGAAGGAACCCAGAGTTCTGACCTCCATCGCTATTCCAGAATCAGGGACACTGTCTCATTTGCCAAGGCATCAAAAATCAGATGGGCTGGACATGTAATGCGATTTGGAGACAACCGCTGGACTAGAGCCATTACCGACTGGATCCCACGGGATGTCAAAAGATCACGTGGCCGCCCACCTACAAGATGGTCAGACTTCCTTGTCAAGACCCTGAAGGAACGGTTTGAGGCTCTTCATATTCCTGAATCAACCAGATGCCATTGGGCTACATTGGCACGTGATAGGGTCCAATGGAAATGTTACTGGCACCCACTCGAGCAAATCGATAAATAATGGGATTCAAGTGATCAAGTGATGGATGGATCTATTAAATGAGATTGACTTGGACAACCTGCTTTGGACCCCAGTAGAAATTTTAAATTGTGACTTTTTATTGAGGCTATGAATCCCCCAAAGTATGGGGTAAATGTTTAATATTTTGTTCTTTGTTTTGTTCATAAACAAATGAAGTCTCCAGTAGTATGCTGCACTTAGTTTATGTTTCGTGGTCTTAGTTTATGGTAGTATTAAAGTAATTATTTTATAATTAAAGAGTTGCTAAGACAACGGGCAGAGATTCAATGAGAATTTTCCATAATTTCAGTGGTAAAGAAGTGGCACCAAGTCTTTACTAACTAAATTTATAAAAATATTAGAGAATGAATTTTTATGGCCTCTTTGTTTTCTAACTTGGGTGATGTTGATTTTCTCCTAAATCTACTCTACTTGTAAGCTAAATCAGACCAAAGTTAATAGAAAGGGTATTTTTAGTAAAGTATAACATATACTTGGAAACACTGACAAACTACAAATAAGTGTTCTGAATTTACAGTGTTTATGCGGAAGTTAGAGAACGAAAGATTTGTTTCCTTTAGCTGCTGGCTTCAGTATTTTATAATTGAATGATAATTTTAGCGGCTTTCACCAAAATAAAAATATTACCTTATAACATTCTACATGTAAGATGAAATCAAGACTTTTGGTGACATCTCCCCAATTTATTAATTCCCCAAGTTAAAAAAAAAATAAAAAGAAAGAAATCAAAGACACATGACAATGTCATTGTCAAATTTAGTAAATATTTTGTTTGTTGTTGGATGTTCTTTATTAAGTCACATCTTTTATTAAAAATCATTTAGGGGTGGGGTTAAAAGAAGGAAGCTGGGAATACCGGTGGAGGGAAGATGCAAATGCTGACTGGATCAGTGATAGAACATTGTGTGTTTAAAACCCAACCATGAGGGGGCCGGAGTGATAGCATAGCCCGTAAGGGTGTTTGCTTTGCACCCAACCGGGTTCGATCCTCGACATCCCATATGATCCCCTGATAAAGTCCCCAGAGCACCGCCAGGAGAAACCCCTGAGAATTGCCGGGTGTGACCCAAAAAAGCAAAAAAAACCCCAACAACATAAACAAACAAACAACAGCAAATATAAAATCCAATCATGAATAAATTTGTAAATCATTCACTTTCATAAGATTTGCGGGAAATAAGGAAGACAAGCAAACAAACAGCTTTTATATATGTGTTGCCCAAATGAGAACATGATATTTATGTATCATATGTCAATTACATATGACTATTATCATTATAAAATAAAAAACAACACAGATGATATAAGTGTAAATTTTTTAAAATTTTGGATTCAATATTAAATTCATTTTTAAGAGAATTTAACCTTATTTTTTAGCACAAAAAATATAATTTTCTCCTTGAGTACAATTTCAGAAATATTAAATAACTGATGAACATAATTACTAAAATATTTTATCTCAAAATTTAGATATTTTGTTCTTTTCAAAAGAACAAAATAGATTTTCTTTGTTGAAAAATAGATTTCACATGTATTATGAATGCTTATATGTATGCACAAACACACACATATAATAGCAAAGAAGTGATTTTTTTTAAGCCAAAAAAATAGTTTTGGGCTAAAGAGGTAGTACAGCAATAAGGTGTTTGTACACAGCTCACCCAGTTTCCATCCCAGGCACCCATGCAGTCCTGTACACCTTCCGGAATAATCCCTGAGCATAGAGCTAGGAGTAAGGCCTGAGCATTACCGAAGCGTGCCCTCATAGTCACCTCCCCAAATAAGCACTTAGTTGACACAACAAGTAGCCCATAGCCCTGCTGCATGTGACCCCCCCAAAACACAATGAATAAATATAAAGTTAAAGCAAGGTTAAGTTTTCAAAGTTACTAATCTTAAAGTAAGCATCCATGATTTCAGATATTTTATTGTGCTATTGTACAACAATATCTATGAAGAACCATCCAAACATTATGGCAAAGCAAATGATACAATATTGTAAATAGAATTTTAGAGATTCACTTGAAATCTCTAAAATTAATTGATAATGACTCTTTGAAGGTTTGTTTTTTTATTGCTGGTTTTTATTTTTCTTTTTGAGTGGAGGGGTGTTTAACTCCTGACTCTGTGCTCAGGGATCACTCCTGGTGGAGTTCAACAAGGGGACTGTATAGGGTTCTGGGAATCAAATCCCTGTTGAACATGTCCAGCACAAAAGTCTGCCTACTATACTATCTCTCTCTGGCTTTGGATGCTTTAATTCCAAGAAGAAATGATTATGTCTCAGTCATTCATTCTCTTGGCTGTTTCTGGAAAAACTCCAGTTTATTTGTGAATAATTATAATTTTTATTATTTGTCTATAATTATAATTATAGACCTCATTCGGAATGGATTGAGTCTCTTTATGTTCCTGGAGCAAGCAGATGCCCTTGGGCTCTACTAGCATGAGACTGGACATATGGAGATGTTACTGGGGCCCACTCGAGCAAATCAATGATGAACGGGAAGACAGTGATACAGTGATTATTTGTGAAGGCATTTCACCATACTCATACTTCCTGTACTTTATATATAAAGATAGGAAGATTGAATAGAGCTCCATGATGAAGGCCCATGGGGCTATGATCTGTTGTTAACAGCCGCCACATGAATTGGGTACAAATCAGAAAGTTTTAGATATGTTTAGGCCTCTTGACTTTGCAAAGGATACGTACAGTTTTATTCATGTGGACCGGAGAGATGGAGTAGTGGGTATGTTGCTACCTTGCATACAGCCAACCTGGGTTTGATCCTTGCCACTGTGTAATGGTTCCCTGTTGAGGGGCGCCGCCGGGGTCCCCAACAGTGCCGGGAAATGAGTTCCCTTCTACCTTCGGGCCAACTGGGAATGGATGAAAACTCAAGAATCCGATGCAGTTTTAAAAGGATTTACTTATCACAGGTTCAGGCATACAAATCAGCAATAGAAAAAACCCTGTGCTTAGGATTCCTGGCTAAAACCCCAGCCACACGTAGGCCAAGATGGCGGCCACCACATGTTAAGGCCCTGTAGAGAGGAGACAAAGACAAGAATCCCAAGAAGAGTGCAATCCCAAGAAGAGTACAATCTCCAAAAAGAGAGCAGAGAGAGAGAGAGAGAGAGAGAGAGAGAGAGAGAGAGAGAGAGAGAGAGAGAGAGAGAGAGAGAGAGAGAGAGAAGAAGCAGGCTGGTTTTATACCTCTGCAACTCAGACCTCCCACTATTATTGGAAGCAGGAAGGGTCAAATGCCCTTAGGTAATTTCTCCCAGCACCTCACCTAGGCCCTATTATATGCTGATGTTTTGAGCCAAGATCTGCCTGGAAATGCCTTTATAGGGTAGAGAAGGGGTTTCTGAGATGGTATGTCTCTGTACCAAAGACTAATACTAATGCCAGTCAAATATTTCTCCAAGCCTTCACAAGTCTCGTCTACTTCACCGTAGTTTTGTATTTTAGTTGCTTTTGAGTTATCAGGGAGCCATGCTTGCTTGCTTGGAGGCAAACAGCATTTCTCTCTGGTCTAATTACTTAGAGATCCAATGTGGCCAGGCAAATATGCTGGTAAGATCTAGCTAGTCCCATGATGATTGTGGTAGCATGAGAGAATATTTATACCAGCCAGTACAGAATACATGGTCAGATAAACTGCCACATTTAAACTACCCCCTATCTACGAAGTGATCTGAAGGAGGCAATCCAAGGCAGATGCAGAGGCTTTTAGGCTTTTAGGTGTCCTGCAACAGTTTTCCAAGTACCAGCAGGAGTGATTCCCAGTGTAGAAGCAGAATTAAGCCCTAAGCACAACCTGCTTTGTCCCAATAAGCCAAGAGTTTTTTTTTTTTAACATTTTATTATACCACCGTGAGATATACAATTACAATGCTGTTCACGCTTGGGGGTTTCGGTCACACAGTGTTCCAGCACCCGCCCTCCACCAGTGCCCCCAGCCACCACCCATGTCCCCAATTCCCCTCCCCTCCCACATCCTGCCTAAGTGGCAGGTTCTTTATCTCCTCTCCTCTCCCTCTCTCTCTCCTCCTTCTCCCACACATTGTACACTTCTAAGTGCACTACGTACACTTAGAAGCCATCATTTGCATTTTTTTGTCTGTATTTAATGCTCAGTTCTATGTTAGCATCAGAACTTTAGACATTTATTCACACATGTTCCCTTCTCTATCTAAACCAACCTCTGACTCCCCCACACACTTGTGGTAATTTCCAATTTGGTAAGATCACCTAGTATATTTATGTCATGCAAATAAATGCAGTCATTCTATGTCTCTCTCTTTCCTTCTGACTAATTTCACTCAACATGATTCTTTCCATATCCATCCATTTATAGCAAAATTTCATAACTTCATTTTTTCTGACAGCTGCATAGTATTCCATTGTGTAGATATACCACAGTTTCTTTATCCAGTCATCAGTTCTCGGGCATACTGGTTGTTTCCAGGTCCTGGCTATTGTGAATAGTGCTGCTATGAAAATAAAAGTGCAGATTGTGTTTCCGCTGTGTGTTTTTTGGCTTTCCAGGGTATATTCCCAAGAGCGGTATGGCTGTTCAAAGGGGAGCTCTATTTCTAGTCTTTGGAGGAATGTCCATATTGTTTTCCAGAAAGGTTGTACAAGTCGACATTCCCACCAACAGTGTATGAGAGTCCCCTTTTCCCCACATCCACGCCAGCACTTGTTGCTTTTACCCTTTTGGATATGGGCCATTCTCTGTGGTGTGAGGTGATATCTCATTGTTGTTTTGATTTGCATCTCTCTGATGATTAGTGATGATGAGCATTTTCTCATATGCCTTTTGGCCATTCGGATTTCTTCCTCGTCAAAGTTTCTGTTCATCTCCTCTCCCCATTTTCTAATGGGGTTGGCTGTTTTTTTCTTATGTATTTGTACCAGTGCCTGATATATCCTGGATATTAACCCCTTATCAGATGGGTATTGGGTGAATATTCTTTCCCATTCTGTCGACTGTCTTTCTATCTTGGTCACTGTTTCTTTTCGAGGTGCAGAAGCTCTTCAGTTTCATGTAGTCCCATATATTTATATTTTCTTCTAGTTGCTTTGTTAATGGTGTTTCACCTTTGAAGATGTCCTTAGCATCGATGTCGTGGAGGGTTTTTCCTATATTTTCTTCAACGTACTTTATGGATTCAGGTCTGACATTGAGATCTTTAATCCATTTTGAACTGATTTTTGTGCAAGGTGTTAGACACAGGTCCAAATTCATTTTTTTTACATGTAGCTGTCCAGTTTTCCCAGCACCACTTGTTGAAGAGGCTTTCCCTTACTCCACTTTGGACTCTTTGCACCTTTATCAAAGATTAACTGATCATGTCTTTGAGGGTGGGTGTCAGGATACTCAACTCTATTCCATAGGTCCACCGGTCTGTTTTTATTCCAGTACCATGCTGTTTTAATTACTGCTGCTTTGTAGTACAGTTTGAGGTTGGGAAAGGTGATGCCTCCCATCTTCTTCTTCCCAAGGATTGCTTTAGCTATCCGTGGGGGTTTGTTATTCCATACAATTTCAGAAGTGTTTGGTCAATTTCTTTAGAGAATGTCATGGGAATCCTTATAGGAACCGCATTGAATCTGTACAAAGCTCTAGGGAGTATTACCATCTTGACAATGTTAATTCTCCCCATTCAGGAGCAGGGAATGTGTTTCCATTTCCTCGTGTCCTCTTTTATTTCTTGAAGCAGTGTCTTGTAGTTCTCTTTGTATAGGTCCTTTACACACTTGGTTAAGCTGATTCCTAGGTATTTGATTTTCTGTGGCACAATTGTGAATGGAATCGATTTCTTAATATCCCTTTCTTCTCTTTCGTTATTTGTGTATAGGAAAGCCACCGACTTTTGGGTATTGATTTTGTACCCTGCCACTCTACTATCCCTATCTATTGTTTCTAAGAGTTTTTGGGTCGAGAGTTTAGGGTTCTCTAGGTATAATATCATGTCATCTGCAAATAATGATAGCTTGATTTCTTCCTTGCCTATCTGGGTGCCCTTAATGTCCTTTTCTTCTCTGATTGCTATGGTGAGTACCTCCAGTACTATATTGAATAAAAGAGGTGAGAGAGGGCAACCTTGTCGTGTTCCTGATCTTAAGGGGAAGGCTTTCAATTTTTCCCCATTGAGAATGATACTCGCTGTGGGCCCTCCCAAGTGTCCAAAGTGAAGCTTTAACTGTTCACATAAACACATGTTGCCTTTTGAAGGCTCTTGAGAGGTCCTGATCAGCCAGATAACCCTCCAGCAGAGGAGAGATGTTTGGGAATATCTGTGATCTGTTAGGCCACTCTAATTTCCCTCAATCTTGCCTGGCAGGAGGATCAAACTCAATGTGTTGCTGGTTGTTGTCCAGCATAATTGTGCTTATATTTTCTAACACAAATTTTAAGCAGTTATGTAGTTTTATAGTGAAACCTCAAAAAGTCTTGGCATTCAATGAAATGTTCCTCAGTACAGGCCAAATAGGACATGCAGTATTGTAATACTATTTTGTGACTGCGTTCAGATGTCTGTGTGACCCTGTGGGTCAGATCCTGTGTGATCATAGTGCTTCAGCATGATGCAAGCAGCTATGCTGATTTTTGTTAAAACTTTACAACTGAAGATTCCTAAGCACTCTAAAGGTGAAGAGCATGAGATAAACTATGAGTTTTATTTTATTTTATTTTTGCTTTTTGGGTCACACCTGGCAATGCTCAGGAATTACTCCTGGTGGTTCTTGAGGGACCGTATGGGATGCCGGGGATTGAACCTGGTCGGCTATGTGCTAGGCAAATGCCCTACCCATTGTGCTATCATTCTGGCCCGTGGTAGAGATACTTTAAATGGTGGTTATAACTATTTTTAGGGCTTGGTGCAACACATGGCAGTGCTCAGGAGTTTCTTACTCCCAGTTGTAGACTCAAGGGTTGGTCCTGGTAGTGTGTGGGGATCATGTGATGCTGGTGATCAAAAGGGGTTCACTGCATGCAAGTCGGGGACCTTGATCTCTGTAGTCTCTTGTGGCCAGCCAAGTGGTGATTTTAAGTGTGAAGCTATTGGGATTTACAGACTGAAATAAACTTATAAATCAAATGGTTTAATAAAGACCCATGTATTGTTTTACATACAGATGGGTCAATTTAAAAATAGTATAGTTTCTGTCTATTCTACAAACTTAAAGAATTCTAATTTTTCAAATTCTATTTTAGCCCAGACACTGTCAAATGGAGGTATCTGAGTCTATCTTGGTTTGCAGTGATTTGGCTCAGAGCCAATCTTGCTTATAAGTTTCAGAAGCAAAACAAAATGTTCCTCAAAGAAAGTGGAAGATTTAGTTGTTCAGCTTCCAGTGTGACAGATCTCAGGGTCCAAACCTCACTATTTTTCTCTGTTTCTTGGCTGTTTCCTCTGTATTGATGTCATTCTTGATTTTTTTCTTGTCAAGTGATGACAAATGACAGTTCAACCCTAATAGGCTGAGAACGGGTGGCATCCATGAAAAACATCTTTCCCCCAGCTCCAACCAGAATTGCAGACATGATGCTGACTATCCTTGCAGGAGCCCAGCACTGATTATGGCACCTGGGTGAGGGGAGGAGCGGTTGGTGGGATAGAGCGAACCACATTGGCCCAATTTAGAATACAACTGGAGGATGTTGCCGAACACTTCTGAAACACAGAAACCCTGTTGGAGCAGAGAGTTTCCCAAAAGAATATGGTGCAGTTGTGCGACAGAAACACACACCCCAACATCTCCATGGTTTGCATGGGGCAACATATGGCAACAGTAGCTAACTGCATGTTTGCTGCAGCGTCTTGAAACCGTGACTGGAAATCTTTTTGTGGAAAGCAGACTGAGAGAAACTTGTGATGGAAACTGTCTACCTTATATGAGAGAGAGAGAAAGAGAGAGACAGAGAGACAGACAGACCAAAACAGAGAGGGAGGCTAGAAGAGAACGAGAGAGCAAGTGTGTGTGAGAGATACAATGGCACTCCTCTCATATGATTAGTTAAGACTAGAGCGAGTAAAATCTGATAAATCAGCTTCTATAGCATGACATAATTCTATACTGTGAATTATAATTAACATATTTGGTTAGATTCTAATATATTTTTGGGGTGGGGGTGGAGATGTATGGTTCGTACCTGGTGGTGCTCAGGGTTTACTCCTGGCTCTGCACTTAAGGATCACTCCTGTGAGATCCTATGAAGTGCAGGGGAGAGAGCCCAGGTTGGCTGCGGCAAGGCAAGTGCCTGCCCACTGCCCACTGTTCTATATCTGGCATCCCCAATTGTTTTCAGAAGCTCTTAAATCTTAACAGGTTTTCCTAAAGTGGAGCAAGCTATAACTATGTCTTAAAGACCTATGTCGATGAGATATTGCTTGGGCCTGCAGCAGGGAATGAGGGCTGCTGTGCTTAAGGTGTGTATGGGTAAGGCCTTCAGTCTATAGCCTGTGCTTAAGGGTGTGTATGGGTAAGGCCTTCAGTCTATAGCCTGTGCTTAGGGTGTGTATGGGTAAGGCCTTCAGTCTATAGCCTGTGCTTAAGGGTGTGTATGGGTAAGGCCTTCAGTCTATAGCCTGTGCTTAAGTGTGTGTATGGGTAAGGCCTTCAGTCTATAGCCTGTGCTTAAGGGTGTGTATGGGTAAGGCCTTCAGTCTATAGCCTGTGCTTAAGGGTGTGTATGGGTAAGGCCTTCAGTCTATAGCCTGTGCTTAAGGGTGTGTATGGGTAAGGCCTTCAGTCTATAGCCTGTGCTTAAGGGTGTGTATGGGTAAGGCCTTCAGTCTACATACTTCCCTAATCTTCAGTCATGAGACAGAAGAACTTGATTTCAATCACGAATGACCAGTGATTTAATAAAGCATGCTTGGGAAATAAAGCTTTGAAAACACCCAAGAGTCATTTTGGGGAACTTAATTTTTGGGGAAGTTAATGAATATGAATATCTGAATATTTGAGTTGAATTGCATGCTCAGAGGGCATGCAATCTATTTCTAAGTTACATCCTTTTGTAATAAGCTGGTGATCTCATAAGTAAAATGTATTTGAGTTCTGTGAGCCTCACCAAGAATTGTATGAATCAAGGAGAGGGCTGTGGGAACTTCCAACCTATAACCACTCAATCAGAAACACAGCTGACAATTTAGACTTGAAGCTGGTACCCTAAATTGGGGCAGGATATAGGGGGTGGATTTTGTTTTGTCGGGGTGAGCTCTAAACTTGGGCTTTGATACTATACCGGTAGATAATTCAAATCTGAGTTAATTGAAGCTGGATAAAGTTAGCTGGAGCTAGCTGAAGTTAGCTGGAGCTGGGTTGATCACCAACCAGATCAGGGGAGCCATGTGGAGAGAAAGTAATTAGAAACTTGTTTTCTGCTGAGCTGCCTTAGGAACAGGCTTAGACAGGGGAAGGACAGTAGCAGAGCTCTCAGGCAACTGAAGGAGTCATAACCAAGATGGAGTGGAGTGCTTTCTTTGACCCAAGGGATAGAATTAGGTCTAGATGGTTGGAAAGAGGGCAAAGAGATTTAACTTTAATTAATGGAGGAATATTCTACCATTTAAAGTTATCCCAAGATGGAATGTTTTCTTGGAGGACTCAAAGTTTCCTTCTTCCTGGAGGAAGCTCATGGGTGGAAGGGACTTGGGAATAGTTTGGGAAGTTCAACTAGATGACTTTAGGAATCCTTGCATCCTGAGAAGGTTGTCTGGACCCCATCACTTTCGATCACTTGACATCATGTTATTCATTGATTTGCTCTACCAGGCACCAGTAACATTTCCATTTGACCCTATCACGTGCCAGTGTAGACCAATGGCATCTGGTTGCTTCAGGAATATGAAGAGCCTCAAACCGTTCGTTCAGGGTCTTGAAGAATTCTGACCATCTTGTAGGTGGGCGGCCAAGTGATCTTTTGACATCCCGTGGGATCCATTGGTAATGGCTCTAGTCCAGTGGTCATCTCCAAATCGCATTACATGTCCAGCCCATCTGATTTTCAATGTCTTGGCAAATGAGACAGCGTCCCTGATTCTGGAATAGCGATGGAGGTCAGAACTCTGGATTCCTTCTTTCACTTGAGTGAGGTGTGATATTCCAAGCATGGCTCTTTTGATTTCTCTCTGGAAGACCTGAATAGCATTCTCATCCTGCTTTCATAGGGCCCAGGTCTCTGAGGCGTATGTTAATGCAGGAGAATGGTGGAGTCGAAGAGATGTTCCCAGAGCCGGAGGTTCTTTGTCCTTTTTAGCTATTTCTTCGATGCCTTTGAAGGCATTCCATGCCGCTCTCTTCCTCCTGCGCAGCTCAGGTTTTAAGTCGTTCATCATGTTGACTTCTCGACCTAGGTACACATAACTGCTGCATTCAGAGATGTTTGTTCCATTGAAAGTGAATGGGGCCTCTGGAACTAGTTTATTTTTCATGAACATAGTTTTGTTGAGATAGCAACAGGTTAATTCATAAAGCTTATGTGTACTTTATTAGTTCTTTTGAAAAGCTGAAAAGAACTTTTTTTAAATGCATGCCAGAAACTGTTACTTCTGTGCTTGCGCTTTGGCAAATTCTTTTTCTCCAATGAATTCATTTGCTGTTACTTAAGACTTTTCTTCCTGGAGCCACTTTCAAGTAGTTCCTGAGAGTGTCCTACTCCAGAAAGAAAGTGAGAAACTGGTGTTTTATTTGTAACAGCCTAACCGGATTCAAAGCTAGTCACAGTCCCAATGTGAAGTTTTGGTCTACTTAGGGTTTTTTGTTTTTTTGTTTTTTTGTAGCCAGAAATGTCGACACTTGTGGTTCTCAGAGAATGGCTGTTTAGGGCAAAGAATCTTCTCAGTACGTATTGTGGCAGCTGAAAAGGCCTGGTGGTTCCCTTGCAGATTATTTATTCCAATTTCTATATTATATATTATGCCACAAAACTTTTCATTATTGGAGAGAAGTTCATGGAAATTTCATTCCCCATTTTTGCCACAGTCAGAGGGTCCTCAGCTAGTTGTTACTAGATCCTCAGCCAGTTGTTGGTGGTTGGTTTTTTTTCCTCCTTCCCCCAGTCATTCATAAGTAAACATATAGATAAATAATATTTGAATCGGTTTTGTGAATATGCACACCATATTCACAAAATGCCACACAGTATTCACAAAATGTATAATCTCTTTTCACGATTCTCTTTCCTAGCTCTTAGTGATGTTTTATAGTGCAATTAGAATACTCTAGATATCTGTAGGGTGATGGGGTAGTTACATATAATTTAAAACTCAATTCCCCTTCACTGTTTAGAATCAAAACAGGATTCAGCATTGTCATGCTCAAGTCTATTACATCCTCTTAGCTCCTAGTAGCAGCTGTGTAGCTCAGACTAGTCAAGACTGAAAAGAAGAAAGTTCTGAAACATTATGTGATTTCAGGAAAAATTAGGAGTGGTAGACCAGCCTATCACAGCCTGGCTTGTGCAGCCACTTACGGCCATGTGGTTCATCAATAAATGCTGTATTTTGAGATGACTACAAGAGTATGCCACCCACACAGCAGAGCCTGGCAAGCTACCCGTGTCGTATTTGATATGCCAGATACCAGTAACAATTATAGACCTCATTCCCATGACCTGATGGAACGGTTTGAGGCTCTTTATGTTCCTGGAGCAAGCAGGTGCCCTGGGGCTCTACTTGCATGAGACAGGTCATATGGAGATGTTACTGGTGCCCACTCAAGCAAATCGATGATGAGCGGGAAGACAGTGATACAGTGATGCAGTGATTGGTTTTAGTGGTATTGGAATGCAGAATTCCAATTTTGTTTGTACTTTGCTGATCATTTCTTTCTTCACTGGGAAAACTATTGTGGCAGCAAAGTTATTTCATTGTAAGTCTTAAAAACTTGATTAATTCAGCCCCAGAGCACTGCATTTTCTATTTTTACCACAGATATAGATACACGGGGCAAAGCTGCTACTGGCTCTTCCTGTGCTTGGTTGAACATGAGGTGTCTGGGAGGGAAGGTGGGTTCTAGCCCTGACCTGCCATCCTAATAGAGCCTCACAGGATGCTAGAGGAATCCCCACACCATGAGGCCCGCCATCTTCAACATCCAACTCCGCAGCTCATCAGAGCTCCACCCAAGAGAAAAGCTCATTTCTCCCTGTTGCTCATGGCCGCTTTGCAGTGTGCAGTTCATCAGTAAAAGCACAAACTGAGAGTCTACTACCAAGAGTATCCTACTCACACAGCAGAGGCTGGCAAGCTACCCGTGTTGTATTTGATATGCTAAAAGCCAGTACCAATTATAAACCTCATTCCCATGACCTGAAGGAATCTAATGGTTTGAGACTCTTAGTGGTCCTGGAGCAAGCAGATGCCCTTGGGCTACACAAGCACCCTGACAGGACATATGGAGATGTAACTGGCACCTGCCTTAGCAAATTGATGAACAATGGGAAGACAAGTGATACAAGTGATACCACTGGAAAAGAATTGAAATTTCTTTGATTTCACATGACCCCCTGAGGTTAATTGATCTTCTTTACTTGCCTTGTAATATATACCTCAAGGAATCCTGAAATCCTTTTTTTTAAGCATTGCAAAGGTGAAAATGAAGTGTAAGTAATGTTGGACAGAATCAAATGGGGGCATCATCATGCTTAAGGAAATGCCTTTGACATGAGGCAAGCTGAAATTCTTAATGAGCAGGAGAATAAAAATGCTATTTCTCTTAGCACTTAAGATGGACATTGGCTAAGTTCCAGCCACCTTCAACATCATCACTTTAGCTTCAGTGATATCTGATCCTATTATGTGAATTTTTTGTGATATATAATTTTGATGCTTTTTTAAAAAAATATTCAAATGGAAGAAAAAATCAAATGAATCAGTTGTTTGAATTACCAATTGTTTTAGCAAGATAATCAACTCATTGTGGATTTAGGGCAATGGGTGTATTCAATTAAAAACCTCATTCTTTGAATAATTATGGAAACTATCTTCAATGCCTCAACATTTAAATCTTCCAAGCAGAGCAAGCCATAACTTAATGTACATATTAGTGAGGAAAACTGGCCAACATATTATATTAATGCTTCAATTTTTTCATTTCAGCCTACCTGTTAAAAGTTTAATGTTGATGCATTTTAAAATACCATTAATTTTCATAATAGAAAAATAATACTTTTTTTGACTTTTTTAATATTTTTTCTTCTTGCACAAACCCTGGAAGTGCTCAGGGCTTATTTCTGGCACACTCCTTATGGATTGCTCCTGGTAGTACTCAGGCACCACATGGGTGGGATACAGGGCCTTCAGTCCAGGTTTCATCACCAAAGGCAAGTCCCTGTCTATTATTTCTCCAGTTCCCAAAAAGTATATTTATGATCAAGACTTCACAAACAAAATATAAAATCAAAGGCTATACAGGAGAAAATATTACTAAATGACAAACAAGGCATATTCTTTAATATATAAAAGGATATAACAGTTCCAATGCAAATTTACATATTGGAACATTTATTGCTGAATGTGATTTAGTACAATTTTTGATTTTGCTTGACTGTTGACCTTATTCCTTAAGCTTGTTGCTGCCATGAATTATGCCCGCTTGCCTTTAATATTACAATAAAGCTAGTGATAAGAAAAAATTTTGAAATATGTAAGTGATAAAATTAATATTAAATAATAGGCTATTTACTTAGCTTGTGAATTAACTGCATTTATCATAGACAATTTACTATCTCAGGGGTCCTATATTATTTGTATTGCTTAATCTCAGGGCTAATAATTTATACAAATCTTTCCCAACCACTGTTCTTTTTTGCATTGAAGAATTCAGAAAATGATAATGATTTTTCCTCAGTTATCCTAGGGTGATACATAAGTAAATGTATAAGAGAAAATTAGCTTATTACATACAGTGAATTCAGGTAGTAGGACTTAATTCTTATGTGGAACCACAGTTGAGAACGAGACATGTATTTTACGTGAGTTATTTCTATTATACACTTAATTATACCTTATGTGTGAGTGACTTCTTTGAATATTTCATTGTTAGTTTTATTATTTTCTCATTTTTTGTAAGTAATAAATTCTAGTAAAAGTTTTAAAAAATGCTCTTCCAAAAACCCAGAGAAAGTTGCTGTTCTGATTTATTAGGAGCTATTGAAGGACACAACATCATGTCTGCAGATGTAAATACAGCTCCATGGGCCCCCTAGGTTGAAGTCAGAGCCATGGCAGAGCCTGGCAGCTACCTGTGGTGTATCCAATATGCCAAAAACAGTAACAATAATGGACTTCATTCCCAATGAATGGAGACATTACTGGCACCCGCTCGAGCAAATCAATGAGCAACAAGAAGACAAGTGATAACAGCTCACCCGAAAAAGAAGAAAGTGGCTTCAAGAAAAATACTTATAACTTACAAGTGAATAAATAAAGTTTAACAATAAGCCATACAGCAATAAAAATGAAAAATAGAATTTAAATTTAAATGATAAGAGTCCATATCTCTTCTGTTCATAAACAAATGGCAAAATAAATGGAATTAATTTAGTGTTACTGAAGGCTCATTTAACAAAGAACTATCAGAATCATTAATTTTTCTACTTTTTCAGAAAGTAAGTTGGTATTATCTATCAAAATTGAAAATGTCCAATTTTACAACCCAATCAGATATTAGACTTACCAAAACACTGACAAAAAGGAACAAAAGCATAAGAAAGTTAAATGCAAGATGGAAACAAAGCCTGGTTATAAGGAATGATTAAATAAGTTACAATAACTAGAGACACCATATATATTTACTGATATAATACATATTAAAGTTGTCTTACACACCTATAATAAATGGCTTAATACCAAAATATGTAAAAGAACCTTTCATCCTCTTCCTCCTCCTCCTCCTCCTCCTCCTCTGCCTCCTCCTTCTCTTCCTTCCTTTACCCTTCTTCCTTCTTTGTTTTTCTTTCTTCCTCCTTCTTCCTCCTTCTCCTTCCGGTGCTTTATTTCACCTACCATAAAACTAGGCTTCATGCAGCTGATAAAAACATTTCTTAGGGGAGGGAATTGGGGACATTGGTGGTGGGAAATGGGCACTGGTGGAGGGATGGGTGCTGGAACACTGTATGACTGAAAGCAAACATGAACATCTTTGTAATTGCATATCTCATGGTGCTATAATAAAAGTAAAAGTATTTCTTATGAATGAGTAAACTAAGGTGTTCATACTCTTAAGGGAAGAGAAAACATGTATACTAAATGAACTGAAGTAGGTTTGGAGTGAGAGTACTATAGCAGGCTGTCAGGGGAAGTTGACTTGTTATTTGGTGGGTAGACAATTTCTCTGAAAAATCATCTGCTCTCTCCAAACTGCTGCAAACCAGTTGTGGTCAGTCCTGTGCATTTTTAAAAAACATTTTATTATACCACCATGAGATATACAATTACAAAGATGTTCATATTTGGGTTTTGGCCATACAGTGTTCCAGCACCCATCCCTCCACCAGTGCCCACCACCAATGTCTCTGATTCCCTCCTCATCCTCAGCCTGCCTCTATGGCAGGTTCTTTATCTCTTTTCTCTCTCTCTCTCTCTCTCCCCTTCTCTTACACATTGCGTATTGCAATAAACACACCTAGAGGTTATTATGTGTATCTTTTGCCTGTATTTGATGCTCAGTTCTAGGTTGCTATTAACATTTTAGACAATTATTAGCACACTGTTCCCTTATGTGTCTTACCTAACCTCTGCTCCCACACATTTGTGGTAATTTCCACCTTTGACAAGACCTCCTGATCTATATTTTGCCTGATCTTGGATATTGGTATCATAATATGTATATATATATGTATATATGTATACATTTTATATATAATATATATTTATGTCATGCAAATAAATGGAGTTATTCTATATCTGTCTTTTTCCTTATGGATAATTTCACTCAACAAGATCCTCTCCATGTTCCTGTGTATTCTTGTCAGAGGGCTCGGTACTTGGTCCATAGTAAATACTGGACCTAATCGTTCTACATCTGGAATCAGTAAGAACCTTCTTTACTGCAGAGGGCAGGAGGACAGTATTTCAGGCTTTGCTCACCACCCAGGTTTTCAGTGTTTCTAGTTGGAATTGCCATAGCAAAAAAATCAGCATGGACAGTATTGAAAAGAATGGGTGTGACTGTACAGCTGTCAAAGTTTCAAACTTTTTGGATTCTAAAATTTAACTTTCACTGAGTTTATATGTTGCGGGAAATGTTCTTTATAATCCCCCTCCCCAGCCTCATCATCCAGCATATCAGATTTTTTCTCTTGGACACAGCAGGACCTGACCTATGAGATGCCACTTGCTGCCCTCAGAGAGGAGCTGGACCTGTGTCCAAGAAAAGGTCAAAAGTTGTTTTACACAGCTAGGAAACGTTCCGCGCTGGACAGAGTCTTCACTCATTAGCTAGCTTTGTCTTTTTTCCAACAAGAGGAAACACCTTGTTGACTTTAGTTGTTTAAACACGTCTTAGACAACGGCGGTGAGGATCTACAGTCAGCTCTCCCCTCTCGGGGGGGGGCTGCAGCACCTCAGGAGCAAGTTTCCAATTTTGCAAGTTTCTGATAGAAGCAGGAAAATGGATGTTTCTTATGCCAATATTTTCCTTTTTGATATATAAAGGGAATTGGTTGGCCCTGTCATCTTTTCTAAAAGTGCCTGCCATAGAGGCAGACTGTGGGGGGTGGGGGTACATTGGGGGCTTGGGAGAGGGGGCTAGGAAGAGAATTGGGGACATTGGTGGTAGAAAATGCACACTGGTGAGGGGACAGGTACGGGAACATTGTATGATTGAAACTCAACCATAAACAGTATCGTAACTGTGTCTCTCATGGTGATCGAAAAATTTAAGAAAGAAAAGGAAGGAAGGAAGGAAGGAGGAGGGAGGGGAGGGGGGGAGGGAGGGAAGGAGGAAGGAAGTAAGAGGGAAGAAAGGAGGGAGGGAGGAAGGAAGTAAGGGAAGAAGGAAGGAAGGAAGGAAGGGAGGAAGGAAGGAAGGAGAGAGAGGGAGGGAGGGAGGAAGGAGGGAGGGAAGAGAGGAGGAGGGAAGAGGGAGGGAGGGAGGAAGGGAAGAAAGGAGGGAGGGAAGAAGGAACAAAGTAAGGAAGGAAGGTAAGAAGGAAAGAGGGAAGGGTGGAAGGAGGGAAGGAAGGAAGGAGGGAAGGGAGGAAGGAGAGAAGAAAGGAACACATGAGTGTAAAAACCACAGATGAATTGCGAAATTAGCCAGAAGGAGAGAGACAGATACAGAATGACTGCATTTATCTGCATAACATAAATATATAGGTACATATTATGATACCAATATCCAAGATCAAGTGAAACATATATCAGGAGGTCCTGTCAAAGGTGGAAATTATCACAAACTTGTGGGATTCAGAGGCTAGGTAAGACAGAAATGGAACAGTGTGCTGACAATTGTTGAGGGTACTAATGCCAACCTAGAACTGAGCATTAAATAGAGGCAAAAAGATACACATGACAACCCTTTAATGTACGTTCTGTAATTCATAGTCTGGAGGGAAGGAAAAGAGAAAGAGAGAGTAATGGAAAGAAATCAAGAACCTGCCATGGAGCAGGGCTGGGGAGGGGGGGAACCGGGGATGTTGGTGGTGGGAGATGGGCACTGGTGGCGGGATGGGTGCTGCAACACTGTTTGACCAAAACCCAAATATGAACTTTTTAATTGTATATCTTTGTAATTTTAAAAAATAAAAAAAAAATTTTAAAAAAAAAGTCAGTTTCTTACTTGAAAAACAGAAAAAGGACAAAAGTCACAGTGGGGAGAGCCGAGAGGGTAGGGCCATAAGAAAAGCATACATTTCCATAGTTGCATCTCTGTCTCTTTGTCAAAATCCTTGCTGAAAATAACTGGAAACGGCCACATGGAAGTTCAGTGCAGTTTTATCTTATTAATGAAACAGTTGAAGCTCAGAGGCACTGAGGGATTGTGTCTGTGGCTACTCATCTCTCTGGTAACGTCATTGAGGTGGCGCAGAATCTTAAGTTTCTGTGTTCCTGCCGGAGTCTTGTACTGGAACAGGACAAGGTTCAGCGTTAAAAGCTGAGCAAATACCACAGTGGTCAGTGAAATGGTATGTGGTGGCCAGGATGGCACTTCATGCTTGGAGCCCATGGGCTCTATGGTGGCTAAGCCTGGTGGCTCAGGGGCATGTGGTGCCCAGGACACAGGGCACTCCTCATCACCTCAGTCACTCACCTCTCATACTCTCATTGCCCACGTATTTGGAGATGAAAACAAAGAAAGTATGATGACTGGCCAGCTTTGGCAGTGGGAATCTTTTATTTTATTTTATTTTATTTTGGTTTTTGGTTTTGGGGCCACTCCCAGCAGTGCTCAGGATTTACTCCTGGCTCTATGCTCAGAGATACGTTGGGTTCGGCGTGTATACATGGGGGACCATATTGAGTGCCAGGGACCTAACTCAGGTTGGCCTCATTCAAGCATCTGATCCATTGTACTATCACTCTGGCCCCAGTGTGAGCCATTTTAGAACGGCCCCCTCTTTGTTTTTCTGGGGTCTTCATCTTTGAAGTTGGGGTGACTAAGTCAAAGATCCATCTAGTAGAGAAACAAGAAAGACTTCAGTGTTGAATTTGGAAGGATTGACATTTCTTACTCAGTGCTGAATTTAATTTATAGTCTCCAACTAACTACAAATAAACTAAAGGTCTTACTGAACAGCTGGGCTGGAGTATTATTTTTGGAAGTCTAGGGAATCAGTGAAAGGAAAAGGAGACCAATTCATTTCTATCTCTTCCCTAATCTACTGCAGGGGATTTCAAGGCTATTTAGACTAAAGGTTCCAAATTGGCTGATATTCTGATTTAGGGTCTAGGAATCTTAGGGAAGGAGGTTCATGCTGAGGTTATTACCTTTCATTAACCACAAAACAGGATCTGCCTATTTCTCTTTCACTCCCTTTTTGGTTTTCACTTGGTATGAATAAAACAATTTTCACTAGTATTACATGAATTTGTTATGCTTTCCGTATTGTTCAGAAATATCTTTGACCACATATTGAATTCATTTGCAAAATGAAAGAGGGAGTTAAGGTGTGGCATAGGGCAAGAGGGGCGGAGTGAATACTTACCCGGTTTTAATTAGCTCTGACCTGAGGGAAATAATGGAGTATACTCCTTGGATGTCAATTTCCTCACTTTTAAAATAGAAAAACCATCTAGTCCAAACACACTATGAGTCCAAAAGACAGAATTGGTACAGTTTCCTTTGTACGGAAACTCCCATCTCCTGTCACGGAGAGAAATGCTATTTTATTCTTCCTGGATCCTGAGGGAAAAGCCAGGAGACCAATTGAGGTCAGCTCCCAGATCTGATTAGGTTTATATTGATGGAAAAGTTAAAATCTGCTCTTTAACCAGGTCCTAATATGTGTCTTGACCAAAAGTCACTGAGTCACAGATTATTCCATTGTAAAGTTTTAATGGAAGAATGATCACCCAATATTTAGGTATAGTCTACCATTATATATATGTGGAAGGTGAAACAAAATGATTTATCAAGTCATCAAAGTAAAGAAATTGAAACAATTTGGTCATCCAGTTTACTAGATTTGTACTATATATATGTGAGATTCTGTCGCTTCACCCTGACTTATTGGGATTTTACCATGCACTGGTCTCTGTGCTAAGGGCTGAGTGTATATATATATATATGTGTGTGTGTGTGTGTGTGTGTGTGTGTGTGTGTGTAGTATATATATATGTAGTATATATGTAGTATATATATAAATGTGTGTATATACACATACATTTGTATGTGCATATGTGTATATACACATACATTTGTATGGGTATATATACATACAATATATATTATATGTAAATATATGTTTGGAATAATTGTAATTTATTTTTATGGTACTTACATTAAGAAGAAAGACTTATTTAATTCATAATATGAAGATTGAAAGCAAAGTTTCCTTTAGTTTAGATCGCTTAAGATGTTGAATATGTTTTCTCGGATATATTTCCATTTTGGGGGAATAATCTGAAACAGAATTTTGAACAGGACTATTTGATCCCTTAAACATCTCTAATCATTTTATTTCATCATCATAACAAGCTCTATTTTCTTCTTGGTGAATTTATATGAAGTTCTTTGTAATTTTGAATAGGGCCACACCCAGCAGTGTTCAGAGACCAGCCCGGCAGTTAGTGGTGCTGGCCGCAGGGGGCACAGTGCAGTGCAGGGATCAAACTCAGGGTCTTTCATATGCCAGACAAGTGCTCTGCCACTCGGGCTATCTCCATCTGCCTTAAAGCATCTTACAATGGAGTACAAAAGAGACACGAGTTTGTTTTATCAGTGGCATCAATTAAAAGGAAGTGGTTTGATGAGCATTTCAGTGGCATCATG
The DNA here is from genome assembly GCA_021461705.1 of Cryptotis parvus. Taxonomy (NCBI): domain Eukaryota; kingdom Metazoa; phylum Chordata; class Mammalia; order Eulipotyphla; family Soricidae; genus Cryptotis; species Cryptotis parvus. The sequence continues at coordinate 36,769 of JAJIBD010021539.1, forward strand.
TAAGTTGACAGTACTCTCTATTCAAGGTATCTGCACTACACTCTAACCACTGAGCTAACCAGCCCCAGAGTCTCTCTTTAAGATATTGGTTGGGAGCCAATTTGAGAGATGAGGCAGAGTTATGATCCCCAGATGAATGTCCTCCTTTGTTCACTCACCTGGAGTATCTTTAAATAGCAAGCCACCTTATAAGGAAGAGAGAAAAGATACTATTTTACTCCAGGAAACCAAGCAGTCTATCTCTTAAAAACTGCACACTTGTATGAACAATTATATATGTATGTGTGCATAAAATATGGCAAATAAGGTCATAGAAGTCAGCATACTTATACGAGGTGGAAATCCCAAAAGTACTGACTACCACTTGGGTGAAGAGTTTTCACTTAGAATTAAAATCAGTGGCATGGGCTGGAACAATAGTCCAGCAGGTAGGGCATTTGCCTCGCATGCGGCCGGACCTGGGATCGATCCCTGACATCCCATATGGTCTCCAAAGCACTGCCAGGAGTAATTCCTGAGTACAGAACCAGGAGTAACCCCTGAGCTTTGCTGGTTGTGACCCAAAAAGTAAAATAAAATAAAATAAAATAAAATCAGTGGCATATAATCCAGTTAGGATTTATTGGGGTAAGTCCATATTACAATAATATCATCTTACAGTTTATTTGTTTAAACTGCTCCTTGAAGTGTGTTGCAGGCGTGACTGCAGTGCCCAACTGCATCGGCAGGTGGCAGACAGGAGACAGGCTTGTCTACACCCAGGACTCTACCCTGTGGGCCCTGGATGGTTGATGGTCTGACATAGAAAAAGACTGGACCCCCTGGAATGAACCCAGAGCCACGGCAGAGCCTGGCAAGCTCCCCGTGGTGTATTCGCTATGCCAAAAACAGTAACAATAATGGACCTCATTCCCAACGAATGGAGACATTACTGGTGCCCACTCAAGCAAAACAATGAACAGGAAGATAAGTGAGAAATGACAAGTGACAGTTTATTTGTAGTGAAGTAGTTATACTCACAAAATGAGACTCAGGAGAGTAGTTTGCCAACTGGCTGTTTATCTGGAGAGTCCCGGCAGGGCCCTTCTCAGAAAGTTTGTGGTGAATTTCACCAAACCTGGAAAAGGCTTCAGAGCTACAGGTGCTGTGTCTAGATGTCTCAAACTGACTAAACTTGGCAGTTGTATTCATGTTTTTAGAGTTGTATTCATGTTTCATTAATCTTAGGTGAGATATCTTGTATAACCTAGTTTTCCTTTCATATTATTTGCTTACATGTCTGTTTCCTAGTGTCGCTGCTTATAAAGACACTGTTACCACTCTTAAATTGATGACTTAGGCTCTTTCCAAATCATCCCCACTTCTCAGTACATTGTGGTCATTACAGTGTCAGTACACATAACTTTTATTTCTATCAATATGGTTTATCAATACGTCCAATAGAACATTTCCAGGAATTATTATCTTCTCTGAAAATTTGGACACCAATTCCTATTCGATATCTTAGACAGCTCAAGTAGTTCACTCTTATAACTTCTGATTCTGTCAGAGCATAGACTGAGAAAGTTGTGATTTAAAAGGCACCTTTGGGTTGGAGAGATAAACACTTGCCTTGAGTTTGGCTGGTCCTAGTTGGATATCACCAATATCATATTAGGTCTCCCCAAGCATATGGTTTCCCAAGAGTGACTTGAGAACCACAGAATGTGGCCCAAACACCCTATCCACATATAGATCACCCTAGATGTATTTTAAGCCATATTTTCTCCCTGAGAATGGGTTTTGATCAGAAAGGCAAGAAAAACTGTGAAGGGGGCCAGGGTGATAATTCAGCAAGTAGAAAGCTTGCCTTGCACTGACTTCTGGCCTGAGTTTGATCCTGGCATTGCATATAGCCCCCTAAACACCACCAAAAGTAATTCCTGAGTGCAGAGCCAGGAGTAACCTCTGAGTGTCAGTGAATGTGCCCCCAAACAAATCAAAACAGAACAAAAACAGAGGTTGATTGGGTGCAAGGCAATGCCCTACTTGCTATATTATCTTTCCAACTCCAAGAACAAACTTTTTATAGTGTTCATGAGGGGTAAATCATTTTAGGCACATTTATGCCTTTTCCTTTTCTTTGTAACCCATGGAATAAGTAGCTTTCTTTTCTTATATTTTGTTTGTTTTCTATTTTGGGGAAACACCTGGTGTTGCTCAGGGTTTAACTTCTGGCTCAGTGCTCAGGAATCGCTCCTTGCCGAATCTGGAGACCATATATATGTGGTGTTGGGGATAGAGCTCAGATTGACAGCATGTAGGGTAAGCATTAGATGATCTTTCTGGCCCCTGTAAGTAGCTTGTTTATCTCTGTGTTATAGATGAGACAATAGAACATAGATGATACCAGAGAGGCTCATACCAAATGGGTTATTGCTAGGTGACTTGGTAAATGACTTTTATTTTGTATTAGTTTTTAATATTCACATTCCCTTACTAATGCTAGTGCTCAAAATGTGCCATTCCTGTGTTTATCCATATTATAAATTAGGAATAGTTATATATTTTCCAGTAGCAGGTAGAGAGGGTGATGTTTCATGCGCATTATCACAAGTAAGATCTAAAGTACTATTTTTGTGACTTTCTTCGCAAAACTCTCTCCCCTATGCAAATTGACTTTGCTGTCTTTGGAAAGGAATGTGTTCTGCACAGGCTCCTAAAGGAAGTAGGGGATGTGGTTGTGAAACTCTGATTGAGAAGATAAAATGGTTGTGCATCTATTTTTTTGCCTTGTATTTATGCTTTAAGCTTATTGGGCATTTTGCCTAGAAGTAATTGACTTTCCTTGCCCTCTCCCTCTCCACTGACCCTGCCTTCCCTTCCCTTCAGGTCCAAAATAGGTTTCCACAGTGTTCAGTCAGTCCAGTCAGTGGAGACAGTCAAGCCGAGAGACTGTGATTTGGTCCATCCAGATGAAATGGTCTCATTCATTTCCATTTCCAAGCATAAAGTCAAATAGAAATACTTATTTTTCTATTATTATTATTATTATTATTATTGCACAGCAATTTGTGTTTTTTTCCCTTCCCCCTCTCTGCCTCCCTGCCTCTCTTTTGCTCTTCCTTCTTCCTTGCCATTTACTCTGGTAGACCAAGCTTGGCAGCCAGTTCATCAAAGGTCAGAGGTGACTTCTGCAGCCTGTTCCAGGAAAAGGGCGCCGATTAGATGCTGTATAATGGAGAATCAATAGAAGAGAAAAACCTTGGCGAGCTGAGCTGAACAGGAGGCACAACCCAACAGACTTGACCTCAGGACTCTGTGCTTCCTCCTCTCCATTCCAGTCTTGCTCCCTTAAGACGGGTTCTGCTACCTGGTCACTACGCTAGAATTTCAAATCAAATGCTTGGGTATACTTCCCTTCTCTACTCTAGGAGGTAGCAGAATCTGTGACATCTTTTGTCACAATTATATGATCCTTTTGAGACCACTGCTCTTGGAATCAATAAGTTCTTATCAGGGTTTCAGTAATGATCGTAATGAAGTGACGGAGAGCAGATGGTTCTTACACACATGGTTGGCAGGGACTTGCATTTGCAACACGTCCTTCTGCCCTCGTTGTAGATCTCGACAGGAACTCTCCCTCCTGATGAGGTCATCCCTTGTTGGGGAACGCCGTCGAGGTCCCCGACAGTGTCAGGACTGAAGTTCTCTTCTACCTCCGAGGATGCTGGGAGAACAGATGAAAACTCACGAGTCTGGTGCAGTTCCAAAAATGGCCTTTAATAGTACAAAAGCTCTTCCACAGCACTCCAATATAATGAACAAACTCTAGCTCTCATCCGAACTTAGACCATACAAAAGAGTCTAAGTCTCCCACCAAAGAGAGAGGATCTCACCCGAGCTGAGTCCTACCCAGAAGAAGGAGCAAAAGGCCAAAGAGCGAAAAACCAAAAGCCAAAAGCCACAAGGCTGAGGAGCCAGAAGCCACAGGAGCCAAAAGCTGAAAGCTAAAAAGCCCCAAAGGTAAAAGGTGAAGGGGCTTCAAGTCAGCCTCTTATATACACCAAAGTAATCCAATCGGGAGGGTCATGTCAACAAAGAACTCTAAACAGAGTGTAGTGCCACACCCTATTGCAGGTATAAACAAAGGTTATGCCAAGGTCTAATCCTTTCTACCAAGATTATCTCTTATGTAAAACACTGGAGAGAGAGGGCTGGTATAAAGTAATACATCTTAACTTCATGAGCTTCATGTAATCTAGATGGTACCCACAAGGTCCTTCTTATTATTATCTGCACCAGGGTGATTCTGAGTATCTTGTTCTCATGTACTGAAAGGGTCACACTTGCCTGCTTAGAGCAAACTAATATGATCCTTCCTATAGTCTTCCTATAGTCTCAGCGTAGCCAGGGTGGTAGTCTCCTGGTAAATTCTGTCCCACGCTAGGTGCAGTGGGTATAAAGAGGAGCTGTGCCCAATCTAGAAAACATAGAAGTCTTAGTAGATGTATAAGTCAGAAGTTATTCAATCAAGGTGACTTCTGTAAGTGCCACACCCTCTAGCAGTGTTTACATAGAAGAGAGGTCTCATTAGAATGAACCTTGGCTTAAATAAGATTAAGCTGGGAGTGGGCAAAACAACAAAGCTTCCAGAATAGCTAAACCTGTCTTCCAACAATCCCTGAAGCAGAGTGTTTGAGGTGACATACCCCCTCCTGAGATTGTACATTCAGCTCAATAAACCATGTCCAGTGCACTGTCATGGCATTTCTAGGCACTGGACAGAGCACCCCACGGTCTCCAAATCTGCTTGGTGGTTAGTCTTTGGAATACAAAGGATTGGTCCTTTCTAAGCTCCCATTCCTTATCTAGAATACAGTTAGTCAAATTTGTCTCTTAAGCTAAATGTCAAGAGTCTGAACACACAGATTAGTTAGCATTCTGTTCTCATTATTCTTAGATCTTGGGATGAGAAGTACCTGGAAGATAATGGGAATTGTCCAGGATTCATAGGCTTACTATCATTATGGATCATTATGAGTCATTGGTCATTGCAGCTTTGTATTCTTCTGTCACTGAAGCAAATTCTTTCTTTGGTAGTGCATTTAGGGGTCTTTCTAGTAGTGCTAGGACCCCTGGGGCTACTTCTGGCTACACTTGGCCTGGACAGAGGTGCATTTGTGATGGTTTGGTGCTTGGGTCTGGCAATGCAAAACTGCTTAAGCCCAGGGGTTCTGTGGTCCTTAGAGTCTCACAAAACATACCAAAATAATTTATTCATAATCAGTAGGGACTTAAACACCCTCATCTGAGAGATTTTCTTATTTCTGCAATCAGAGGTAAAGTGCTGGCTAATAGAGTCTTTCTTTAAGGGAAGTTGTAGTATTTAATCAAAGTTTTCTGAATCATTTTCCAGAGAGCATGTAAATAGAAGTTATCATTACTCTGACTAGGAATTCAATTCTTCAACCCCTGCGTTCATTTCAGAATACTTTCTATGTTAAGTCTCCGGTGATACAGGAACAAATTTAACATAATCACTACTTCCAGGTGTTTAGACTTGTGTGGGGAAGAAATGCTTGTAACCAAGTTACTCAAGGGTTCTGAGCACACAATAGACGTGGTACAAGACCCAGAGGGAACACAGCATGGAAGCTCTTCCCTCAGTGTCAGGTGTTCAAGACATGCCTTCCTGAAGGAGAAATGAGCTATTCATGTAGAAAACACAGGAAACAGGGTATGATTAGGCTTTAGCACAGAGGTGAAGAGAGAAGCTGACAGGAAACAATAGCAAAGTGGTTCGAGCTACTGAGCTACTTGGAAGAGGGTCAGTGCAAGGGCAGCAGGAACTGGAACGCACAAGTCCAGGCCATTTCATCATATACGGCTTCAAAACCTAAAACAACTCTCTTTAGAAAAATACGGAAACTCATGCTGCTAGACTGTATCCAATGAAAATTTGCTCTGACATTTTAATTTTTTTTATTTTTTTCTCTTGATGAAAAATAGTGTTGGAGTGAGGAAGAGGAGAGCAAAATGTGAATAATGGCTATGAAGAACAAGTGTCTGCAGGAAAGGATCAACTTTCCTAGAAAGACGATCCTAACAATGGTATCCCCCTGCCCCACACCTGCTCATTGAGATGTTTAAATTTTTTTTATTTCAGAAATGAAGTTTTCCTTCTTTCTGTGCTGGTTATCGTGCTGACAGTTTATGTTGATGATAGTGTTCCAACATTTTGCTGCAGTGCTTATAAGGAGTCAGACATTGGGTTATGATGGTCACACATTTAGGTGAGGTACTCACTGGAGACTGTATAGTTTGGGATGGGGGTTACAAATGCTGTGCCACCTAGATCACACTGGGAATGTGGAGGGGGTGGAGGTGTTGGGGAAAACTTAAGTCTCATGCTTGCAAGGCAGATGCTGTGCTTTATACACCCCTTGCACAGAGGCTTCATATACTTATTTGCAGAGGAAAAACATCTTCATTCCAAGTCAGATAAATATATTTAGGTTAGAAGAAAGGCTGAGGTTATGTATGGCTGGGAGAGAGGAATGCCGTGTGCCAGTGCAGATTGGCCCTGTGCTAATGTCCTCCAAACTAAGGACACTGAGATCTGTCTCACTTCATGACATACCGCAGACAGAATTGGACACTCATTTTTTTTACTTTATTATTATTATTTAAAATGTTTTTTAAAATTTGGGGCCAGAGCGATACTCCAGCGGGTAGGGCATTTGCCTTGCAGAGGACCCACCCGGGTTTGATCCCGGTATCCCATATGGTCCCCCGAGCACCGCCAGGAGTAATTCCTGAGCAAATGAGCCAGGAGTAACCCTTGCACATTGCTGGGTATGAACCAAAAAAGGAAAAAAAAATTTTTTTAATTAAATCATAGTGAGATAGAACAATACAAAACTGTTCATGATTGGATTTCAGTCATGCAATGATACAGCACCCATTGCTTTACCAGTGTACATTTCCCACCAGCAATGTCCTCAGTTTCCGTCCCTCCATCCCCTAAACCCCCGCCTCCCTGTCTCAGCCTGCCTCTATGTCAGACTCTCTCTCTCTCTCTCTCTCTCTCTCTCTCTCTCTCTCTCTCTCTCTGCACTATGGTTTGAGATACAGGCACCAAGAGGTCATCGTGTTTGTTCAAATAGTTCAGTAGCTTTATCTGGACAGTATAGCTAAATTAACTTTTTAAGCTATTTGGCAGTTTTGGGGTGAGGATGTGACTGCCGGGGCTTTCAGAATATAGATAGGTAAGAGGGAGGCAGCCCATCCTGACTTCAAAAAGAAGCCTGGAGATTTCAGTCACAAAACCCATACCCCCAGATTTTCATCGTGAGGTTTGTCTTGAAATGGTGAAGTCCAGCATGGGACATGGTGAGATCTTGAATTGTGAGACCATGCAGCTACTGGGGACTCTGTTTGGACAGGCACCATGATAACCATCCCCTACCGCCCTTCGAGGTGTTGCAGGTGTGGCTGTGGTGCTCCACTGCATTGGCAGGTGGCAGACAGGAGACAGGCTTGTCTACACCTAGGGATCTGCCCTGTGGGCTCTCGATGGTTGATGGTCTGACATAGAAAAAGACTGAGCCCACTGGGCCCCTGGGATTAACCCAGAGCCATGGTAGAGCCTGGCAAGCTACCTGTGGTCTATTTGATATGCCCAAAACAGTAACAATAATGGCGTCCGTTTGAGAAAATCGATGAACAATGGGAAGACAAGTGATAAGTGACTATTTGCCTTAGATTATTTGTCTATGCATGGGTCTGAGATTTACTATGGCTTTGATATCTTTTAAGATTTATATATGTGGCCACTCATTTTTATCCCAAACATGCAAGACTTCCTTTATTTCCGGGGTTGGGGGGACTCTTGAAGATTAAGACATGTCTTGAAATGAAATTTTGGGTTTTTTTAAGTATGACATTTCCAGTTCTTCCACATCTTTCCATTTGAAAAAAAAGAAACACCTTGAATTATTTATTTGCCTCATTTTTTTATCATAAGAAAGTTTGGCTGGAACAGCAAGAATCCATTATCACCACATAATAGAGTTTTTCATTTATATCACTTCAGAATAGTTGTTGGCAAGTTTGTAAATGTGTTCATATTGTTTGGGTATTTTATAATAACACCAAAATTTCCTCCTACCTATTTTTTCTACTTACTAGTCTCTTTAATCTGTTATTAAAACTCCAACACTCAATTTGATAATCAGTAAAATAAACAGGAGGTGTTTTAAGTCAACTTCACATTGTTTGATTTTTATGGCACTCATAGTTTTAATATACCTTACTGTTGACATAATATCAATGTTCAAAAACTATATATCAAAATAGATATTATTTTATTGTGTCAATCTAATTTGATACAATATGTATATTTATTGATCACTCATTCAGAGCCAGGACATTATACTAGATGTTGGGAATGCAAACAGATACTATATAATGTCTGATCCAAGTAGCTTATAAAGATCACCACTATTACAGTAGGCTTTTTGTTATGAGATTCACCTTTACTGTTTCCCTTTTCTCTTTTCTTCTTTCCTTTCATCCCAAAGTAGTGTTTTTGTTGTGCCAGAAATTCTTCAACAAAGAAGCTGCAATTCAAATAAGCTTTTATAAATAACACTCCTATAGTCTCCGTAATGATGTGTGTTATTCCATATTTAGCCTCAAATTAATATCTAGGAAATTGCAGTTGTAATAGAGGAGAGAGGAAGATATTCAGGAAGAAGTTGTTTCTTAATTTATCAAGATAGGACTTCTGGTTCATAGTGTAGGACCAATAAATGGTTTCAAAAGAAACTTGTATGCATTGAGAACTCGACTATGTTTGGGTGAGCATGTGAGAGGTTAGGGAGGAGAAACTTAGTAAATAAATGGTTTTTGAACTGGATTTCCGATACTGTCTCATTTGCCAAGGCATCGAAAATCAGATGGGCTGGACATGTAATGCGATTTGGAGACGACCACTGGACTAGAGCCATTACTGACTGGATCCCACGGGATGTCAAAAGATCACGTGGCCGCCCACCTACAAGATGGTCAGACTTCCTTGTCAAGACCCAGCGGAACGGTTTGAGGCTCTTCATATTCCTGAATCAACCAGATGCCATTGGGCTACATTGGCGCGTGATAGGGTTCAATGGAAATGTTACTGGCGCCCGTTCAAGCAAATCGATGAATAACGGGATTCCAGTGATCAAGTGATCAAGTGATTTGTTGGGGAGAGAAGAAGTAAGGTATCCCAGGAAATTGCACAAGGCATTAAAACAAAAGGAAGGATGAAAACTGCAGCATTTGGGTGGCAGCAAACAGTCCACTGCTTGGCATTTGTACTGTGATGAATGGTAAGATGTATTGTTTGAGGTTAGATGTTGCAGATGAGAAGCTGTGAGGAAGCAGCCTGAAAGTGAGAGTAAGATTAAGCTTGATTTGATATCCTTGGCTACAGGAAGGACTCTCCAAGTCTCTTATATTTCTTCAAAATAAAGTTAAAAATAAATGATACAGTACCTTAGGGAAGTGGGTATTTGAAATTCATATTAATCCATTCTAGCTACATTACTTAGGGAATGTTGAAAATCTGTTATGAGGCAGCTGTATTTCAGCACCTTGTAGGAGCTAATAAAGTAGGCAAAACAAAGAGTCTGATACATAAAGATAATTCATAGGTGATGCTTTGTTACATAAGCCTACTACTTTATGTTACTGGCAACTGATAGTCATTACCGTTATTTTATCATGACTAGTTATGATATGAACACATTTGTATTCTAGATGGATGATTTGGGAGCAATGTGTTTTATTCACTTTCATCTGACTCTTGAAAATTAGAGACAAAAAACTTATATATCCACAGTGTTTATTTTACAGGAGCCTAAACCATCTCAAATTATTAGAATAGGATTCTTGTTACAGATAATGGCCAACAATAATAGGGTGTAAGTCCCCAGTGACAAATAAATTCAAGAGACATGGGAAGGCAATCCCGCTAACTGTATACAAGTTTAGGAGAAGGAAGGGGAGGCAGACTGTTAGACAAGGTTGGGTTTCTATGGTGAAGGACAGTAAAGCCTGGGAAAATTTCTGGAGTTCAAGTTCAGGTTCTGACCACATCCTAATTCTTTTTTTTTTTTTTTTAATTATTTATTATTATTATTTTTTTCTTTTTTTGGATCACACCCGGTGACGCTCAGGGGTTACTCCTGGCTCTGCGCTCAGTAATTACTCCTGGCGGTGTTCAGGGGACCATATGGGATGCTGGGGATCGAACCCAGGCCGGCATAGGCCAGCGCGTGCAAGGCAAACGCCCTACCCGCTGGGCTATAGCTCCAGCCCCACACATCCTAATTCTTATGTGTTAAGTGTCCTCCGGACAGAGCACGATGACAACTTATGCTTACCAGGCTGTAACTTGGAAAATCTTTTATTCTAAACATTTATTCTAAAACTTTCATTGCTAAAGTATTGGTAAATTGTTTGTCCTACCCCCTTACTTTTACTTGATGAATTTTTTTTTATTAATTTAACAAAGAAAACAAGAAAGTTTATCAGATATCCGGTAGCTAGAGTTCATTTTCTACCTCTCCTTCCTTTTTTTTATTTTCAAATGAAAATAACATATGTAGACTATTGATTGGATTCAAAAACATGTACAATTCCTGTCACATGGTTCTCTGAGCCCATTTGCGGCCCCCTGCTTGTTTGGAACTTTCTAGATCTGTGTTCTACTCTTATTCTGCTTCGCATTAAGTTGGTCACATTAAGTTGATCACAAAGCACAGCTTCTTTGTTTGCTTGCACTAAACCTGTTATTTTTTTTGTATCTCAGGAAGCAGCTTCACAATGTCTGGCAGAAGCTCTGTCTGAGAACTTTGCTAGATGCAGACTCAGGACATTTCCCTCTCCATTTCCGAGCTCAGATGGCAGGATTCGTGAAAGGAGGTTGTGCCCCTACATGAACCCTTTGGGATTTATCATTCTATCCCCAGAATTTATCAAGAAAAATGCCAGAGTTCTATGAAAAAGAAAAATTCTGGTGTCAGGGGCCAGAGCGATAGCACAGAGGGGAAGGGTATTTGCCTTGCATGCAGCCTACCTGTTCTGATCCCTGGCATTCCATATGGTCCCTTGAGCATGGTCAGGAGCAATTCCTACGTATAGAGCCAGGAGTAACTCCCTGAGCATTGCTGGTTGTCTACCAAAAAGCAAAAAGGGAAAAGAAAAATTCGGGTCTTTGCTCTTAATTGACTAAAAATAAAAAACTGATAAATCAGAATGTGAAAGTAGCTAGGCATGAAATAAAGTTAAAAAATGTATGCCAGAATGCGGGGCAAAGGGGACTCTCATCCACTGTTGGTGGAAATGTCGACTGGAACAGCCTTTTTTGGAAAACAATATGGACCATCCTCCAAAGACTAGACATTGAACTCCCATTTGACCCAGCCATACCACTCTTGGAAATCAAAAACACAGTGGAAACACCATCTGCACCATTATTTTCATAGCAGCACTATTCATAATAGCCAGGATCTGGAAACAACCAGAGTGCCTGGGAACTGATGACTGGATAAAGAAACTGTGGTACATCTACACAACGGGTACTCTTGGGGAACGCTGCTGGGGTCCCCAACTGCCCGGAGCGAGTTCCCTTCTACCTCTGAAGCTGGTGGGTAATGGATGAAGACTCAGGAATCTGATGCAGTTTTAAAAGGCTTTACTTATCACAGGTTCAGGCATACAAGTCAGCAATAGGAGAAACCCTGTGCTTAGGATTCCCTGCTAGAACCCCAGACACATGTAGGCCAAGATGGCCGCCACCACGTGTTAAGGCCCTGTAAAAAGGATCAAAAGACAAGACTCCCAGAGGGTGCAAGCTCACAAAGAGAAAGCCCAAAGAGAGAGAGAGAGAGAGAGAGAGAGAGAGAGAGAGAGAGAGAGAGAGAAGGAGAGGAATCAGGCTAGTTTTATACCCCTGCAACTCAGACCTCCCATTATTATTAGAAGCAGGAAGGGTCAAATGCCCTTAGTAATTTCTCCCAGCACCAAACCTAGGCATTATTATATGCTAATGTTTTGAGCCAAGATCTGCCTGGAAATGCCTTTTATAGGGTAGAGAAGAGGGTTTCTGAGATAGCTTGGTCAAATTTCTCCCAGCACCTCACCTAGGCCCTATTATTTGCTATTGTTTTGAGCCAAGATCTGCCTGGAAATGCCTTTATAGGGTAGTGAAGGGGGTTCTGAGATGACATGTCTCTGTACCAAAGACTAATACTAATGCCAGCTAAATATTTCTCCAAGCCTTCACAAGTCTCGTCTACTTCACGGTAGTTTTGTTTTTCAGTTGCCTTTGAGTTATCAGGGAGCCATGCTTGCTTGCTTGGAGGCAAACAGCATTTCTCTCTGGTCTAATTACTTAGAGATCCAACGTGGCCAGGCAAATGTGCTGGTAAGGTCTAGCTAGTCCCACGATGATTGTGGTAGCATGAGAGAATATTTATACCAGTTAGTACAGAATACATGGTCAGATAAACTGCCACATTTAGACTACCCCCTTATCTACGAAGTGATTTGCAGGAGGCAATCCAGAGCAGATGCTGAGTCTCTTAGAGGAGTCCTGCAACAGGGTACTATGCAGCTGTTAGTAAAAAGAAGTTATGAAATTTGCTTATAAATGGATGGACATGGAGAGGATCATGTTGAGTGAAATTAGTCAGAAGGAAAGGGACAGTTATAGAATGATTGCATTTATTTTCATGACATAAATATGTATATACACACATATTATGATATCAATTTATTTTCATGACATAAATATGTATATACACACATATTATGATATCATAATATGTGTGTATATATATATATGCCATGAAAATAAATGCTAAATAAATATCCAATGTCAGGCGAAACTTGGATCAGGAGGTCTTGTCAAAGGTGAAAATTACACAAACATGTGGGAGTCAGAGGTTAGGTAAGACAGAGAAGGGAAGAGAGTGCTAGTAATTGTTGAAAGTGCTAATACCAACCTAAAACTGAGCATTAAATAAAGGCAAAAAGATACACATTTTAACCTCTAGGTGTGTGTATTGCATTCACAATGTGTAAGGGAAGGAAGAGAGAGAAAGAGAAAGAGAAAAGAGATAAAGAACCTGCCATAGAGTTAGACTGGGGCGGGGAGGGAATCGGGGACATTGGTGGTGGGAAATGGACACTGGTTGAGGAATGGGTGCTGGAATACTGTATGACCGTAACCTAAAAATGAACATCTTTGTAATTGTATATCTCACGGTGGTATAATAATACTAACAAATTAAAAAAAAACATGTATACCATTCTTAAAGACAGGGTTTTCATCTGGAAAATGAACATTTCACAGTTGCCCAAGTGAAGAGACTTATTCTAGGTTATTATTATATTATTCAGGAAAGGGAAGGGAAGAGAGAGATGTGGGATGAACTCCCTGCCGAACAGGCTAGTGAGTAGAGCAGGTAGATCACTTGACTAATCCCAGGTGAGTGAGTTCTTGAGGGTGGGGAGGGCAAGTAATGACTCCAAGATGACTATGATTCCCAGATAGCTACAAATGGATTGAACCAGCATGTTTGACTGCTATGCACCTAGTGTTTGTGTTCATTAGAATTTGCTAACACTAAATTGTGCTTTTTTTTTTCCTCTTTGTATCACTGTATCACTGTCTTCCCATTCATCATCGATTATCTCGAGCGGGCACCAGTAACATCTCCATATGTCCTCACTTGATCACTTGATCACTTGAATCCCGTTATTCATCGATTTGCTCGAGCGGGCGCCAGTAACATTTCCATTGGACCCTATCACGTGCCAATGTAGCCCAATGGCAACTGGTTGATTCAGGAATATGAAGAGCCTCAAACCATTCCTTCAGGGTCTTGACAAGGAAGTCTGACCATCTTGTAGGTGGGCGGCCACGTGATCTTTTGACATCCCGTGGGATCCAGTCGGTAATGGCTCTAGTCCAGCTGTTGTCTCCAAATCACATTACATGTCCAGCCCATCTGATTTTTGATGCCTTGGCAAACGAGACAGCGTCCCTGATTCTGGAATACGTCCATATGTCCTGTCTCATGCTATTAGAGCCTAAGGGCATCTGCTTGCTCCAGGAACATAAAGAGCCTCAAACCATTCCATCAGGTCATGGGAATGAGGTCTATAATTGTTACTGGTATTTGGCATATCAAATATGACACAGGTAGCTTGTCAGGCTCTGCTGTGAGGGAGGCATACTATTGTAGTCACTTCTGACCTCCAGCATTTATTGATGAACTGCACGTTCGCAAGTGGCTGTGCCAGCAGAGCTGTGATCAGCTCTTCTGCTGGGTGGAGTTCTGACGAGAGGGGAGTCTGGATGTGGGACATGGTGACCTTCATGGAGTGGGGGTTGTCTGGCTTCTTGTGAGGCTCTGTGGGGTGGCGGGTCAGGGCTGAGAACCCCCATCCCCCCCCCCCCACCCCCCCCCCCTGCGTCTTGTGATTGGCTGGGCACAGGGAGAGCCTGTAGCAGCTCTGCCCCATGACTGTGAGTTTCTGGATCAGCATACGTGGGCGGACTTGAAAAAGACTGTTGCAGGGTGGGTCTCTATGAGGCGGGCTGTGATCAGGTCTTCTGCTGGGTGGAGTTCTGACGAGAGGGAATCTGGATGTGGAAAATGGCGGCCCTCATGGAGTTGGGCCATGAGGGCCTGACAGTTCTCCAGGCTATTATCTACAACTATTTTTCATGATATACCTTTTTGTTAAGAAATGGACAGTGATTCATATTTATCTTCTAAAACAGATATGAGCTACTAGTAGTGATGTGAAAGAGGCTTCAGTAGAGAGGAGTTTAGGGATACCAGAGTTTAATAAAAAAAAAGCAAGGGAGTAGGTTGGGGTTTTCTTTCTCTTATTTTCCGCACTGTTTTTCAAGGCACTGCCATAAAATTTAAAAGTTATTTATATAACAGCTATCACAGCTAAGGGGATAAACAGAACTTTGTATTGTTGTTATAACAACTTCAGATCATTTTCTGAGGGAAAAATAAAGAACTGTTTCTTCTTCAGGAATCGTTTATGCCAAGGAAGGCTGGATATCTTCTAAAACTCGAATCTGATATTACTGTGGCACTGTATAGAACATTATGACAGTATTTTTTCAGTTTTCTGTGTGAAGTTTAAGTTTTAGATTTTAAACATTATATAATTTAAAATATTTAAAAATACATTTTAAAAAGATCCAATCTGCTTCATAATGTTATGCATTTGTATATAAAATAATCTGGAGGTTTATATTTTCTTCCCTCACATTACTAGGTCAATATAAAATTTGTAATGTAGTACAGGAGTGTAGAGCACTTGCCTTGCATATGTGAGGATATAAGTTCTATCCCCAGCACCACAAAAAGTAGTAATAGCAGTACAAAGTAAATAAACAAAAATAAAAAAGGATTACATTTGCTATTATGTTGGTTCTTACTGAAAAAAGTGATTAGATAATACTAGATTATTTGCCATTGTGTGAATTAGCCTAAATAATTCAAATTTAGTTGTGAGAGGTTCTTTTAGTGGAAGGAAAAAATAGGAGAAAACTACTTTTGGGGTCATTCACTTCACTTGTCTTCCCATTGTTCATTGATTTGCCTGAGCAGGCACCAGTATGTCTCCATATGTCCTGTCACATGCTAGTGTAGCCTAAGGGCATCTGCTTGCTCCAGGAACAGGAAAAGCCTCAAATCATTCCTTCAGATCATGGAAATGAGGTCTATAATTGTTACTGGGTTTTGGCATATCTAATATGACACGGGTAGCTTGCCAGGCTCTGCCGTGTAGGTGGGATACTCTTATAGTAGCCTCTCATCTCGCGCATTTATTGATGAACCGTGCGGCCACTTTGTGGCGATGCAGGTCGGAAAAAAATCAGATTTTCTGCTGGGTGGAACTCTGATAGCTGTGGAGTCCAGATGTTGAAAATGGTGGCCCTCATGGTGTGGTGGTTCCTCTGGCTTCATGCGAGGCTCTATTGGGATGGTGGGCCAGGGCTAGAACCCGCCTTCCCTCATGGGCTCCTCATGATCACTTTGGCACGGGGAGAGCTGGTATCAGCTCTGCCCCATGTGTCTGAGTCTTGGGTCCCTGAAGGACTATTTATCTCCAAGTGATTCTCTGAAGTTGCTCCATGCTCGAGTTGGCAGCAGCCCCACTTGGCGGCTCAGTTTTTCTTTTTGAGAATCATTCTTCTCCTCTCTCTCATCTTTCCTCTGATGTTGTCTACTGCCCCCCAAATAAGCAAATTGATCCCCTGAAGGCCTTTGTTATCAGCTCTGATACCTGCCATTCCTTTACTCAGAGTCCTTTATCTCCAGCTGCCCCATGAAAGACAGATACATTGAGCTCATGAATCGTGCCAGGGGGGCGACATCTCTGCTAATAAGTCAGTCTGCTAGCAGAGAAGTGGCCCAAGGATGGCTCAAGGGATTTTATAAAGTCCTTGCATTGCATCCTATGGGTTACTCAAGCACTTCTGATTCAATTAGCTTGTAGTAAATAAAATTATATTTTATATATCTGGCATAATTTCTTTCTCATGTGTGTAAAGGGAAGTTGAATTGTGGATATTAATGAAATTGTTCTTCACAGTTTTACTATTATTTTTTTATTTCCTCCTTTATTTGCCATCAACTAGGACACTTAGAGGTTCTGTGTCTTCTAAAAGTGAGACAATAGAAAGTGGTTTTTTCTGCTTCTTTTGTATAATGTGTAAGACAAATAATTTTATTTCCACCTCCTGAAACTGATCAAAAGCCTCATCATCTTGTGATGAAGTAGAATTTACATCTCATTCATTTATAAGGAAAATGATTAAGGAATGGTGGTTAACATCACATCTCTTTTTCTTCCAGAAGATCCCTTAAAACTTAACTCCTTTCTAGCAGAAAAAAGTTAATGACGTGGAGGATGTCCTGTTTCCTTTCTCTTCCTGGATGGCTAAGTGGATATTTTGACTCAAATTTTATTCCTCCAGCACATTCACATGATTCTTTTTAAAAAGCATTATTGTTATAGCCATGATCTTATGTTAACTAGCTTGAAAAATGCA
This sequence comes from Cryptotis parvus, assembly GCA_021461705.1. Taxonomy (NCBI): domain Eukaryota; kingdom Metazoa; phylum Chordata; class Mammalia; order Eulipotyphla; family Soricidae; genus Cryptotis; species Cryptotis parvus. The sequence continues at coordinate 53,891 of JAJIBD010021539.1, forward strand.
GAATAATCTACTTGGTTAAACCAATCAAACATTTGCACCACTGATCAAATATATATAACTTTTATTGACCTTTTTGTTTTTGAATGCAAGAGTTCAGCATTTTCTTGGTGGTTCAATGTAATGTCATCATGTACTTGTGATGTGATTATAAGGCATAATAATGGCAAAAGTCGACTCTTAAGATTCCTACAGTCTTATCAAGAAAGTAACATTTTTCCCCATGGGGAATTTGTAATCAAACCCCAGGAATAATGGAGCCAAAGTGCTATGCGTATTCAGAGATAGGAGAAATTCTTTTTCTCAGATTTGATTTTATTTTTACATGCTAATTTTGCACATTCACTTTATAAAAACTTCATAAGATTTGAAAATAACAACATCAATCTTCCTCTTTCAAGTCCTCTTTTCAGAGGCAAACACTGTTAATAGCTTAATATATTATTGTAGATGCTTTGTTGGTACAAAGAAGTGCAAAAGTAGAGTGATCAAGAGTATGGATTCTGGAGCCAGTGTGTGTGTGGGATTAAATCCAACTTCATCTTGACCTTGGCCAAGTTACATATCCTTTCCGAGCCCTAGTTTCCTGAAAATGGGGGCATCATTAATACATACCTTTATACATGTCATACTCTACATGTTTCCAACTTATATTCTCTCTAATCATACTCTGAGCATGTTCCTATTTCACTGTCATGTGCCACAATCATTCTGTGTAATGTTGCACAATGTGTCATGGTGGGGAACCCTTACTGAATTACTTTCATCTTGCCTGACAGATATATATTTTTAAACTTTAGGAAAGACTGCTTTTTTATTGGGGGTTTGCATTCTCCAGTAGTGACTAGCATTTGATGTACATTGTAGGATGCTTAGGAATTTGGGATAATGGTTAAGCATAGGGTTTGTATATTGGTTAAGAAAAGCAAAAAATCTATTTACGTTTTTGGTAAATATTTACTGAATGCTTACTAAGTTTAGCAGTGAAAATAGAAAAATGCAAGTAATGGATAAGAAACTGCTCCAGTTTCAAAGAGACTAAGGGCCCGTGGCATGACTGGGGGATAGTGAACAAGTGCCGCCCAGTTAGAACGGAAGTTCTAGTTGTTTCTGCTACACATTTCTGACATCATAACATAGCTGGAGTTGTTCAAAAGATAGGCTAGGAGGGGTAGTATTTTGAAATCTCGCCATCTGTGATATTTTTATTGCTTAATTTTTTATTTATACTATTTCAATTTAATCTAAAACTTTTCAATGTACCAAATAACCTAATTAAGGCATTTGGGGTAATAATTCTGTATCAGCAAGCTTTTGATATAAACCATCCAGCTTAGCTTTATAATGGTTCCTGATTCATACCTTTTTGAAGCTACCTGAAGTACTGAAGGACTCACTGTCACTGGATCACTGTCTTCCCATTGTTCATTGGTTTGCTCGAGTGGGCACTAGAAACCTCTCCATTAGTCCTGTCACAAGCAAGTGTAACCCAAGGGCATTACTTGTCCAGGGACTAGAGGAGCCCGAAACCATTCTTCATGTCATGGAACTGAGGTCCATAATTGTTACTAGTTTTTGGCATAACTGGTAATTAAAACACGGGCAGCTTTTGGACTGAAGGACTATTTTGGTAACTGAGTCCTTCATAAAGCTGCCCGTGTTTTAACTGAAGGACTCAGTTACCAAAATAATTTTACTCTGGGGAATTAAGGGGAAAGTTATCATGCATGATGGACCATGTAGTAAAAACAGAAGAGGGCCGAGACTCAAGTTTTATTTTCCTATCCATGAAAAAATCAAATGTTCTCTCAGTCTAGCCCATGGACTGATGAAAGTAACTGTAGTAAGCTTCAAGCATGTGACAGCAGTTGCTCCTCTTATTCTCCAAATAAAACAACTCAACTGCAATTTTTAGCTATCTCAGTTTTTTATAAGTAAGGAAGATTATGTGTATATTGAAAAAGATGTAGCAGAAGACTGCACAGTCTTTGAAGTGGGATGGATAAGCTTAAATATCTCTTTCAATTCCTTCACCACAAGAATTCTTTTTAACTCTACACCATATTCAGTAAGTCAAATTCAAGGTATAATTAGCATTGAGACCTGGTGGAAAGGCTTATCCTGAGACATTGGTTCAATTCACTGCTTTTTGGGATGTTGTTCTGGGAGAGAGAATTTCACGCTGTGAAACAGCATCTTATAAGCATGGTATCATAAACACAGACCTGGATCACAGCAAAGACTATCTGTGCCATCAAGGGTATAGCTGATTTTCTATCAACAGAAATGATGGAAGGTGAAGGTGATAGCTCCATATAAGGAGGTCTTAGATCAGATTCTGAAGAAGATGCAGGCAGGATGTCAAAGTAATTTACCAGATAAAAATAGACATTTAAAATCAATTTTTAGCTGTATTAGTTGTTAAAGAGAATATAGTGTTGGGCAGCAGCAGATATTGGATATGGAAGAAAAATGACTTCATTATAGTTTGCTGAATTGATTTCTTTTGCATGCTAATGCAAATATAAGTCCATGGAGCCTGCTGCCAAGAATATTATAGAATATTCTAAAGTCTCCAATGAAAGACTACCCAAATATTCTTATTTCACTAAGTTCTTGAAAGAAGGTAATTGTGGCAGCCAGTAAATTAATACTTTTATAAAAACCCATTGTGCTGACATAAAGGCTTGTATGCATTTAAACCAGATTTAAAAACATCAACAGTTGCACCTGTTTAGGTTCAAAGAAGATTCAGCATTGTGGGTGTGGTGAGCGCTCTTTCCCCAAGCAACACCAACTTGAGCATCACGAGGAGTAAACCCTGAACAAATAAGATTTATTTAGCAGTGTATTAGAATTTAGAAGATTCTATTAACCTTTTAAGTTTTGAATTATGATATATAATTAGACTAGTTATCGGTAAATGCTCGAGATGAGAGCCTTCTACTGAGAGTATACCACCTACACGGCTGAGCCTGGCAAGCTACCTGTGTTTTATTTGATATGCCAAATACCAGTAACAATTATAGACCTCATTCCCATGACCTGAAGGAATGGTTTGAGGCTCTTACTGTCCTGGAGCAAGCAGATGCCCTTGGGCTACACTTGCTTGCAACAGGACATATGGAGATGTTACTGGTGTCTGCTGGAGCAAATCGATGAGCAACAGGAAGACAAGTGATACAAGTGAGTGAATTAAAGTAGAAAATAAAATGCTAATTCTTGATAATTTAAAAGACGGTAAGGTTTTAAATGCACAAAGACCAAACTTCAAGCTAAGATTCTAGTTTTATTGGAGTTCAATTCATATTTTATTTATTTAATTATATTTTTATTTAAATAACTTTTTCTTTTTTAATTGAATCACAGTGAGATACATAAAGTTGTTCATGTTGGGTCTCAGTCACGCAATGTTCCATTACTTCACCAGTGCACTATTCCTGCCACCAGGTTCCCCAGTTTGTTCCCTCCCCCATCCTGCCTGCCCCGGTCACAGGCACTTCTCTCTCTCTCTCTCTCTCTCTCTCTCTCTCTCTCTCTCTCTCTCTCCACTTTTGGGACTTAAAATTTGCAATATGGACACTGAAAAGTTATCATGTATATCCCTTTACCTAATGTCAACATAGTTCCTGTCCAGAATGACCATTCCCAGCTATCATTGTCATACTGATCGTTTCTCTACCCTAAGAGTCCCTTCACCCCCCCCCCCCCCCAGACAATTTGTGGCAAGCTTCCACGCGTCATCTGTTCTCAGACAATCAAATTGCTTCAAGATTCTGGCTATTGTGAATAGCACTGCAATGAACACAGAAGTGCAGATGACGTTTCTGCTGTGTGTCCCAGGGGTATATTCCCAGAAAGTGGTATTGCTGGGTCGAATGGGAGTTCAATTTCTAGGTTTTATTTTGAGGACTGTCTATATTGCTTTCCAAAAAGGCTGGACCTGTCTGCATTCCCGCCAACAATAAAGGAGAGTTTCTTTCTCACTGTATCCACACCAGCACTGGTTGTTCTTGTTTTTGTATGTATGCCAGTCTTTGTAGTGCAAGAATATATCTCATTGTTGTTTTTATTTGCATCTTCCTGGTGATTAGTGATGTAGAACATTTTTATGTGCCTTTTGGCATTTGAATTTCATCTTTGAGGAAGTTTCTGTTCATTTCCTCTCCCCAGTTCTTGATAGAGTTGGATTGTTTTCTTGTAAAGTTCTACCGGTGTCTTATATAGCTTTGATATTAATCCTTTATAAAATAGATACTGGGTAAATAATTTTTCCCCTTCTGTGAACTATCTTTCTACCTTTGTCACTGTTTCTTTTGAGGTGCAGAAGCTTCTTAGTGTAATGTAATCCCATTTGTTTATCTTTGCTTCTACTTGCTTGGTCAATGGTGTTTCATCTTTGAAGATATCTATAGTGTCAATGTCATGGAGGGTTTTGTCTTCATTTTCTTCCATGTACATGATCAACTCATGTCTGATTTGAAATCTTTAATTCCCTTTTGATTTAACTTTAGTGCATAGTGTTAGAACGAGGCCTGAGTTAATTTTTTATGTCTAGCTGTCTAATTTTTCCAGCACCATTTGTTGACGAGGCTTTCCTTGCTGCACTTCATATTTTTTTTTGCTCCTTTACCAAAAATTAAATGATCATATACTTGAGGGTCTTTGTCAGGATATTCAACTCTATTCCATAGGTCTGCTGCTCGTCTTCAAGCTCACTGATTCTGTCTTTGGATATTGTCATTGTACTGTTGAGGGCACCCACTGAGTTTTTTTTGTTTCATCTACCAAATTACTTTTAATTAATGAGACCCCCGTTTGAATTTTTCTTATTTTTTGCTCTTTTTTCTTCCTGTATTTACTGGGTGCCTGTTCTACTGTTTCTTTCATATCTTCCTATATCTTATTGGGTGTCTGTTACACTGTTTCTTTGAGCTCATTAAACATCCTCACTATTACATCTCTGAATTCTTTATCAGAGATTTTATATGTGGGTATTCTGTGTTAAGGCTTCAGGACTCCTATCTTTGTCCACTCCTCATGGTGAGGTTCTGTGCTGTTTACCCATGGTACCTGTCGTAGTCTGGGAGTGGTGATCCATTCTTTCAAATCTATGATATTTCCTTCGTATTTTATGTTCTTTTGTGGGGCATCTTTGGAAATAAATCTTATGGGCTATATGGTAGAGAGGGGGAAGAGGTGACAACTAGTGGCCCTGTTAGTGGCTGCCCACAGGGGAAGCCCCACTCTTCACCTTTCTGACCTGGGTCTGGGCCTTAGTAGTGTTCCATTCATTTTAATCCCACGAGGTTGCCTCCTAGGAATACTCACCCTGGATCTGCACTGCTGCTGCTACTGTGCCACAGCTGCTGCCAGGACCAAAGGGTTTTATCATTAGCAAATAAAATGCTTTCCTTAGATTAAATCTGAAGTGCACCTGATTTTTCTTTAAATTGGCTTACCATTTTAGTAAAAGCAACAGTTGTTATGGTATTCTGCTAATTCGATCAGATTCAAAGTCATTTCAGTTAGTAGACATGTAAAAGTCTATTTTAACTTGAGTATTTACCCTATGATTGCATTTTCTTAACTACTTTATTTGATGAAATAGTGTAAAATAGAGCATTGTTGTTATTCCCTACCCTCAGCCTTAATATAATATAATCAACATATAATATTGTGTAATTTTTAAAGTGAATAGTATATTGATTTAATGCACATAATTTTTTAAATTGGTAACCCTAGGTTTACCTAATGCCTCCAATTACTTTGAATAATTATTTGTGGGGCATGGATTGGAAAGAATCACATGATTCAATGTTGTTCTGACAAATTTCTTTTAAAGAAAGGTACCTTTTTATGTCACTGGATTAAGATGTTATGTTAAAATATAGGGCCTTCTTCTAAATGTGATAACATAAAATGTTTGATTTTAAAATGATTCTTTTTGAATTTGTGTAACAACAACTGTATAGTTTGCGTGAAAATGCTTGTCCAATTCTGCTTAGTAGCAGTAAATACGAGAGCATGTTTCTTAACATCTGAACAAGAAATGCAGAGAGAGACTTCCTGGTCTCTTTGTACTTGAAATTACAATAGTTTCTAAGATGAGTGCTGACAGCCAGGTCATAGAGACAGTGGAGGTCAGAGATAAAGGAAGAAGGGAGTGTCTTGACTCTTGACCATTCTCAATTCTCTCTAAGAAAGATATCAATCATTTTTACCAGATGTAAAACTCATATAATGAGGAAAGAACGATATACAGACAAGGAATTTAAAAAACACAGCAGCCTTTTTTTCCTGTCTCTAATTTCTTTAATAGTTTTGCTTTCTTAGGAAAAAGAATCTATGATTTTTGGTTTTTTTCTGCACCATTGTAGAAACTTTGCAGCTGATTTTATTGTATTTTTTAATTAAATAGATTCTTGAGAGGATATCTTTTAAAAAGTTAGCTCTTGTTTCAGAATAAAAATGGATAAATATTAAAAATATCAACTAGAATATTTTCTCGAATCATTGAATTCTGCGCACTCTTTTGTCATGTGATATTGAAGTTGCTTATCCTGAATAATGTGCTTCCACTTCTTTGGAAACTTAAACAAATCTCTTCCAGGCAATAATGAGCAATTAGAACAAACTCAGTTGAAATGTAGATTCTAAACATTTAAGATACTGTCTCCAGGCCATTAATGATGAGATATTGTTAGACCTTTTCTCAAGCTTACTAAAAAGCAGGATGCATCTTGCTAAAAATTGAGCTGAGAGCACTTACCTTTAAAAGTGTAAGGACAATTAGCGTGTGCATAAAACTCGTCAGATTAATACTGTAATAAATGTAAAAGTATTACAATACATTAGCAGTTTTATAAATGTTATGTGGCCATCTTGATAATTTTAACATTTGTAAGAGGACCCACCTCAGTTTCCATATTGATAAATCAGAGATTATCAAAGTCAGGTCTATCTTTTTTCTTACTTGGTGAGTTTCTTTTAAATTACATGCCAACTTTCATCTTTAGAACATAAGATTCATGAAGGAGGGAATTCTGATGGTTTAGAATTCAAACAAAATATTAATGTTTGTAAAGCACTTCCATTGCTAACTTATTAGCTGACCATGTAGAATTCTCCGCTCTATAGGTTTTATCATCCTTTGAAAATTACATCAACTGCTCTCGTCCTTTTGGAGAAACTCCATATAACTTTAGACACTTAAACCAGATAGTCACAGTGGAAATTTTACAGTTCACTCTTAGACAAACCATTCCCCTCTACTTTTATGTGCCTTAATCTACATCCAAAAGTCTGTATTGACAACAGTAAAATTTGAGTCATGGAACCAAATTCTGGGTTCTTGGATCTTCCTCGAGAGGTAAAGGCCAGATTTTGGGCCATATATTCTGACCTTCTCTAGAAGTTTCACACACATAAAAGCAAGACATCAAATTAAAAATTGTGACCACTGTCAACAGTCAGATAGAACCATTTCAGACAAAAACAAAGCTGAATAGTTAAAGGCAGTCTTTTTCTCCCTTATCCTGGTAGGTATTGATCAATTTTTCCTTTTTGCTAATAAAAAGCATTTAATAGTGCAAAAGTAGTACACACCATATGGTTTCTAGAAGCCAGGACCCAGGTGTGACTCTGACACTCAACACTGTCTCTACTCTTCGAGCCAAGAAATTGTTGATGAGCACACAGAGGTCAGAGAGGATGTGCTCCCGAGCCCTCTTCTGTGCCTGTTGGCTGACAAGGACTGGAAATTGTTTAGAGATCTCAATTTCCCCCAACAGGACAACCCACAGCATGGTGTCTGGTTTCCTTGAGTGAGCAAAGGTAGACTCAGAAGAGTTCCTGGGTTAGGAGCCTCTAAATTATACTCCTATACTTGGGCTATCTCATCTTCTCTGGAAGTGAGTCACCAGATCCGTCATAATCAGTGCTGGAAGAGATTACACTGTAAGAACCAGGATGTGCCAATTACAGAGGACTGTTTGCATTAGCATAGACTTTTTGCCTTTACTACAGATTATAGTCACAAAGTTATGGTATAGAAAGAAAAAGCAGCTTTTTCCTTCTGCCACCAATTACTGGCAGTTTTCCTCAAAATACACATTCCCACCTGCATGATTTGAAACAGACAAAGTGAGTATTACTAAACATTGAAAAAGTAAAATGCATAGAGGCTGGAGAGCTAGTAGACACCTGCTTTGGATGAGGCCAACCTGAGTGTGGTCCCTAGTACCCCATATATTTGCCTAAAGCACCACCAGGAGTGATCTTTGAGTACAGATCCTGGAATAAGACCCGAATATTGCCAGGTGTGGCCTCAAAACCATCACTTGTATCACTTGTCTTCCTGTTGTTCATCAATTTTTTCGAGAAGGCACCAGTAACATCTCCATATGTCCTGTTGCAAGCAAGCGTAGCCCAAGGGCATCTGCTCGCTTCAGGAACACGAAGAGCCTCAAACCATTCCTTTGGGTCTTGGGAATGAGGTCTATAATTGTTACTGGTTTTTGGCATATCAAATACAACACGGGTAGCTTGCCAAGCTCTGACATGTAGTTGTTACGTTCTCAATAGTAGGCTCTCATCTCGAGCTTTACTGATGAACCTCTATAGGGAGAGATCTGCTTTTATCTTAGGTGGAGCTTTGAGGGCTTTGGAGTCCAGATGTTGAGAATGACTGACCTCATGGTGTGGGAGTTCCCTGGTTTCTTGCTAGGCTCATTGGGATGATGGGCCATGGCTAGAACCTGCTTAGAACTGTATACATTGTATAAATGTGAAAGATCCTCGGAAGGACCTGGTCCTAACCTCCAGTAATATCAAAGACTGTCATGCATCCAGTCTGTGGCCACGTGCCGGGCGTAGCTGTGGGTCTGAAGTGTCTCTCTTCCGGGGTTGCTGGTTGTGGTGGTTGGGAGCTCACAGCCACGTCTTCCGACATGGAGGTGGAGCAATGGGAGGAGAAGCCCAAATCCTCGCTCTAAGCGTGACCCCTCCTTCGCTCAAGTGAGCGAACCCTTGAGCTATGTTGAACTCAGCCAGGGGCTGGCCGAGCCCTTTACCACCCTCTGGAACTCCATGGGCTGCTTCCACATGGGCTGAGCGGCGCAGCTGTGGGTCTGGAGTGGCTGGGTATATAGAGTTTCTCTTCCGGTGTTGTAGGCACAGCAGTGGGTCTGGAGTGTCTCTCTTCTGGGGTTAATACATAGAGAATGTTTGAGACTTTACTTCATGATGCAGCCCTTGACTTATAATAATGGTATATACTTGTGGTGACGGCAGGCAAGTAAGGAGGTAAAGTGGTGTTGAAGCCTTGATGTTTGGTGACAGTGTAGACTTCAGGAGGCAAGGCTAGTTCCCACCTCAACCTGGTTCCATAGCAATACTCCTTACCAGCTGCTTGTTCTTGTATGGGAGAGGGTAACATTCATATTTGTAAAAGCAGGATAGTAATAGAATAAACATATTATACATGTACATGCAGAGACATATGTATGTTTATGCATTTGTGAGAACTGATATTATGGGGGCCAGAGCCATAGCACAGTGGGTAGGGCATTTGCCTTGCATGCAGCCGACCAAGGTTCGATCCCCGGCATCCCATATGGTCCCCCCAGGCACCGCCAGGAGTAATCCCTGAGTGAAGAGCCAGGAGTAACCCCTGAGCATTGCCTGGTGTGACCCAAAAAAGCAAAAAAAAAAAACCCTGATATTATGTACATAGACCTCCTAGTTCTGGGTTTTGCACACAGTAAAGGTACACATCTGTCAGTGACGATTTGTATCAGTAAACAACAGATAAAGTTCATTGTCTATGTGCTTTTAATGGCACAATCACAGACATGAGCTGTCTTTTTCTTTTTTACTCAGAAATCTACAGAAGTGGGTCTTTTTGTTGCACAATCACATTAAAAAAAACTCCTGAAACTGCTCGCTTCAGGAACACGAAGAGCCTCAAACCATTCCTTCAGGTCTTGGGAATTAGGTCTATAATTGTTACTGGTTTTTGGCATATCAAATACAACACGGGTAGCTTGCCAAGCTCTGCCATGTAGTTGCTTCACTCTCAATAGTAGGCTCTCATTTCGAGCTTTACTGATGAACCTCTATAGGGCCAGAGAGACATTACACTGTTAGGGCACTTGTGGTTCTATCACAGGCTCAACATATGGTTCCTGTAGCAATGCCAGCATGATCCCTGAATTACAGACAAGAACAAACTGTGAAAACAGCCTTGTGTGGCCCAAAGTCTCAAGCCCCGAGCAACAAGACCCTAAGTGTCTAGGTCACTCCTCAGGGCTCAGAGCATAGGTCTTTTCTGCACAGGGATTAAAGTTTGATCCCTTCCACTACATCACTGCCAAGTACTGCCAGCTCTAGACCCAGATGCCCCTGAATACTCCTGGGTGTGACCCGGTTAGTCCCTGGGTCCGAGCAGCATCGTATCACAGCCCTGACATTTCCCACAAATTGACCTTGTAGTGCTCCCCAGTCCCTTAATTCCTAAGGCAAAGAAACCCTTAATTCCCCTAATTCCTAAGGCAAGGACAAAGAAATGTTCTAGTGGATTATGTGTTTGTTTGGAGCAATATCAACTGTGATGTTGTCATGCCGCAAGAAATACTTCCCGTCTGTATACCCAGAACTTCTTCTTAGCTGCCCTCAAGTCGTTTTCACTCCATTCTTTTTTCTTTAATATTTTATTATACCACTGTGAGATACACAGTTACAAATCTGTTCATGTTTGGGTTTCTGTCATACAGTGTTCCAGCACCCCGCCCTCCACCAGTGTTCACTCCATTCTTATATTCACTGCTCATTCCTCTTGTGAGCATGGAGCATGTCCACTGGAGCTGACCGCACTGAGCACTGGGGGGAGCTGATATTGTCAGACAAAAAAGACAAATGGAGAGAGGAGAGAGGTGGTGCAGCAGGCAGGGCGCTTACCCCGTGTACAACTCATCCCTGGGCGCCCATACGGTCCCCTTGGGCACTACCAGGAGTAATCCCTGAGCACAGAGCCATGAGTAAACTCTGAGCACCATTGGTGGTGGCCTAAAACCCAAACAATGACAACAACAAAGAAGATAAACACATGTGCTGAGAGAGAGAGAGAGAGAGAGAGAGAGAGAGAGAGAGAGAGAGGCACTAGGGCCTGGAATGCACTGTGGTCCCTGACATTCCACGATGAGCAAAGTCAAGATTCGCGATGGCAGGATAGGGCTGGGCAAATGACTGACAGAGGCGGGAAGCCACAGAACAGAGGGAGGATTCTGGCTGATTGTTGGGCAGCAGCAGAGTGTGGGTGTCTATTGCTAGAAAGGCAGCTGCAAGTCTCGGCAGGAAACGTGTTTGGGACCTAGAACCAGGGGGAGCACCATCACGTGTCGGTGCCTTCACTTTTACACTCTCTTCCTCATGGCCCATTTGGTCCTGCCCCATCCAGTACTCTGTGAATACGCTGAGTTCCCCAAGAGGCTCCTGGGCAGGACAGACCAGGCCTGCTTCTCTGCTCCTGGGCCTGAACCACTTGCCCCACCTGGCACTCTTGGTCCACCTGGCATACAGCCCTGCAACTATTTCACCATTGGCTCAAATCGCTCTTCCTGGTTGAGGCCTACCTGTCAGTGCACCATATGAATGCTACAGCAGGCCAGCCTGTTCCCCCACTACCACTGCCTCCCTTTTCCCTGCCAAGTTCTTTTTTACCTAACATTTACTTTTCAGTATATGCTTTCACATCGATTTGGCTCATTGCTCACCATACATCTTCCCATCAGAATGTTAGCTCACAGGAGTGGGAAAGGAGAGATCTTTGAGACGTGCTCTGCAGTGTATGCCCAGCACCTAGGACAGCAGCGGACATGTAGCACAGGCTTAGGCAAACTGTGTTGAATGAATGAGTGACCAGAAGTATTTGGGTTATGTTGTAATGACGAGAACTAAGCAACAGCAGAGGAAAAAGCAAGAAAGAGCACTCAAACATTCTTATAAATGCCTCATTTTATTTTTCTATCAGTTCAGTAAATACTGTGGACCTTTTCCAACCCTCCACCCCCATTCTGGATTGTTCCAGAAGGTCAGAAATAAAATAGTGTTATTAAAATTATAAATATATACATGACCCCTTTTGAATGAAAATGATTTTTGTCAGTGCTTACTTCCATGCCAATCCTGGATCTGTGCATTTGGCTCTTTCATTACAGTTTCTTGGAGCCAGCTATGAGGAGTTTGGTCCCTTTTACAAATTCCATCTCAGGACAGCATCCCTTGCTCTAGAATGCCTCCCACTCTGTGTAAATGCTGCTAGACCCTCTGTCAGAAGCAGCTTGGTCTTCTCAATGGCATCGGAGTGTTTGATAGTCCCTCCAGCCTGTTTCATGATTAGGAGGGCCACTTGTGAGCATTTCCTGTACTTTGAGTCTCATCCTGTCTCCAGGCTGGGCCCTTTCTTCAAGAGCTTTCAATGACATGCTTAGTAAGATCAACTGACAAATCTTTCTCTGCCTTTGTCAATTTCCTTTGTGAAATCTTGTTCTCTTGAAAAAAGTTGTATGTGTTCCTTGGTCTTGTTTCTTCCCAGCACTTTTCTCTGTGCTTTTTCTTTCAGGCCCCACAACTTCCCCTGACCTCTTAACCCTATGCTGGGCAATTGGTAGGCAGGTGCAGCACTGTTCTTTGCTTTTCTCAGTTTTCTTCTTGGCCTTGGTGTGTTTTTATTTGTTTCCCTTTTTCCCCCACTTTAGCGAAAACTCTTCTCATGTTTATTCCCCTTAGAGTCACCAACAGTGAGGCAGTCACACACTAAATATTTCTATCAGATCCGAGTTCCAGAATTTAATTCTGTGATTGCATCCAATGGCAAACCTGTACTTCCTTCATAAATGACCCTCTTGTCTCCTCCATGAGAGTAATACGTATTAGTCCCTTGGTTACAGGTCTTGGAACCACCTTTAAGAATTTTTTTTCTCTTTATTTATTTTCACTTGTCATTTGTCACTTGTTTTCCTGTTGTTCATTGATTTGCTCCAGCAGGTGCCAGTAACATTTCCATTCAGTGGGAATGAGGTCAACTATTAGTACTGATTTTGGCATATCAAGTACACCATGGGTAGCTTGCCAGGATCTGCCGTGGGTCTGGGTTCTTCCCAGAGGGCCCAGTCTTTTTCTGTCAGACCATCAATCATCAAGGGCCCACGGGCAGAGCCATGGGGGTTTAGACAAGCCTGTCTCCTGTCGGACCACCTGCTGACACAGCTGGGCACTGCAGCCACACCTGCAACACCTTGAGGGGCAGTAGGTGTTATTTATTTTCTTGATCACTTGATCACTTGACATCCCGTTATTCATCATTTGCTCAAGCAGGAACCAGTAACATTTCTATTTCACCCCTATCACGTGCCAGTGTAGCCCAATAGTTGCTTCAGGAATAAGAGCCTCAAACCGTTCATTAAGGATCTTGACAAAGATGTCTGATCATCTTGTAGGTGGGCGGCCATGTGATCTTTTGACATTCCGTGGGATCCAGTCAGTAACGACTCTAGTCCAGCAGTCATCTCCAAATAGCATTACATGTCCAGCCCATCTGATTTTCTTTTTTTTTTAATTTTTATTATACCACTGTGAGACATACAATTACAAAGGTGTTCATAATTGGTTCTTGGTAGTACAGTATAAGCAGTACCCATCCCTCCACCAGTGCCCCATTTCTACTACCAATGTACCCCATCCCCTCCTGCCCACCCCCAGGCTGCCTCAATAGCAGGTACCCCAGTATACTCTCTTTCTCTCTCTGTCTTTCTCTGTCTCTGCATCTCTCTCCCTCTTATTTTACACATTGTGGCTAGCCCTGCAGATATTTAGAGTTTATCACTTAAGTCTCTTTGTGTATATTCAATGGTGAGTTTTAATCTGCCATTACCATTTCCCACACTTAGTAAAACACTGGTATCTATTTATATCCTATTAATGAATGCAGTCATTCTATATCAGTCCTTTTCCTTCTGACTAATTTCACTCAGCATGATAGTCTCTGTGTCCATCCATTTGCAGGTAAATTTCATAATTCCATCTTTTCTGATAGCCGCATAGTATTCCATAGTGTAGATGAACCACAGTTTCTTTAGCCAGTCCTCTGTTCTCGGGCATTTAGGTTGTTTTCAGTTTCTAGCTATAGTTAATAGTGCAGAGATGAATAAAGAAGTACAGATAGTGTTTCTGCTATGTGTTTTTCGGTCTCTAGGGTATATTCCCAGAAGTGCTATTGCTGGATCAAATGGGAGCTCAATATCTAGTTTTCGGAGGAATGCCCATATTGTTTTCCAAAAGGGCTGGACCAGCCAGCACTCCAACCAACAGTGGATAAGAGTCCCTTTTACCCCCACATCCACGCCAGCACCGGTTATTCTTGCTGTTTTGGATGTGTGCCAGTCTCTGTGGGGTGAGATGGTATCTCATTGTTGTTTTGATTTGCATCTCCCTGATGATTAAAGATGAAGAGCACTTCTTCATATGCCTTTTGGCCATTCGAATTTCTACTTTTTGGAAGCTTCTGTTCATTTCTTCTCCTATCATCTGATTTTCAATGCCTTGGCAAACGAGACAGCATCGATGACTCTGGAACAGCAACAGAGGTTGGAACTCCAGATTCCTTCTCTCACTTGAGTGAGGCAAGATATTCCAAGCAGAGCTTTTTCATTTCCTCTTTGGGAGACCCAAATAGCATTCTCATCCTACTTTCATAGGGCCCAGGTCTCTGAGGCATATGTTAATGCAGGAAGAATGGTGGAGTCAAAGAGATGTGCCTGGAGTCGGAGGTTCTTTGTCCTTTTAGCTATTTCTTCAATGATCTTGAAGGTGTTCCATGCTGCTCTCTTCCTCCTGTGCAACTCAGGATTTAGGTCATTCATCATGTTGACTTCTCCACCTAGGTACATATAACTGCTGCATCCAGAGATGTCTGTTCCATTGAGAGTGAATGGGGCCTCTGGAAGTAGTTCATTTTTCATGAACATAGTTTTGTTCAGATTCAGCTGTAGACCTATCTTTCCACATTCTCGGTTGAAGTCAGCCAGCATTTGTGCCGCTTGGCTAGTTTTTGGTGTTATTAGAATGATGTCATCAGCAAAGCGGAGAGTCTATATTCACCTCCATTCCTTCCCATTCTAATTGTCGAATGATGTTCTTGAGGGTGGCGCTGAAGAGTTTTGGTGAAATGGTATCACCCTGCGGAACCCCTCTTTAGACATCAATGATCACACTGTCTCATTTGCCAAGGCATTGAAAATCAGATGGGCTGGACATGTAATGCGATTTGGAGACAACCACCGGACTAGAGACATTACCGACTGGATTCCACGGGATGTCAAAAGTCACATGGCCGCCCACCTACAAGATGGTCAGACTTCCTTGTCAAGATCCTGAAGGAACGGTTTGAGGCTCTTCATATTCCTGAATCAACCAGATGCCATTGGGCTACATTGGCATGTGATAGGGTCCAATGGAAATGTTACTGGTGTCCGCTCGAGCAAATCGATGAATAACGGGATTCAAGTGATCAAGTGATCACTTCCTTGTAGAATGGTGAGATCCTGGTGGTGAATCCATAATACAGCTCACAAAGGATCTTGATGTATTTATTTTACAAAACATGTTTTTATTCTATCTACTGCTATGGTTTTATGCTATCAAGGCCTCAATACCACCCAAAAATCTTCATTTATATCCTAATCACCACAGCTAACTTTTGTTCTCATCAGTTCATATAAATTATTAGATTATTGCTTCTGAAATGTTTCCTACCAACCAGAATTGCCAGTGACTAACTTGAATTTAGCATAGCAAATTCATATTCCTCTGCCGTATATTTTCTTGCCTAAGATCAGTGCAGCATTTACCGACCTTTGACAGATATTAGACTTATTTTTTTTCCTTTTCTCATATTATATTTTATTTTATTTTTTACCATTACAAAGATATACAATTAAAAAGTTCATATTTGGGTTTTGGTCATACAGTGTTCCAGCACCCATCCCTACACCAGTGCCCATCTCCCACCACCAACTTCCCTGGTTCCCTCTCCCTCCCCCAGCCTGCCTCCATGGCAGGTTCTTTATTTCTTTCCCTTTCTCTCTCTTTCTCTTTTCCTTCCCTTCCAGACTATGGATTACAGGACATACATTAAAGGGTTGTCATGTGCATCTTTTTGCCTGTATTTAATGCTCAGTGCTAGGTTGGTATTAGTACCCTCGACAATTAGCACCCTGTTCCATTTTCTGTCTTACCTAGCCTCTGACTCCCACACGTTTGTGATAATTTCTAGCTTGGACAAGACATCCTGATACATGTTGACCTTGAATATTGGTATCATAATATGTGTGTGTATATATATATATATATATATACATAAATATGTACATATATATTTATGTCATGCAAATGAATGCAGTCATTCTGTATCTGTCTCTCTCTCCTTCTGGCTAATTTCATTCAACATAATCTTGTCCATGTGCATCCATTTATAGGCAAATTGTATAAATTCATTTTTCCTAACAGCTGCATAGTATTCCATTGTGTAGATGTACCAAAGCTTTTTTATTCAGTCATAGATTTTCGGGCACTCTGGTTGCTTCCAGATTCTGGCTATTGTGAATAATGCTGCTATGAACATAAAAGTAGGGATGGTGTTTCCGCTGCGTATTTTTGGCTTCCCAGAGTATATTCCCAGGAGTGGTATGGCTGGGTCAAATGGGAGTTCAATTTCTAGTCTTTGGAGGAATGTCCATATTGTTTTCCAGAAAGGCTGTACCAGCCGGCATTCCCACCAACAATGGATGAGTGTCCTCTTTTCCCCACATCCATGCCAGCACTTGTTGTTCTTGCTCTTTTGAATATGTGCCAGTCTCTGTGGTGTAAAGTGGTATCGTATTGTTGTTTTGATTCGCGTCTCTCTGATGATTAGTGATGATGAGCATTTTTTCATGTTTTTTTGCCATTCGAATTTCTTCCTTGCTGAAGTTTCTGTTCATTTGTTCTCCACATTTTGTGATGGGGTTGTTTGTTTTCTTCTTGTAAAGTTCTACCAGTGCCTGATATATCCTGGATATTAACCACTTATCAGATGGGTATGGGTGAATATTCTTTCCCATTCTGTGGACTGCTTTTGTATCTTAGTCACTGTTTCTTTTGAGGTTCAGAAGCTTTTTAGTTTAATGTAGTCTCATATGTTTATCTTTTCTTCTAGTTGCTTTGTTAGTGATGTTTCACCTTTGAAGGTGCCTTTAGCTTCAATGTCGTGGAGGGTTTTTCCTATATTTTCTCCAATGTGCTTTATGGATTCAAGTCTGATATTAAGATCTTTAATCCATTTTGATCGATTTTTGTGCATGGTGTTAGACACAGGTCCAAATTCATTTTTTACATGTCACTGCCCAGTTTTCCCATCACCACTTGTTGAAGAGGCTTTGCTTACTCCATTTTCGACTCTTTGCACCTTTATCAAAGATTAAAT
This sequence comes from Cryptotis parvus, assembly GCA_021461705.1. Classification (NCBI taxonomy): domain Eukaryota; kingdom Metazoa; phylum Chordata; class Mammalia; order Eulipotyphla; family Soricidae; genus Cryptotis; species Cryptotis parvus. The sequence continues at coordinate 71,409 of JAJIBD010021539.1, forward strand.
GATCATGTGTTTGAGCTTGGGTGTTAGGATACTCAATTCTATTCCATAGGTCCACAGGTCTGCTTTTACCACGCTGTTTTAATTACTACTGCCTTGTAGTACAGTTTGAAGTTGGGAAAGATGATACCCCCCCATCTTCTTTTTCCCGAGGATTGCTTTAGCTATTCCTGGGGGGTTTATTATTCCATACAAATTTCAGGAACGTTTGGTCAATTTCTTTGAAGAATGTCATGGGTATCCTTATAGGGACTGCATTGAATCTGTACAGAGCTCTAGAGAGTATTACCATTTTGACAATGTTGATTCTTCCCATCCATGAGCAGGGAATATGTTTCCATTTCCTTGTGTCCTCTTTTATCTCTTGGAGCAGTGTCTTGTAGTTTTCATTGTACAGGTCCTTTACACTTGGTTGATTCCTAGGTATTTGATTTTCTGTGGCACAATTGTGTATGGAATCGTTTCCTTAATATCCCTTTCTTCTCTTTTGTTATTTGTATATAGGAAAGCCACCAACTTTTTGGGTGTTGATTTTGTATCATGCCACTCTACTATATGCGTCTATTGTTTCTAGGAGTTTTTTGGTAGAGAGTTTAGGTTTCTCTAGGTATAATATCATGTCATCTGCGAATAATGATAGCTTGACTTCTTCCTTGCCTATCTGGATTCCCTTGATGTCCTTTCCTTCTCTGATTGCTATGGCAAGTCCTTCCAGTACTATATTGAATAAAAGAGGCAAAAGTGGGCAACCTTGTCTTGTCCCTGATCCCAGGGGGAGGCTTTCAATTTTTTCCCCATTTAAAATGAAGCTTGCTGTGGGCTTTTGGTAGATAGCTATAACTATCTTGAGGAAAGTCCCTTCAATTCCCATTTTCTGGAGGGTTTTAATTATGAAAGGGTGCTGGATCTTGTCAAATGCTTTCTCTGCGTCTATTGATAGGATCATATGGTTTTTATTTTTTCTCTTATTGATATGATGTATTATGTTGATTGACTTGCGAATCATCCTTGCATTCCCGGGATGAATCCTACTTGGTCATGATGTATAATCTTCTTGATGAGTCTTTGGATTCTGTTTGCTAGTGTTTTGTTGAAGATCTTAGCATCATGTTCATCAGGGATATTGGTCTGTAGTTTTCTTTCTTTGTGTTGTCTCTCCCTGCTTTTGGTATCAGGGTAAAATGTGCCTCATAGAAGCTGTTTGGGAATGTTTCTGTTTCTTCTATTTCCTGGAAGAGCTTGAAAAGGACTGGCAGTAGATCCTCCTTAAAGGTTAGGTAGAGTTCACTAGTGAATCCGTCTGGATCTGGGCTTTTGTGTTTGGGCAGACTTTTAATTACTCTTTCAGTTTCCTCGATGGTGATAGGCTTATTCGGGTATTGGAGGTCTTCTTGTTTCAGCTGTGGGAGGTTATATGACATCAGGAATTTATCCATTTCTTCTAGATTCTCGTGTTTCATGGCATGCAGGCTCTCAAATTAATCTCTGATGATCTTTTGGATTTCTTTGGTTTCTGTTGTGATGTCACCATTTTTATTTCTGATTCTGTTTATTTGGGTTCTCTTTTTTCCCTGTCCATACAAGTCTTGCCAATAGTTTGTCAATCTTGTTTATTTTTTTCAAAGAACCAGCTCTTGGTTTCATTAATCTTTTGGATTTTTTTTTTTTTTGGTTTCCAACTCATTGATTTCCTCCCTAAGTTTTATTATTTCCTTTTTTTCTGCCTGGATTGGGCTCCTTTTGTTGGTCTTTTTCTAATGTCTTCAGATGTGTAATCAGGTTATTTATGTGGGCCCTTTCTTGTTTCCTGATGAATGCTTGAAGAGCTATAAACTTCCCTCTTAACTCAGCTTTAATCATGTCCCACACGTTCCTATATTTGGTCTCCTAATTTTCATTTGTTTCCAGAAATCTTTGAATTTCCTGTTTGATTTCTTCTATGACCCATTGGTTGTTCAGGAGTGAGCTGTTCAGTTTCCAGGTGTTTTGTTTTGACTCCTTGTTTCTGTGTATGGTTAACTTCCATTTTCAGTGCATCATGGTCTGAAATGATAGCTGACACAATTTCTATCTTTTTTATTTTATTGAGGTATGCTTTGTGGCTCAGCATGTGGTCTATCTTGGAGAATGTTTCATGTGCACTAGAGATAAATGTGTATTCAGCTTTTTTGGCATGAAAAGCCCTGTATATATCCACTACCTCTCTTTCTTCCATGTCTTCCTTCTGGGCCAATATTTCCTTGGTGAGTTTCAGTATTGTTGATCTATCCATGGTTGATAGAGCAGTGTTGAAGTCTCCAACTATTATTGTGCTACTGTTAATGTCTTCTTTGAGGTCTCTTAGCAGTCGTTTTATGTATTTTGCTGGCCCCTCATTGGGTGCATATATATTTAGTAGTGTAATTTCTTCCTGGTATACATACCACTTAATTAATAAGAAATGGCCTTCATTGTCCCTTCTAACCTTTTTCAGACTGGAAGTCTATATTATCTGATACTAATATGGCCACACAAGCCTTTTTGGAGGAGTTGTTTGCATGGAGAATGGTCTTCCAACCTTTGAATTTGAATCTGTGTTTGTTCTGATTATTCAGATGTTTTTCTTGTAGACAGCAGAATGTTGGGTTCAATTTTTTAATCCATTTTGTCACTCTGTGTCTCTTAATTGGTGCACTTAGACCATTCACATTGAGAGAGATTATTGTCATCAGATTTTGTGCCATCTTTCTGTTTGTGCTTGTTGTGCTTTTTGGTTTGGTCATATTACAGTAGACCCTTCAGTCCTTCTTTTAAAGTTGGTTTTGAGTCCATGAAGTTCCTGAGCTGTTGCTTATCCTTGAAGTTGTAGCTTTCCTTCAAATCTCAATGTGAGTCTTGCCGGGTAAAGAATTCTTGGTGAAGCCTGCAGTTCATTGAGCCTTTTCACAATATCTCACCATTTTTTCAGGCTTGGAGTGTTTCATCTGAGAAGTCTGCTGTAAATTTTGGGGATGTTCCTTTGTATGTGATTTCTCTCTTTGATCTTGCTGCTTTCAGTATTCTATCTCTATGTATAATTTTTGCCATTCTAATTAAAATGTGTCTTGGAGTATTCCTGTTGGTGTTCCTTTTAGCTGGTATCCTATGGGCCTCCTGGATCTTGAGGCAAGTGTTCTTTAGTTCCGGGAACTTCTACGCAATTATGGCTTTGACAGTTTCTTCTTCATCAGGGTTTTCTTCTTGCTCTTCTGGCACCCCAATGATCCATATGTTGTTTCTTCTTGTTTCATCCCGATTATCTCTTGTTGTCTGTTCGGTAATTGTGAGTCTTTTTTTCTATCTTCTGGTGTTGTGTAGAGAATCTTTGGAACTCGTCTTTGAGATCACTAATTCTTTTCTTCAGTAGCTATTATTCTGCTATGATGGCCTTCCACTATGTTTTTCATTTAATTTACCTCATTTTTAATATCTGTCATTTCCATTTGCATTTTCCTCCTTTCTTCTCTCATGTCCTCTTGTATTTTATTCATTTTGCATTCCAGTGCTTCTTTGAGTTTCTTATGCATTCTTAACATTTCTTTCTGAAATTCCTTATCAGAGAGCTTATACAACTCATCGGTATTGCTTGGCTCATCTGGACTAGTGACTTCACTCACAGAGCTTGATGGAATTTTGCGTTGCTGTACCATTATGACTATTGTAGGTTGGAAATGTGACTTCTTGGGTGACTACATAGTATAGTTAGTAGGTGTCTGAGCTGTTGCAGAGTTTGGGTGGGTGGCAAGGAATATAGGAACAAAGGTTCACTGGTACCTCATGCAAGATATCGCGTCCGGGCGGTTTTGAGTTTGGGGATGTGAGTGTACGGGTTCTGGCCGGTTCTCCAGGGCTGATTGGGTCCGTGGAGATGCAAGGATCATACACACACCTGTGGGGAGGTTGCAGATGTTCCCGGAAGTGGTCTGGGGTCTGGGTTCCCAAAGGGGTCTGGGGTGGAACCAAAAGCCCTTTGCCTTGGTTCCCATTGATGGAAGTTCTGGCTGTTCCCTGGGGCTCCCTGGACCCAATTAGACTTATTTTTAACCTCCCACAAACTCCTAGTCTATTTTGGGGGTGGGGTGTGGGGTGCATAATCTCATATTTCCTCCTTATTGTCTTTTTTGTGGGGAGGGGTCTGAAGGGGTTAATGGGTTAGGCTACACCTGGCAGTGCTTAGATCTTACTTCTAGCTCTATGCTCAGGGATCACTCTAGGTAGTACGTGGGGGATAATATGTAGTTTCTGGAATCAAACTCCTTTCCCCTTTCCTCCCCTATCCTCTTTTCCTCCATTCTCCCCTCTCTTCACTTCTTCTATCCTTCTCTTATCTCCTTTCCTCATTATTGTCTCCTTCTTGCCCCTTCCCTCCTCTCCCCTTCTCTTCTCTTCTTTTCTTTTCTCTTTTCAAATCTTGCTCAAGGAATTCAGGAGCCACTATTGGCAATTTTCCTCCAACCAGGATGTAGTGTTCCTTAGCCTCTGCAGTTAGATTATCAGATAAGTTGGGGGCCATGGTGGGGAGTGATCAGGTGTTTTGGAAGCAACATCAGAAAGTTGGTGGAGGGTCTTGGGCATTTTGATGGTAGTAAAATGAGGTAATTTTATATATCAAAACCACAAATGTCTACATGAATATAAACTTGTGACATAAACTCCAAATGAAGATTATTTAAAAATAATGAAAAATATGGAGCAAAAAGTTGTTTGTGTATTTATGTGTGTGTGCGGGGGCAGGTTTGGGAAGGGAATTCTGGGAATGAACCTAGAGCTTCACACATGCAAGGAAAGTGGTCTTCCCCTGAGCTATACGCCAACCCCAAAATGATGTTTTTTTATAAATCCCTTTCAAAAAGCATTTAGCTAATATTTTTCATTTTTTTATTCTCTTAAATCTCATCAGTTCCAGTTACAGTAAACTTTATCTCAAACTTCACCAATTTGTTTCCCCTGTGTTTCTATAGTGTGCTCAGGATAATTATAAATCTATTGCATTATGCTTTCATTTCGGAAAATCAGTACTGCTTTCCTTTATAAGAGTATCATCATCATCAACATTGACTTCCCGTTCATCATCGATTTGCTCGAGCGGGCACCAGTAACATTTCCATATGTCCTGTCTCATGCTAGTAGAGCCCAAGGGCATCTGCTTGCTCCAGGAACATAAAGAGCTTCAACCCATTCCATCAGGTCATGGGATTGAGTCTATAATTGTTACTGTTATTTGGCATATTAAATACGACACAGGTAGCTTGCCAGGCTCTGCCGTTAAACTGAGCTAACAGGTATCAATTTGTTTAACATAAAAAAAGACTGGACACATTCCAGGGAGAGGATAAGATCAATACCCAGTGCTGGGGATCCACTGGGTCCCCAACAATATCAGTGATAGAGTATAAGAGTAGGAATGTTATTTTTTTTTCTACATTACTCATCTATTCTCAAATTTTATTTGACATATCTTTTAGGCAGTGATACTTAGTCTAGCCATACCTGATTCCATTGCACACACAATCATAAGGACCCTGGTGCTGTTTGTTTGTTCTTGTTAATGTGTTTTCTTTCTCTTCTCTCTTCCCTCATGCAGCATGTGCATTCCGATACAATGGACTCTCCTTCGTCTACCTCATCTACCTCTTGCTCATCCCCCTGTTCTCAGAACCAACAAAAACTACAATGCAAGGTAAGAAGAATTTACATTTTTGTGCTACAGTGTGAACACATTTTGCCTTGTCTGGCTTTGTCTTTGAAATAAGGAAAATGCATTCTTCATGTAGGGAGTACGCATCAAATGTTCAAACAGCTGAAGCCAATGGCTGAGGGATTTTAGGAAAACAACAGGTTGCTGAATAATATAATTTAATTTAAAGTTAGTTAGTAAACTGTTGAGAAAAAGAATAATCCTTGTAGGAGATGAACAAAAGAACATGATCCAAATTTCAGTATACACTTTTCCCTTTGCTGTCAGTTTCCAAGAACTTAAAGATATTAAGTGATAACATACATGTTTTGTCACTTTAACAGTTCACCACACCACATAAGTCATAAGTCTTCTATTAGGCTTGTATCAGTGGTCTTGCAATAGATATGAGACATTTTATTCATGAAGATGACAGCTGGGATAAAGAATGGACCACTATGACAATGATAGAACTGATCACTCGATAAGAACTGCATTCTGAAAGTATGAAAAGGAACAAATATGATAACCTCTCAGTACCCGTATTGGAAAGCTTAATGCTATGCTCAAAAGGAGAGAGAGAGATAAGGGAAAGTGCCTGACATAAAGGCAGGTTGGAGGTGGGGGTGGAGGGAAGGAAACCAGGGATATCGGTGGTGGGAAAAACACACTAGTCAAGGGATGGATGTTAGAATGTTGCATGATGAAACTCAAACATGAACAACTTTGTAAGTGCATATCTCACCAGGATTCAATAAAAACAAACAAGTAAATAAAAATCCTGAGCATACAAACAAACAAAAGATGACTTCAGCAAGTTGGAGGCATTGTACAACAGGCTGAGTGTTTTGTTTGCAAGAGGCCCACAGTATGGTCCCCAAGCACCACTGGGAGAAATCCTTGAGCACTGCAGGGTTACACCCCAAAAAACTCATGATGGAAGGGAGGTTTTTTTTACTAGAGACAGTGTAATTTCTTTGTCGTGTTAATGTCAGCTTGGAATCTCTTCCCCATTACTCTGAAAGAATGAGGAGGCATACAAAGGAAGGGTGCTTATGTTTTTGGAGATTTTCATTAAGGAGTAGGTTTAGTTTTAAATTCATGCTCAAAGTCCTCTCTGCAGTATGAAGATGAAATACATAAACGTAGCAGACTGTTTCCCCAAACAATACTGATACAAGGAAACAGACTGTGCTAAGTGCTCAAGTCAGTGTAGGGACTATATATACGCATGAAAGAAAAAGGTAGTTGTGTTTAATCAGATTTTAGAGTGGCTTGGCAAAAGCCATTATTGGACACCATTGACTCATGAAGGCTGTTTCCTTGTCACGATGGACACTTCGAGAAAAGAGTAAGAGTCTACAAGAACAGCAAATAATGACTCTTTGCGTTCTCTCCATCAACTGTAGACATTGTGTTCTTATTATGATTCTTTATCCTAATAGTTACAACTGCAGAAGTTCCCTTTGGTTTCCTAACTCAAGATTCTGCTTTTTGGGAGCAGCTACCTCTTCTTCAGAGTCATCCCAACCCCAGGAGCCAGAGCTATTGTCCCTGTCTCACTGCCATAGTCCTTTCAACAAAGAAAGGGCATTGGTGCCATTAAAAAAGGTCTGTTGGGGGAAGGGCAGAGAGATAGTACAGTGGGTAGGGTACTTGCCTTCCACATAACCTTATTGGGTTCTTGGGGCCAGAGCGATAGTCCAGCGGGTAGAGTGTTTGCCTTACATGCGGCTGGCCTGTGCTGGCCTGGGTTCGATCCCTGGCATCCCATGTGGTCCCCTGAGCACCGCCTGGAGTAATTCCTGAGTGCAGAGCCAGGAGAAACCCCCTGAGCATCACTGAGTGTGACCCAAAAAAAGCAAAAAAAAAAAAAAAAACACCTTATTGGGTTCTATCTCTGACATCCCTTACGGTCCTTCGAACAACCGCAGGAGTGATTCCTAAGGCAGAGCCAGGAGGAAGCTCTGTGCACTACGGTGCGTGACCTAAAATCAAAAAACACACCAAGAAAAGGGTAGAGTCTGCAATAGTAGTGGAGGTAAGGAACTTGCCTTGCCGCTGTGGCAGTAGTGACCCTGATTCAATCCTTGGGACCACATATGTTCCCCTGAGCGCCAGCAGGGGGTCACTAGTGAGCACTGACAGGTGCAACTACCCCGTAAATCCTTATAAAAATAAAAGATAGTAGTCCAGTGGAGGCCTGGAACTTAGGGCAGAGGTAGGTCTAACATTCTGCTGACCCAGATTTGATCTCAGGCATTCCATATCATCCCTGGAGCACTGCCAGAAGTAAGCCTTGAGCACTAGGAGTGTGTGCCTCCCCCAAATAAGCAGCAGCAGCAGAAACAACAGCTAGTTATTCGAAATCATATGAACTCTTATTAGAGAGTAAATTTAGTCCTTCTCAATAATTGAACCCATATGAAATGATGTGTGTAACGGATCCATCAGCGTGGATTGAAGGACCTTGGCGATGCAGCCCTACCTCTTATTCCTTCTGCCCTACCCAGATATGAAACACTAGCAGAACACAGGGTACCTCTGCCCTCTCTTAGACAGTGAAATGTTTGCAGGTTTCTCCAGTACCCTGATCACTCTCAGATGAGTTCGCCACACTTATGACCACTGTGAGCAATAGAGCAATAAACCATTACTGGAAACCGATGCATTTCCCCTCTGCCAAGTCTACCAGATGCCCACAGAAGCCTGGAGAGCATCAAGGGTCCTGGGAAATCCTGGTACTGCTCCTTCGCCTCTGTCCCTTCCACTCTTGGGGACTCTTACTCTGTGTGGAGTGAATCTTCCAGCTAGTAGCAGGGTTCTCTCCACACACATAATGCTCTCATTATAAAACTGATTTCCTTGGCCCAGAGTCAGCCAACTGTCCCTTTCCTGTTCTCTCTGGGACAGTGTAGCTTTAAGTCAACCAGAAGACTAGGTTTCTCTCTCTCTCTCTCTCTCTCTTCTCTACCCCCTCTGTGCCTCTGTCTTTCTTTCTCACAAACACACACTGCAGCATGAGAAACAGGCACTTTCAATGTTTGTTACTTCGCAGGCAAGACTCACGTCTGTGCCAGAGAACAACTCACTTCCCTCCGTGCCCTTTGGACTCTCAGGTAATGAGGATATTCCTGTAAGGTGCATTCCCTGTAGCTCACTTGGAGCTCTCATGGCCTCCCCTTCACTGGGCTTGAAATTATTTTTGGGGGCCACATTCAGTGATGCTCAGGGGTTACTCCTGGCTCTGCACCCAGGAATTAACTTTTCTGGTGGTGCTCAGGGGACCGTATAGGATGCTAGGTTTCAAACCTGGGTCAGCCGCGTGCAAGGCAAACACCCTACCCACTCCTCTATCTTTCAGGACCCTGGACTTGAAATTCTTTCACTAATATCCAGTTCTCTTGGATTCTCCAGTAGTCTTTTTTTCATAACCTTCAGTGGAGCAAGGAACTATGAGTTTGAAAATTAACATCCTTTTCCAGTTGGGAAATGAGGATGGTTTTGTTCCTAAGGCTTACTTCTTTATCCAAATCTAAACCAGAGTCCTATTTAAATACATTAATTTACTGTCTTGCTTTCCTTTTCAGTATATAAACTTCAGGATGCCAAGGGTCTTACTGTTTTGTTTATTTGCTATGTTGCCAGGATCCAGAATATTTTCTGATATCAAATAAACATTTAGCAAATATGTAATACATTAATGAATTTATTTCCAGAGCCCAGCATTCTAGAGACATTGTGAACACAGTTTTATGCTTACCTCAATCTCCCTAATAGCAGTCATCATAGGATTGTTTGTTGCATGCACGAGCCCTCTGGAGACAGGAGCTTAGGGTAAACAGGCCATGGGATTTTGCTATTTTAGATTTAATTGGGATCAGAGGATCAAGAGCAATTGAAAATGCCAGAATGTTTTATGCTTATACTTATGAGAGGCATTTCATAAGACAATGCAGTAGGAGGAGAAATAAATCTGCTTCTTGCTAATCAATTACCAATGTGCTTTGTCTTGAGACTACACTGCATTAAATGTATTAAATATAGAATTGACTTTAGGTAGCCCAACTCTTCTAAACTGATGTGATATGAAGTTCCTTCCCCAGATGCAAAGTAGAGTCCCTGTATCCTAGGAAGTTTGGAGCATCACAAATTGACCAATATGGTTCAAAGTTGCAATTTGGGGGACGATTTAAATAGTTGAGCATAAGAGGTTGAGCATAAGATGAAGGCCACAGTACATAATTACTTTATATTGGCGATTAGTAGTATTATTTAGAGGTGCTGCATGATTGCTTAAAACATCAGTGTTAGCTGTTTTGTTTTTTGCTTTTTGGGTCACACCCAGCAATGCTCAGGATTACTCCTGTCTCTGCACTCAGGAATTACTCCTGGTGGCGCTTGGGGACCACCATATGGGATGCCGGGGAATGAACCTGGGTCGGCTGTGTGCAAGGCAAATGCCCTACCCGCTGTGCTATCACTACAGCTCCCAGTGTTAGCTAGATTTATATCTCATAGATGGCTATCAAAGTCCTGAATGTTTTTCTCAGGCCTTTTCCTATTCTGAAATTCCCACTTCCACCTGTTATCTAAAAGTAACGCTCATTTTTAGGATATCTTTATTATATAGTAAGAATTACTTAGTGAGAAGTACTACTGTGCATTAATACTCTACTTATTTGGCTTAAGTAGAGTATTAATACATAGTTGTATTTATTTGGCTAAAGTAGAGTATTAATGCACAGTTGTACTTATTTGGCTTAAGTAGAGTATTAATGCACAGTTGTACTTCTTACTAAGTTCATATTATATTTGACTTACATCAATTCACAAGTGAAAGGGAGTTGCTATTTATTATTGCTTTAAAATCTCATTATTACTAATTAACTTATACTAAGGTGGATTATACCAGGTGTTGTGGTATATCCCAAATCATACAGGTGTTGTGGTGACTTGACTCTTAACTGCTGTGTTGTTCTGACTCATATCCTGTACAGAACAACAAAGTTCTCTAGGGAACTGCAAAATAGAGGAAAACTTAGTTACCTAATAAATACTTGTTGGCTGATAGATGATCATGCCCTGGACATAAGGGTCTGAGGCAATAATATGAGTATGTTTGAGAAATGCCCTTCTACACAATGGTGTAGACTGATGGTCTCCATGAATATTATAGAGACAATGCATCATGTTAAATATGACAATTTCTTTTAACAAACATTAATTGGAAGGCCATCCTTCAAAAAACTCTCTGACTGGAGGGAGGTGAAAAAAATTATTCACTGGAGTCTCCCCTCCCAAGCATATTGAACCTAATGTATCTTATTTGAATAATACTGCTTTAAAGAGGGGTCTTGAAGCCATATGCTAATAGTTGCCAGCATTTTTGTTGCTTCTGATCTCAGGTCGCATTTCTGCACTTGCCTTACAAATTTGTCTTGAATGGCCACAATAGTGGAATACTCTTGTACATTTAAAGTGGGTCTGATTTGCATAGAATTAAACTTGATGGGAAAAATGCTGGTGATTAAATTAGGCATGTCAATTTTAGTGAGAGAAGAAAAAATCCAGAATATTTGGTATAAAGGATAGTGTGTGAAATGTTTTATATTATATATTTGGTATAAAGCATAGTGTGTGTCATGTCTTATAATAGTAAAATAGGAAATGTAAACATCTTTGATTAAGGGTAACTTTGTAGATACACGTGAAAGAGATTTATGTATGATTTATCTTTCCATGTATGTGTCCATAGTGGATAGATGTGCGTATATATACATGCATATGATATAGGATGTGAACGGCCATATACAGTTGATAAAACAACATATAGAAACTTCAGTCAGCTAGATTTATCCCGAATACTGACTGTTATGCTCAAGCAGTGTCTACTTGGTTCAGAGCAAAGTTCTTGAATTGTGAATGTTGGCGATTATTATAGCATCAATTTTTACGCCACATTTTCATGTGTTAGATACTGTCCTAAATATTTCCTGTAAACAAACTCATTTAAATATACATTGGTGTGGGGAAATGTGCACTGGTGGAGGGATATTTGTTGGAACACTGTGTGATTGGAACCCAATCATGAACAGCTTTATAATGGTCAATTGGTTGCTGATTCAGTAAAATAAGGGGAAAAATAATGCCCACAATTCCTGTTAAGTTATTGACGAGGTGTTTGTTTTGCGAGAAGACTTGGTAACATTTTGGTCAGTATGGATTCGTTTATGTCATTCCATTTCTACAAGATTTTCGTTTATACATGGAACTCTTTCTCCACAAGGCTGCACAAATATTTTTTAAGTCTTTAAATTCTTTTCTTTAATATAAAAATGCTTGGAGTTCCATTTTTTCCTTTGGTTTCAATAGAAAATTTTGCATCTCTCTTGGTTTGATGCTATCAGAAAGTTATTTGTTAATCTGTAGTCTTAAAAGTTGGAGTAAATAAGCCTGTCTTAACCCTTTGTCTTGAGGGACTCATTTGCTTGTTGAAAGTAAATTGGAAACAATTCTCAAATTACTATACTCCACTTCCAGGACAATATATTCCTACACAAGGATGTCTTAAAAGCATCATCCAATTCAATTAAAAAAACATGATCCAATCAGGTGACATGTGAAATGTTGTACACCCATACATGTACTCTCACCCAATCACAGATACACAAAGCCAAAGGAAGTAATTGCTCTCTGCGGTGTGTCATTATTGCTCATGACAGAATTGTTTCTTGTCTGATAACATTGGGGCTTAGGAGACGGGGGGAAACTTTATTCTATCCAGCTCTGAGCAAGGGTCCCAGATAAAGAGAAATTTATCGTAATTGTAGAAATAATCTCCTAAACACCACAGTTTATTCCTGGGGTTCTGGGCCAAGGTACACTGAAGTGGAATCATTAAAGATATGCAATGAGAAGAAAAGAAAAATAAATGGATGTATATTTTTTTCTATATAGAAAATTAGGCCTGTGGCGGCCCTGCCCAGAACTGCTGCTAAGGCCCTCAGCCAGACACCAGACACTCAGGTGCAGGGCGGAGTCTCTGCCTGCCCACCCTGTACTAGGCTGATGGGGGCGCCGTGGGAGGGAGCGGGTTTTGGTTCTCAGCTGCCCCCCCACAGACTCTCAGAAGCCGGAAAACCTCCTGCAACACAGCCACAGTCACCCTCAAAATTCTGACTCCACAGCTGGACACAGCCCAATCCCCCATAATAACTCAAAACCTGGTATGCCACAAAGATGTGGGAGTCAGAGGTTAGGTAAGACAGAGAAGGGAACAGTGTGCTAATAATTGTCAAAAATGATAATACCAGCTGAGAATTGAGCATTGAATATAGGCAAGAAGATACACATGATAACCTCTAAATGTATGTATTGCAAGCCACAATGTGTAAGAGAAGGAGAGAGAGAGAGAGAGAGAGAGAGAGAGAGAGAGAGAGAGAGAGAGAGAAGATAAAAAAAACCTGCCAGAGACAGGCTGGGGGAGGGGGAGGGAATTGGGGACATTGGTGGTGGGAAATGGGCAACTGAGAGAGAGAGAGAGAGAGAGAGAGAGAGAGAGAGAGAGAGAGAGAGAGAGAAGATTAAAAAACCTGCCAGAGACAGGCTGGGGAGGGGGAGGGAATTGGGGACATTGGTGGTGGGAAATGGGCACTGGTGGAGGGATGGGTGCTGGGACACTGTATGACCAAAATCCAAAACATGAACGTCTTAGTAATTGTATATCTCATGGTGGTACAATAAAATAGTAATTAATAAAAAGAAAATTAGGCCTGTAACTTATAAAGACATTTTAGACATTAAAGAGGAAACAGTAGCAGATATTCAAAATTGTTGGCTTCTGTTTTTTTTGTTAAACTCTTTGGTAGCCTTTATAGAATTATGTCTGTGTTACTATGTTTTATTATGACATGATAAAGCACAAGCCAAGGAAACATTTATTAACTGAGTAGGTTTTAGATAGAGTTTTATAATTAATATCAGTTCACCACCAGAATTAACACTAACAAAAAATACTTTTTCTTAAATGAGTGAATTTACATCTTTGAGATTATTTCATCTGTTCATTTTAGGGATGGTATAGCTATAATATTCCATTGTACTTTTTTAATTAATATTTTATTATACCACCATGAGATATACAATTACAAAGATGTTCATATTTGTGTTATACATACAGTGTTCCAGCACCCATCCCTCCACCAGTGCCCATTTCCCATCACCAATGTCCCTGATTCCCTCCCCCACTCCCCTAGACTGCCTCTATGGCAGGTTCTTTATCTCTTCTCTCTCTCTCCCCACCCCTTTTCTTACAGATTGTGGCTTGCAACACATACATTTAGAGGTTATTATCGCTATATTCAATGCTCAGTTCTCGGCTGGTATTGTTATTTTTGACGATTATTAGCACACTGTTCCCTTTTCTGTCTTACCTGTCCTCTGACCCCCAGACATTTGTGGTATACCAGGTTTTGAGATATTGTGCGGGAGCAAAGCGCCCATCGCCAATATTCCATTGTACTTTGAAGATGGTAAACTCTATTCAAACAGACTGAGGGAGTTTTGGGCAACATGTATAATGTTCAGCTTAGGTAACACTGGGTTATATTATCCTCTGACCAAGCAGAAAATGTCAGAAGTCTCGAGATTTTCACTGTATCAGTTAGATAAACCAAATCAACACTATGACCTCACCACTTTTTTAAATTCTCTCCTGTAATTATGGGTTAGTTTGTTGACATCAGTTTGTTGGTGCATTCTTGAAATTTCTTTGATTTTATTTTTAATTTGGCAAAGATTTTCTGGTAACAACTCTCAGAACTTGGATCAAGAAATTAGGTGTATAGCACTGGTGTATAGGACAGAGCCCTATAGATGAGTCTTGTACCGCCATTGAATAGCTGTATGGTCTTAAATTCTTTGAATTCTCCAAGACCTGGTCTGAGACCCACAGAGTTGTTTTGGAATCCTGGTACCCATTTTGAGCAGAAAATGAAGAGGTTTGCTTGTGGGGAACATGATTATGACCCTATGACTGTGAAATTTGCTGAATAAATAAAGGTGGAAATCCTAATTCCTCCCCTATTTTTCATGTTTATTTACTTTTAAAAATGTGCAAAGTTGTATATGCATGTGTATTTTGAATCAATTTCACATTTGAAGTTATCTCATCAAAGGCCAGTCAAAACTAATTTCCATTTGATTCAGGTATAATTAAATCAAATACACATGCAACTTGGCAGAGCTGTTACCGGCTCTCCCTGTGCCCAGCTGATCATGAGGCATCCAGGAGGGAATGTGGGTTCTAGCCTTGGCCTGCCAACCCATCAGAGCCACGTAAGAAGCCAGAGGAACCCCCCACACCATGAGGACTGTCATTTTCCACATCCAGATTCCACAGCTCGTTAGAGCTCACCCAGCAGAAGAGCTGATCACAAGCCCTGCTCATCCAAATTACCCTACAGCCATCTATTTCAAGCAAAGGTATGCCTGATCCAGAGACTCAGAGACACGGGGCAGAGGTGCTACTGGCTCTCCCTGTGCCCAGCTGATCATGAAGTGCCCGTGACTGAAGGCAGTTTCTAACCCTTGCCTGCCATCCCAGCATAGCCTTGCAAGAAGTCAGAGGAACCCCCACACCATGAGAGCTGCCTTTTTCTGTATCTGGACTCCACAGCTTGTCAGAGCTCCACACAGCAGAAAAGCCGATCTCTCCCTGTTCATCAATACATGCACGAGACGACAGGTTAGTACAAGAGTATCCCACTTGCACAACAGAGCCTGGCAAGCTACTCATGTTGTATTTGATATGCCAAATACCAGTAAAAATCATAGACCTCTTTCCCATGACCTGAAGGAATGATTTGAGGCTCTTTATGTTCCTGGAGGGAGCAGATGACCTTGGGCTACACTAGCACGTGACAGGATGTATGGAGATGTTATTGCTGCCCACTGGAGCAAATCAATGAACAATGGGAAGACAAGTGATACAAGTGATACACATGCAAATTTATTCAAATGTACTTTACTCTTAAAACAAGTTTCAATCAGGGCTTGAATGATAGTATAGCAGTTAGGGCACTTGCCTTGCTCATTGCTGACCTGGGTTCAATCCACTACATCCCTATGGTCCCCTGAGCACCACCAGGAGTAATTTCTGAGTGCAGCACCAGGAGTAATTCCTGAGTGCAGAACCAGGAGTTACCCCTGAGCATTGCCAGGTGTGACCCAAAAAAGCAAAAAAAAAAAAAAAAGTCACAATCATTTGCATATTTTTACAAAATAACTTTAAAAAAAGTATTATTATTATATAAAGAAAATTGTTTTCATAATTTTTTCATAAATAACAAATTTAATAATAGCAAAATGAAACATCTATTACCCTAAAATCTTTTTATACAGTCACTCATTCAGTCCTTACCACACCCCTACGAGATAGATATTAGTGCTGTTTTTTTTTACTGATATTGAAACTAAGAAACATACATGGTTAATGAGTAATTCCTAAAGCAGATTAAAAAAAAATGATTCAATGAGTGTAAGTTTATATTAGTAATTCAGTAGGACTGTGGATATGGCTCCGAATACAACACAGGCTTTGTATTATGAAAATCTGGCTTTAAGCTCTAACACTGCAAAAAAAATCAGTTGTTTATGTAGATGTCAGTCAACTATATTCTCTTATAAAATGAATAGAGAGTAAAAACATGAGGTTATGTATCTTGTCGACTTGTCTAATGATAACATAAGTGGATGATTATATTTTAAACGGCATTTTAGTATATTGTTTTCAGTATTGAGCAGGAAAGAGAAATAACTGCATTAAGGATATTGGTGCCAAATATGCATTCACTTTCAGTTGTTCACTGAATAAGCCTTCTTGAACGTCTGATGTGGGCCAGGTGGATAACTTGGCACCAGAGACACAAATAACTGTAGACTGGGTCTTTCAGTATTAAACTGACATTAACTCATTCCGTCTTTACTTTTTCTCCTTCCATTCTTATTTCCCTCACTTTCTCCTTCCACCTTCCTGTCCTCCGCTTTATTCATTGATTTTTTATAGTTAATTTTGTCTAAACATGTTTTCTGCATTTAGCTTGCCAACAACATAGGCAATCAAGAACTATTTACATCAAGCCAACCAAGGACCCTGTGGGCTCTGAGAGGTGGCACATGGCTGGCTGAGCTCTCTGTGCCTCCATACGCTATTCCTATAGGGCAGTCCAGGGTGGCTGCCTCGGTCCCTTCTGCAGAGTCCTGGACCTGGTAGGTGGAAGACAGTGAGTCTGTGGGAATATCTGTGTAGAAAATTACATGTGTTATTTCTGGAGTAGCTTTAAGTCATGCAGATAACCTCTTTTTCTTTTCCTGAAACCTGAATCATCACGGTCAATTTTACTGGTTCCCTTTGTTATTGGCTGCAAAGAAATCTTCTACTCTGAACTCTCCCTCACTATTTATTCTATTATATTCCTTTAGATTTAAGGACATCTGCAAAATGGCACTGTGCTTGCCAAGGTAGTGCTGTGGAGCTTGGTGGGAGTGCCTCAAGCCTCATCCTAGTGGGTCTGTAACACACTGCTCCTACCCCAGCCGCTCCTTAGGACCAGATTCCACATGTCAGTGACAACGGCTTCATGGTCGAGTCCATTCAGTTCTGAGCATTCTTCTAAGCAGACCAGGCTCTATGCTGACTGTAGCATGGAATTGAAAGGCTGCATTCTGGTTCATTTTTCTGGTTAAAAATTAATATTCTGGCACAGACTTGCATGCTTTCCAGAGCAACTGATCCTGCAGGTGGCTGCAGTGGTACTGCAGTAAAAGAAACGTTGGAGAGAGAAACTGAAGTCAAATTTTAGAGCAATGTACCTTTGCTAAAGACGAACCCTCTCTTATTAAACATGGCCCTGCCTGTAAATGCCCCTTCCTTATTCTTGAGAAATGCTGTGAGTTGATTACACTCTAGAACCTCATGGAAGACATTTAGACAGACTGTTGGATTCCTGGCCTTCCCAGTCTCCACAGAGCGACTTTGCTAACCAGACAATATGGCTGAAGTGATTCATTGCTGCTTGACCATTAAGTGTTAGGAAGTGTAGAAAGTGCTCTTAAGAGAGCACTGGGGGGGGGCAGAGGAAGTGGCTATTAGCAAGTCAAAGACCTTGAGGAACTGAGTAATGGACAGCCACACTGTAAGAGGTGGTCTTCCAGATCGTGCTGAATTGCTACTTTGCACTTCCTTTGTTGCGATCTCCTTGCTAGGGAACTTTGCAACACGTGAGAATGGATGATCTCTTTGGCAGGCCCTGTCAGCAGCAGCTTATTAGAAAGGCGTGATCATGAATGCTGCTGTGCCGGTTACTTTGTCCTGAGAGAGGATATTTGGTAAACACTTGTCCAAATGAGTGAGTGAGCTGAAAGTCTGGACACACTGTCTCTGACTTTGGAAAGCTGCAACTGGTTCTATCACTCAACCATATGTTACTCATGAAATATGCAGCAGCCAAGCTTTTACAATGGCTTCTTATTGGCTCATTCATAGGCAACAGGGAATTAGGAGACCAGGCTTTTGAAAGCTGTGCTTGATTTGCTTCTCACTTTTTAAAAAATATTCAGAAATATATTCAGAACTAGGGTTCCTGCTACTTGCAAAGAGAAAGGGACTGGAATATGGTTACCTAGAACATTAAAAAACTGTGTATCTGTGGTCTAAATTTTTTTTGATTTTCCCCCACTTGTCTGTAGAAAGCCCAACAATACCCAAATGAATAAATTCCCTACATTTAAAATGGTATTGAGTGGCAGGTTTAGATCAAGTATTAACTCATACATTCATTCATTTGATAACTATTTATGAGGTACCCCCTTTTTATGGAATATGATAAGAACTAGTAATACTAAACAAGTAATAGTAAGCAAAAATAAAGTTGGCCCCATAATTCGGAAGTTGTGCTACTTACTGAATGATACCAAACAGGAAGCTTACTCTTTCACAATACATTCTGAAGTTGTTTAAATACAGTGGATCCTGTTAGGGGGGAAAAAAATGAGGTCATGGAATTAGCATATAAATGGATGGACATGGAGAGTATCTTGCTGATTGAAATGAGTTAGAAGTTGAGGGACAGACGTGGAATGACTGCACTCATTTGTGGGATATAAAAAACATAATATGACACTAATACCCAAGGACAGCAGAGACGAGGACCAGGAGGGGTTGGTTGGAAGCCCCGAGTGCTGCGGAGAAGGCTTGGGAATGAGAAGGGACCAGTATGACAAAGATAGTTGGAAATGATCTCTGGAGAACTGTATTCTGAAAGTAGATAAAGACCAAACATGATAGCCTCTCAGTATCTGTGCAAACCATCATGCCTAGAAGGGGAGGGGAGGTGAGAGAGAGAGAGAGAGAGAGAGAGAGAGAGAGGTGGAGAGAGCATAGAGAGAGGAGAGAAGAGAGAGAGAGACAGAGCAGAGAGAAAAAATAGAGAGAAGAGGTGAGAGCAGAGACAGTGAGAAGCGAGAGAGCAGAGAGAGAAAAGAGAAGAAGAGAGAGCAGAGAGAGAGCAGAGGAGAGAGCAGAGAGAGAGGAGAGAGAGCAGAGAAAGTAGAGAGGAGAAGGGAGAGCAGAGAGAAAGCAGAGACAGAGTGAGAGAGGAGAGAGCAGAAAGAGAAGAGAAAGCAAAGAGAAGAGAGGAGAGAGAGAGCAAAGAGAAGAGAGCAGAGAGAGGAGAGAAAGCAAAGAAAAGAAAGAGGAGAGAAAGGAGAGAGCAGAGAGAGAAGAGAGCAGAGAGAAGAAAGAGGAGAGAAAGGAGAGCAGAGAGAGAGGAGAGAGAGCAGAGAAAGTAGGGAGAGAATAGGGGAAAGCAGAGAGAAAGCAGAGACAGTGAGAGAGGAGAGAGCAGAGACAGAAGAGAGAGAGAGCAAAGAGAGAAGAGCAGGAGAGAGGAGAGAGCAAATAGAAGAGAGAGCAAAGAGGAGAGAGCAGAGAGAAGAGAGCAGAGAGAGAGCAGAGACAGTGTGGAAGAGGAGAGAGCAGAAAGAATGGAGAGAGAGGAGAGAGAGGAGAGAGAGCAGAGAAAGTAAACAGAGAATAGGGGAGAACAGAGAGAAAGCAGAGACAGTGAGAGAGGGAGAGGAGAGAGCAGAGGAGAGAGCAGAGAGAGGGGAGAGCAGAGAGAGAGCAGAGAGAGGGGAGAGCAGAGAGAGGAGAGAACAGAGAGAGAGGAGAGAGCAGAGAGAGAAGAAAGTAGAGAGGAGAAAGATCAGAGCGAGAAAGTAGAAGAGGGGAGAGCAGAGAAAGAGCAGAGACAGAGTAAGAGCAGAGAGAGAGAGAGAGAGAGAGAGAGAGAGAGAGAGAGAGAGAGAGAGAGAGAGAGAGGAGAGAGAGAGAGAAAGTAGTGCCTGCCATGGAATAGACTGGGAGGGAGGAGCAGCTGGAGCGAATCTGGGACATTGGTTGTGGGAAACGCTCAGTGCTAGATGCTGGTGTTGGGACACTGGATGACCGAAACCTGGTCATGAATAGCTCGAACCGTGTAACTCATGGTGGTTCGGTAAAAAAGAAAAAATATCCATAATTCATACAGGTTTGGTTCTGTGTAGATTGAGTTGAAATAATTTGCGCTCATGAGCAATTTTATTGGGGTGGGGGAGTTTTGAAAAATACAGCTGATTCTTATTACGCAAAAATTTAGTTTCCATGAATTTATTTACCCGAGAACATTTGTTTCTAAATGCAGATAGTGTGGGAAGTGCTTCCATCACTCTTGGACACTCTCAAAGCTGTGAACAATGTCTGTTTAAAAATATTTTCTTTTTACTTTTGGGCTGTGCCTGTAAGTACTCAGGGCTTATTCTTGGCTCTGTAGTCAGGGATCACTCCTGGTGGGCCACAGAGTCCCAAATGCTGGGTATGGAGGTAGGGTTGGCGGCCTGGCCCTGTGACCTAGAATTTGAAACTAAGACTCAGGTTTACCTATGGGTGTATGTTCGGATATTAGAACTTCAGCCATTGTATAGTGAAGGGAAATGAAAAAAAGTTTGTACTTTTTCTGCTTTTATATTTAAATGATTAATAGTTACGATATTTTACATTTGGACTCGCAGACATGGGGGCAGAGCTGCTACTGGCTCTCCCTGTGACCAGCCGCTCACGAGGCATCCGGGAGGGATGGTGGGTTCTAGCCCTGGCCTACCACCCCAGCAGAGCCTCGCAACAAGCCAGACGACCCCCACTCCATGAGGGCCTCCATTTTCCACATCTGGACTTCTCTCTCGTTAGAACTCCACCCAGCAGACCAGTCTATCACAGCCCTGCTCGTGCGGCCACTTGCGCGCGCTGTTCATCAATAAATGCTGGACTTAGAGATGCCTATAAGAGTATGCTACCTGCACAGCAGAGTCTGGCAAGCTACCCGTGTTTTATTTGATATGCCAAATACCAGTAACAATTATAGACCCCATTCCGGAATGGATTGAGGCTCTTTATGTTCCTGGAGCAAGCAGATGCCCTTTGGGCTCTACTAGCATGAGACAGGACATATGGAGATGTTACTGGGGCCCGCTCGAGCAAATCGATGATGAACGGGAAGACAGTGATACAGTGATTTTAAATTTCACATAAACTTAATTTTATTATTTCTTATACCACACATACCAGTGCCCTAACAGAAAGGAACTAAAGGATAAAACTTAAGTGATACGTTTATTCTTTTCCACCTTACAAATAAGGAATAGGGGCTGGAGCGACAGCACAGTGGGTAAGGCATTTTGCCTTGTATGCGGCCGAACCGGGTTCTATCCCCGGCATCCCATATGGTCCCTTGAGCACTGCCAGGAGTAATTCCTGAGTGAAGAGCCAGGAGTAACCCCTGAGTGTTGCCGGGTGTGATCCCCCAAAAAAGGTAAAATAAAAAGGAATAGGTTCAGGTTGACGTTTTAGAACATCTAAACATGTTGGACGTGCTTAGATGTTTAGGTGTGTGTGTGTGTGTGTGTGTGTGTGTGTGTGTGTAATTTACTTTTTAAAGTTTCATAGGTCAATTGTGTATTTAATAGGTTCTAATTATGAAATGTGTGTAAAAAGTGTTAGTAGTAGCATTGGCTAATGTTAGCACTAATGTTGTGTAGATTTATCTTCACTGACGATAGTTATATTAAAAATATCAGTGAACTCCCTGTTTGCTTCAGGAAATATGTAGAATTTGAGAGAGTATATAGACCTATTTTTGGTAATTAATGAAGATTTTCGTATTCTCAGATCTTGCTTAATATATTGATGTATCTCACTCTTAGCTTACAGACCTTAGGTAAAACTCTCTAAAAGTGAAATATTTTATAATTTGTCCACATGTAAATTTAATAATTTACTAGTTATTACTAGAGAAAGTAATAATATAATAATATTATATATTATAATAATATTACTAGAGAAACTTACATAATAATATTATTAGAGAACGTTCAATACAACCAATTAAATTTGAATGTTAAATAAACACATTTTTAGTATGGTTTTGTTTCAGACTTTATCCTTATACATAAATTTTTATTTGCGACTCAAATTTAACCTGTTAGTCTGTATTTCTATTTGCTAATGCAAACCTAAAAGTGATGGTGCATGCATGTGGTGTGTGTGTCCCTGTGTGTGTAAGTAAAGGGAGGAGACAGTTTCCAGTTGTTCAAGCTAACTCCTCTTAGTTAATTTAGTTCCATCAACTAAGCCTTTCTAAATTGTGCTTTTCAATTTAGTATGCACTGGTTTTCTAAAAACTATTGGAAATTAGATCAGTATGATTAGTAGCTAATCAAGGTTGTATGTAGGATATCCCCTTTTATGTCTAAATAATTTCTTTTTAATAAAAGGCATTGAGGATTAGAGCCAGTTTATTGACAAAACTAACACTGAATGTCATCAGTGTTAGTTGATGAAAACATGAAAGAAGTTTTTCTGTCTTATTGACCCCCAAAATCAGAGTTTTCTCATTTTAACTAAAAAATAATTTTAAGTGAGCCTCGGGTGTGGCTCAGTAGAACTGAGACACATATTATGGTGCTCATAGTAAAGGCAGGAGACTTGGGTTTGACTCACTGCACGAACAAAATGGTTGGTTAGAGTTTGTATTTTATTAGCTTGGATTTCTCATCCAATGTATCAGACACGCTGACAATGATTTTTGCCTTGTTGAGAAACTGCATTGGACCGTCCTGTGTCCACATATATTGGCCACATATGATGTCTTCCAAGTTCTCCCCAGCCACATCCCTAGCAAATCCATCCCAGGCAATGTTACCTCCGGGGCACCATTTGCTCTGTGATCAAACCACTGAGTAATCCTGGATTCCTCGCCAATGAATCTTGGAATACTTTTTATTGGTGAAGCAGTAAAACTTCCTCTTCCCACACTGGCTATCTGACACTTGGCCACACAAGGGTCAGCAGGGCTGTGTGTACAAAGTACACACTGTCAGTCCTTGGCCGGAGGCCTGGGTGGAGGACCCTGACCCTGCGTAACTGAACTCTAAAGCCTGTGAAGCTTCCTGAGAAGGGAGGGGAGGCTGGCTGCAGCCAACAGGTCTGAGCTCTATAAAGCGTTTCTTAGCTTTTTGATGTGGCGGTTTGGCTTCAATTCACCTGAATGAAAGCAAAGATTGATCTCAGGGAGGAAGGCTAGAGCCCCTGTAGATCACTGTTCTCGGTGCAGGAAGGACACCTGCTAAAGCACACCTTTCCAGAAGAACATTTGTCCTTTGAAGAGTCATGTAAAAAAGAAGTAATTGATAGAGGATGCTAGCCGGCTGGGAGCTCAGATGCAATAATCATTTAGACAAAGACGTGAGTGAGTAGACGCTTGCTGCTGAGTTCTGTTATCATTTCTGTTAGTTTGGGGCCACACCTGGCAGTGCTCAGGTCTTAGTCTGGCTCTGCTCAGGGATCACTCCTGGTGGTTCTTAGGGACCAGATGTGCTACTGGGGACGGAATCGCTACAAAGGCAAGAACCCTGCTCAGGGTGCTAAATCTCTTTACTACTAACTTTTGGCATTATTAAAAAAAATATTTGTACAAAGTAGCAACATAAATATTGAGCAATAAGGATTTACTCAGAGACATGAGACATTAGATGAAGAAGCAAGTAGATTCATTCCATTTAGGATTTTTAAATTCCCCACATTGTATGAGTTAGATTTTCATTGTTCTATTTAAACAATAGTCTAAGTTTTTCTCACATTAAGAAGACTCATCCGATTTACATGGCAGAAAAATGATGAACAAATTTAGTCTAAACACAGAAAGACCACAGATGTGGGGAGATAATATGGTAAAATAAACAATGACTCACATCATGATTTCCTCCTGTTCCAACTATTTAGTTTTAAACCCACTGACCTTTAGAAACAATGAGAGCAACTTTCTGGAACACAAGATGGATTGTGGAGTATTGGCTTGGCTTTGAAATCCCATCTTTGTCCATTCACGAGCTCAGGCCACGCTGCTCAGCTCAGTGCTCCAACAGACTGCGCAGACCTTTAACAGCTCCAGAGTTTGGTATTTAATTGTTCTTTCCCCTCATTCCTAGAGTCCTGCCATTTAGTTTTGGAATTTGTGAGTCATGTCATCCTTAGTGACTCAGGAGCTATTTGTCTGGATTGCAGTGACCTCTAAGTGTACCTGAGGCTGGGGGCATGTGATCGGTCTCTTGCCTTGCATGTGTGAGTCCCTGAGTTCAATTCCCAACACCATAGACACATGCACAGACACTCCAGTTTGGTTAGTTTTCACACACAAGTTAGTTTTCTCCTGGCAAATCACTCTAGAAGGTTCTGAGCAGAGGCTAAAACTGTTTCATTGAAGACAGTGATTACATGATTGAGGTTTTGGAACTGAAACTCTGTCTCAGAGTTTTGCTTTCCCACCTAGCACAGACTATGGAAATACTAAAAGAAATGTCTTCTTACGTGCTCTCTGATGCCTGGAAATCATGTCATCAGCGCTGTGATGTGAAACGGTGGCTAGAGGGGCTTTATTTTCAGAGTCAAGGAAGAGTGTTGGCCAAGCGAGGTAACCCGTCAGCTTTCAGATCAGCTTCTCTGGCTCCTAAAGCAGCTTTTCTACAGCTATGACGGGTAGATCTAATTTTATCATGAGAAGAAGCTGGTAATGTGACAGAGCCGTCAGTGTTTATAAGAGTACATGAAACATCTCTGAACGGTGTCTGAGGGAAAATGGCATATTCAGAAGGTGGTAGCCTCTGAGGTCAGATGTGATCTGTGTTTGAGCCATGTAAGAGCTAAGAGAGACAATGTTTACCTAAAGGGAGTCTTTTGTGGACATGTGAGTCTGGCTGAAAGATTACAGTGTGTTTTTTTTTAGGTGGAGGTGGATTATGGTTTGAAATTATGGTGGCAAAACCACTGACCTGCTTCGCAGAAAGTATCTTTCACTGCTTCGCAGTCACAGCTTTGCTTCACCAGAGCCGGCTTAAAGCCTCTGCGAACTCAGTATTTCTGTCTGTTCTCTGCCCTGGGTTGCTGTTTCTTTCACATGTAGTATCTTCAGGGAGAATCCTGAAGTCCTGGTGTGACAACATCCTACCCCTGGCTTTTGCTGCCGCTAGAGGGAGACACTTTGTCTTAACACTCTTCAATTTTATTGTGAGCATTATTTGAATTTGAATTCCGAAAAGTCAAACAGTTTTAGATAGGCAGCAAATGAATCCAATTTCATGAAAAGCAAACTCATTTGAAACAGTAGTGGCATTAATATAGGGACTGATTCAAGATGAAATCAGAAATGTATATTTTTCTCTTCACATTGAGATTAACTACAGGAATGAGGACACAAAGAGTATGAGGAAAGATTTCCAGAAAGGGTAGTGGACTGCTAGGTGAGTAAAATTGGAAAGTGACCCTTACTTGTTTGTTCTTAGAAAACATTAGATTATAGATTTTCTAATTAATGACATAATCCTGAAAATCACATAGTATTTGAAGGCAAATGCTTTCATGCTGTCCTTTGTGGGTATTAGCCAAATGTCCGCTTCTGGAACTAATTTACTTTTAGCCAGACATATGATATATTTCCTCAATAGTAAAGATGACAGTTATTTTCTAATTATGTCCTCATTATAGTGCTCATTACCTCTTAAATCTTTATTGGAGATTTTCTAAATTAGGACTTATGATATAAAAAATTATAAATAAACCATTGTCTCTATACTTGAAGAGTTTTTAATCTAATTCCAGAAATATACTTGGAAATCGGCTTAATGAATAAGCACAGCATTATATCAATAAAAGGGGTAATAGCATGAATAACTAAATTTTGCTGTTTCTTGACTGAAACATATAGCTTTGCTACGTCTGGCAAGGAACATCTACAACACGCTACTGCACACTGTAGAGTTCTTCGTCAGTTAGGATGCTCCTGTCCGTGTGTCTAAAGGGGCAGGTGGATCAGGGATTAATACAGTTGTATTTAATCATCATAATGAGACCAGAAGGATGAATTTGTGTGAGATTTTAACATAGCAAGTGTTTTAGTTCATTTTTGATTATAAAAAGAAGACAGTGTGTGTACACCATGTGTGAATGCTTCTTTCTAAGAGATCAAAGTTAAGAGGTGGGTTATTGAGGTCCAAGGGGTCAGAAAGCAGAGAACCAGACAGAAGAATTTAGAACAAGTGATCTTGTGTTTGGAAAGATAGAAATTACTGTTTCGCAACATAAAATTTGGGAATGAAGCATTACAAAACCTTCTCCAGACAACTGGTTTTTGAAGGAAATTGTTAAAATAATGTGTCTGCCATATTCTGGAATCTGGAACAGCTTTTTTCTTTTTTCCTTGCTGCCTATAGAATGTTCATTCGTCTGAAAGGGCTATTAGTGCTTGGTGTCACCGCCTACACTGAGTGTTACTGTCACCTAATCATGGGTTGGTATAGACGTGCATGTGCGCTTATAAATTTCTATTTATTCCACTAAGCTGCGTAAGTACATTGCACCCTTCTATACTTGCACCGTCCCTCCCTTCATCTTTCTTCCCTTCCCTCCTCCTTGTCATCTTCAGTTTAGAGTCTTACAGTGTGAGTTTGGTTCTTGAAATGAATTTTGTAAAGTGTAAATAATAAGTAATGTCCCTTTGTCATTTATTTGAAGTACATACCCAACACCTCTCCAAAGTTTTCTGTCTTCTGTTTTCTTCTGAAGTAGTAGAAAACATTTTTTTCTTTTGGGACACACATGGCTGTACTCAGCTCTCGCTCTTGGCTCTACTCGGGTTACACCTGACAGGCTCGGGGGAACCACATGAGGTGCCAGGGATTGAACACAGGTCTGCCATGAGCAAGGCGAGCACCTTACCCTCTGTATCACTCTGGTTCCACATTTGAAAATTGTAACAAGCATGTTACTTTATAAGCTTTAATAGTTTATGGTGTCTAATTTGTACCTCACAACTCTACTTATGAGCTAATTTAATTTCTTCTCATATCCTTTGCAAGGAGCCTATATCTACAGATGGGTAGTTCTGGTGTTTTGACCTCAGTTGTAGAATGCATCTGTGATGCTGGAATTACCTGGTGTGGTGTGCCATTATAAGAATCATTTAGTATTAAAATTATCTGAGTGTAATTCATTTTGTTTGGATTTAGTGATAATTTCTCCCAGTTTGTCCCATAAGGTAAACTTAACAGAATCTTTCTTGTTGGGACTGGAGCCATAGTAACTGAGTAGGGCATTTACCTTGTATGTGGCCAACCTGGGTTCGATCCCTGGTATCCCATATGGTCCTCTGAACACCACCATGGGTAATTCCTGAGTGCAGAGCCAGGAGTAACTCCTGAGCATCGCCCAAAAAATCGAAAAGAAAAAAAATGAAGAAATCACATTCTCATACTGTTGAATTCAGTTCACTTATGTAATGATTTTGAGGGAATTTTGAGTATATAAATATCAGCTATATGAGCCAATAATTTCCATATTTGTGACCTTTTTGACTGCTTTTGACATAAGAATATTTTATCAGCCTTTTAAAGTAAAATTTAGAAGCTTTTTCTCCTAGTTGGGGGAAGGTATTTCAGAGGAATTGCTATAAGTATTTGTTTTGCTTTTTGGGGACCATATCCAGTGATGCTCAGGACTTCCTTCTGGCTTTGCATTCAGGGATCACTCTTTGCATGCTCAGGGGACCATATGTGGTACTGAACCAGGGCTCAGGGTTCATATGTGATTGAACCAGGGTTGGCTGTGTGCAGAGCAAGCCCAGCCTGTTGTACTAGTTCAAGCCCTCGCTCTATATTATTTAAACATGAGTACGGAAAGGGAAGTTGAGTATTTCTAGGAATTTGTGCACTTTTTTTCTAGATTGTCCATTTTTTTGTGTGTCTATTATCTCCAGATTCTCATGAGACTCATTTCTGTAGTATCAGTTGTAGCTTCTTCCCTTTCATTTGTTTTTATTTGAAAACTTTTCTTGGTGAGTGAGCTAAACATTGTTTTTTTTTTCTATATTTGTGGGTCACACCTGGCAATGCTCAGGGATTACTCCTGGCTCTTTGCTCAGGAAACCATATGGGATGCTGGGGATCGAACCTGGGTCGACTGCATGCAAGGCAAACGCCCTATCTGCTATACTATTGCTCCGACCCCCAACTTTGGTTATTTTTATTAGTGTTTTCTATTGATTTTTTGTTTCTACTTCATTTGCTTCTGCCCTACTTTTCTTTTTCCTTTGTTTTGCTGACTCTGTACTTCATTTGTTCCTTGTTTTCTAGTTCCTTAGGTGTGTAATTAGTTTGTTTGAGACCTTTCTCTTTTCTTTAGGTAGAGGCATAGAAATTCTTCCTTAAGCCAATTCTTTCTACTTGTCCTCAGGGAGGGAAAACAGTGAGATGGTATGAACCCTATTTCTCACTACCTTTTAATAAATTCACCATAAACACTTCCTTGCTTTTCCTACTCATAAAATAAAACTTAGCATTCCCAAGGAAAAGAAGGCTAGCATCTGCTCTAGGCTAAGATTTGCAGTGTTGTGGGCAATTTAGATCCACCTGCTGAACTTCTATCTGGTTCTCTAATGGAATCAGATTGGATAAGAGTCCAGGCTTTGCTGATTCTAACAACTCTCCCAAGCTTGGCCTGAGCTACCCCTCTGCTAAGCAGACCACATCTGAACGTCCAATTGTGGATTTACTGGCAGGATTTACACCCTCCCTAAGTCAAGATGTGGACTTAAGGAGGGAATTGGAGAGAATGGTAGATAATTTGAATTTCTATCCTCTGATAGATATCTATATGGTATACAGATATTACTTGGCACTCAGTAGGAAAGAAGATCAGGACCTTTTATTATTATATTTTTTAATTTTTGAATTTTATTTCATTTTCCCCTTACACCTTCTGAAACACAGTGTTTACAAAGTTGTTCATGACAACTTGTTACAGATATTCAATATACCAAAACCAATTCCACCACCCTTGCACCTTCCCACTACCATTATCTCTAATTTTCCCACTCACTCCTTAAATCTTCCCCCATAGCAGGCCCTCGATAATTTATATTATATTGATTGTAATAATTTGCTACAAAAATGATCAAAAAAAGTTTCCCCAGAAGAAAGTTAGTGAAGATTGTATACCTAACCATGGGGCTATTAAGTCCTTGTATAAGAGATTGCTAAGATTTTAAAGAGTAAGCCTTTTATGTTGATATTTTGTCAATTGAGATGGGATACCTTCTATTATGTCCAATTCAATCTGATATACTATTCCTGGTTTATCAGTGTTGTTGCAGCCTCATGTTTAGAAAGTCTCAGGAATCTTCAGAGTTAAACTATTGTGCTTATTTATACATTAACTTTACTATAAATACACTCCATAGCAGTGTATTCATTCTCCCACACAGAGTTTTGTAAACTGTTGATTTTTATTATCATTATTTTTTTCCTAACTGTGATCATTTTTCAGGGTAAAATTGACATTCTCATGTATTTTGAGGTTTTGAGAGTTGTTTTCAACATCCTATTGCCTGCTAAGTAAACTTGTAGCCCCACTTCTTTATGGTGCCTGCCGTGTTATGCTGTATGCCCACCTCTAGCTCAAGAGGTCAGAACAGACCATCTTTAATTAATTTACCAAGCATAATAAATGATTTGGTCCCCCAAAATGGATTGGTCTGTCATGTGTTTCAAAAAGTGGGCCTCTTCTCTTGTTCCTTCATGTAAGGATATGAGTTACCTTCTTTTCCTTTCCAGTGTCGGTGGACAGGAATTGGCCTGGCAAGTTGAACTTGCCTGCTGTGGAAGTTGCCAGTACCAGGAAACTGAAATGGATGAAGTCAATATATACATATTGAACATATATCAGATATTTGAGAGTGGATTTTTTTAAATTTTAGTCATTCAAGTCCTATAAGCTTGCTTTACTTCGACCAACTGATAACAGTTAGGGTACAGTGTAGGATGGTAGAGACAACCTAAAAAGCTTAGCTTTTTATTTAATAAATAAACTTTACTCCTTCCTATACCTTTAAAAGATGGTGTGTCCTCTATCTGAACTCTGAAAGCTCTCCTAGGGTTGCTTAGCCCAGAAGTGTGGGCCCAACAGTTCAGTGGTTGGACTGGCTAGGTGGTACAGGACCACACCGGTGGTTTGGGGCGGGAGGCATGTAGTGCAGGTCCTCATGAATGTAAGTAAGGATAGTGACCCACCCTCTGAGTTCTTGCCCATGTCCCCAAATACCCTTTAAGTTGAAAGTATGGCTGCTCCACTTTGAGTAAGAAGAGAATAAACTAGACTTTTATCACTCAAGATGTTCACAAATGAGGAGCAGCATAGTGCAACATTATGTTCACATTAAAAGACAACTTTTGTCTCCTGGTTTCTTTGGGTTTTCACATGCACAGAGTGAGAAGAAGCCACTGGTCAGACAGCCTATGGGGCCAGGAGATAGTACAGCAGGTAACATGCTTACCTTGCACGTGGCTGAGCTGATTGGATCCCTGGCACTATTTATGGTCCCTGAAACCCTCCAGGTGTGATACCTGAGGGTAAGAAGTAAGCTCTGAGCACGTCTGGGTGTGGCCTCAAACCGAACCAAATCAAAAGAAAATAGCTCAGTGGAAACTTTGAGCGTTGTTTCCTCTTGTCATTTTTTTTAAATATATTTTTTAAATTGAATCACCATGAGAAACAGTTACCATGCTGTTCATGCACTGATTATACAATATTCCAACACCCATCTCTCCATCAGTGTGCATTTCCCACCACCAGTGTCCTGGGTTTCCCTTCTGCCAACTCACCTTCAACCCTTCCTGCCTCAATTGCAGACATTTTTCTTCTCTCTGTCTCTGTCTCTCTCTCACTCTCTTGCTCTCTCTCTCTCCTTTTGGGCATGATGGTTTGCAGTACACATACTGAGAGTTTATCATGTTTGTTCCTTTATCTATTCAGCACACAGCTCTTATCCAGAGTAATCATTTCCAACTATATTTGTCATAGTGGTTCCTTCTTTATCCCAACTACCTTATTCCTCAGCATTTAAAGCAGACTTTGAACCATGGTCCACTTTTCCTTGCCCCTGTTCCTACTGTTCTTGGGTATTTGTCTCTTTTATTTATATCCCTCAAATGTGTGTAATAGTTCTATATCCGTCCCTCTCCTTTTGACTCATTTCCCTCAACTTGATACTCTCCATGTCTATCCATTTATAACAGAATTTCATAGCTTCACTTTCTCTAATAGCTGCATCATATTCCACTGTGTAGATAGCTTCTTTAGCCAGTCACCTGTTCTCAGGTTTTGGATTGTTTCCACACTCTGGCTATTGTGAACAGAGATGCAGTTAACATAGATGTGCAGATGGCATTTCCGCTGTGTTTTTAGGCCCTTAGGTTATTCCTGAAAGTGGTATTACTGGGTTAACTTAGCAAAGTGCTAAACTGTTTTCTAAGTATTGAGTAATGACACCTAACCTAGTAAATAAAATTTATAGATAATGATTTTGGCAAGATGTTGGTTAAAGTTTCATTATTTAGTTCTTTGTAGTCAGGAATTATGGCCTTCCTGGTATTGAGTATCCCAAGGCTCTTCAGTTTTATGTAAATTTACATGGAAATTTGTATCTTTCTGAGCAACTGATGTGAGAGAAATGCTTGTATTCTGATGTAAGAAGAATGCTATTTCATTTCTGGCATAGACTCTGTGCTCCTGACTCAATACACTGTTTATGTTTTCTACAAACTTTTCAGTGAAAAGCAGTTATTTTGACATCAGGCATCTGAGACAGTTTCCAGAAGTCAAACATTTGTCATGGAATATGCTCTCCCGGCATCTTGTATTTGACACTAAAAAAATGGCAAAAGGTCTCTTTCTCTAAGTCAACATTATGCTGACTTTGACATTAATCACACTCTATGAACAAACCTGTGACTGAGCACATACACACAGACAAGCACCATCTCAGCATGAAATAAACATTAAAGAGACAGGATCTTCCACCACCAGCCTGAGTCTGTCTTCAAATCTCAACTGGTCTAATATTTACACTCAGGAGCTATGTGCCTTAGAACAAACCCTTCATTAGCCTCTACTGACTAGCTTTTGGGCTTTGGTAAGTTGTTGCAGGTGCGGCTGTCGTGTCTGGTTGTGTTGGCAGGGAACAGTCTTGTCTACACCCAGGGCTCTGCCCCTTGGGCCCTGGATGGTTTATGGCCTGACATAGAAAAAGAATGGGCCCCCTGGGGTGAACCCAGAGCGATGGCAGAGCCTGGCAAGCTACCTGTGGTGTAATCGATATGCCAAAAACAGTTCCCAACCAATGGAGACATTACTGGCACCTGTTCGAGCAAATCAATGAACAACGGGAAAACAAGTGATAAGTGACAAGTTGTTTCTTTTAGTTTCCTCATATGTAAGGTAAAGGCAATAAGACTAGTGCCTACCTCGGAGTTGTGGAGAGAAATCATAGACCTAATGTGTGAGGCTCAGTGTATCTACTCAAAGTGTAGCTATTACTGTTGAACAGTTATTTTCATTTTTCACTAGCTAGAAAGAAACAGAATGGCCATTGTCACTGACCACTTGTACTCTCTCCTTGTTAACTTGCCCTGGGAAGGAGTGGGGTAGTGTCCACCCTGCCACTTTCTTATGTTTTATGCCTAAAAATTGAACACTAATCTTAGCTGGAAAGATCTCAGATATTTATCTCTTCTCTCTCTTCTGAATTACCTTGAAATAAACTTAGGATGAGTTTCTGAAAGAGGCAAGGTTCAACAGTCCGTGAACATCTGAGTTCATATGTATTTAGCATGAGTAGGCTATTTCAGGGGTATGGGGGCATGGTAGACCACAACCAAGGAGTTCCTGGGGGCTACTCCTGGCTCTGTGCTCTGGGTCACTCCCTGAAGTGTCCAGGGGATCATGTAGTAGCTCAACTGATTAACACAGTACTTTTTTTTCTGGCCCTGTAGAGCGAGTAATTTGGAAGAATTCTTTTCAATAACTCAAGGTTTGCACAACACATGTAAAGCTATATAAATATGCTTCTGTGTGCAAAATAATTTGCATTGGAAAGACATAAGCCTTACTGTTTCTGTCACTGACTCCTCAACCTTTATCCCATTCTGACTTTGTTTTTTTTTTTCAAATTCCCTGTCCTACTCGATGGACTCCTGATCTCATGCCATGCCCCCTCCCCATTTACTCAACTTTCACCAGTTGATCCCTTGGAATATTGTGGAAGTCCGTATGCCTCAAGTTGAGAATGTCTGGCTTAGAGCACTTTTTTTTTTTTTTTTTTTTTTTGCTTTTTGGGTCACACCCGGCAAAGCTCAGGGGCTACTCCTGGCTCTGCACTCAGGAATTACTCCTGGCAGCGCGGGGACCATATGGGATGCCGGGATCGAACCCAGGCCGGCATGAGCCGGCCGCCTGCAAGGCAAATGCCCTACCCGCTGGGCTATCGCTCCAGCCCCCAGAGAACACATTTATATTTTGCCTGAATATAATCATGTCCTTTATGTTTCAAAATCATTCCAGCAGCATTTGTGTTTACCCCGGACACCCTCAAGCCCAGAGTGGCTGAAATTCCACCCACCCTTGTCAGTATGCCAGACAAATTCGCTAAAGTATTTACACTTGTTCTCTATAACCCAAGAATAGCTTCGTAGACCAAGACAACATAGACTGAAATTCAGCAAGTCTTTATTCCCGGTGAGGCAAGGATATGGTGGGCAGAAGCAATTACCTTCTGCAGATGTAGAAGTGGATGGTAACCAGTAGTGCAAATCCCATTTATTCTTTTGCAGAAATCTCGGTGGCCTTGTTAAGAAACGCTCAGAGTCGTTTGCTCCCAGTGTAGCTATCTGCCTTTTGGGCCATGCCGCGATCATGAAATTTGAACAGAGAGCTCTCTGCTGATAAATCCCTTTGGTCTTAAGTCTCTATTGTTCACAAAGTCTTTTACTTATTTGTTTATTTATTTTTTGCATGAAAAAGGGAATTTTCGGGACCCTAGTGTCATTCCCAGCACTGCTTATGGTCCTCCAAGCACTAACAGCAGTGATCTCTGAGCACAGATCCAGGAATAAGCCGTGAGAACTGCCAGGTTTGTTCTCCAAATTAAAAAACCAAGTAAAAAACACCCTTCTATAATAATAAACATTTACAGGATTAGAATGATAGCATAGTGGGGACGGCGCCTGCCTTGCCTTTGACCAACCAAAATTAGATCTCTTACTCCAAATATGGCCCCCTGAGCACTGATATCTGTTAAATTTTTTGTATATTAGTAATAAAAAGTGGATATTGAATGGGTAATTTGTGATTTAAAATTCTTCAGCTGTAACATAGTATGAGAATCTTTGAAAATGTGTGTGTATATGTGTGTGTGTGTGTGTGTGTGTGTGTGTGTATGTATGGAGCATTTCTTTATTTAAAAGTAGCAGAAAACACTAACATTTTAAGAAGAGATGAAAAATTTCCAAACTCATTAAGATGGTGCAGATCAATTCATAGAGTTTATAGCTTAGCAAGGGTTACAGATGACCCAGGAAATTGACAATGCTATAATTATAAATTGGATTATGTCCTGCATAGAAAATGAAGTGGTGATGTCATTCAGAATATGGAAGAAGGGAACTGCCTTCTTAAAGGGGTCAGATTAGACCCCACTAAAGAAAAAAAAAGAAAAGCCACCCTGTAAAGAGAGGGAATGAGTCTAGGAGGAAGTTCTAGGAATCCTTAAAGCAAGGGAAATTGCAAATGCTCCTTAGTCTGTTCCCTGCAGGTATGGAAGGTATGGAAGGTATGGAAGGACTGAAGAGTGGCTGGAATGGACAGAAGGCAACAGTAATGAACAGAATTGAGATTGTAGAGGTGAGCAGTGCCCTTTGAATATCAGCAGATTATTTCAGTTTTATTCTAAGTGCACTGGAAAATCATTAGTTGGTTTTCAGCAGCAGAGTTGCAAGGTCTTATTTACGTATTTCAAAGATTTCACTTTTATTTTTTAATTTAATATTTTTATTATACCACTGTGAGATATACAATTACAAAGATGTCATATTTGGGTTACAGTCATACAGTGTTCCAGCACCCATCCCTCCACCGGTGCCCATTTCCCATCACCAATGTTCCCAATTCCCTCCCCCTTCTCTAGCTTGCCTCTATGGCAGGTTTATTATCTCTTTCTCTAAAATTACACAAATGTGTGGGAGTCAGAGGTTAGGTTAAACAGAGAAGGGAATAGAGTGCTAATAATTGTTGAAAGTGCTAATACCAACCTAAAACTGAGCATTAAATACAGGCAATAAGATACACACGATGACCTCTAAAAGTTTGTATTGCAGTCCACAATGTGTAAGAGAAGGAAAAGAGAAAGAGAGAGAGAGAGATTTCACTTTATAAAGAGAAATGTGTTGAGGAGGCTGCTAAGGTGAGAAAATGAGTTATGAGAGTGGCAGTAGCCATTGAGAAAGGACCCACAATCACACCACTTTGCAGGAGCAGTGCGTGAGATGGCAGACGGATCTGATAGGACTGTGGTTGGAAGAGAGAGGGAGGGATTAAGGAGAAATTCTGCTTCCAAGGTTTAACAACTGACTGGGTGGTGGTGCACATTTACTGCAGTGGGGGCTGGGTTTGGATGTAGAGCAGAGTTGATGGAGGAAAAAGCCCGTTTCCTGTTGGACATGGTATGTTTGAGTTGGCAGGAAACGCACCAAATGGTGCTTTCATGTGAGCCAAATTCAGCTAGATTTTTAAATTGAATGTGAAGCTCTATATTGAATTTAACTGTGATTGTGAATGTTTAATGTAACATTCTAGTAATCGTAGGCTATTGTAAATTAGTAAAATTTTAACCTTAACATGGAGTTTCCTCAGTATTATCTTAGTAATGGATGGTGCAGCTTGCAATTAAGTTGGATGAAAGTAAAAATGTTCTATTCCATCATGTATATGAATATCTTCAATTGTGGCCTGAACAACAGCACAGAGGGGAGGCTTTCTGCTTCGCATGTAGCAGACCCAGGTTCAATCCCTGTCCACACATAGTCCCAGAGACAGTCAGAAGTGATCCTTGAGCACAGTTCGGTATGACCCAAAACAACAACAAAAAATGATTTTCAACCTTAATTTTTGTAATACTGAACATGATCTTTGGCATAAGGTGCTTGATTAATATTTTCATAAGAAACAAACTAATAGGTACTTTGAGAAAGTACCAGCACAAGGATGAAAGTTGTGATCTTTGTATGTATTGCAATCCACAATGTAAGAGAAGGAAGAGAGAAAGATAGATAGAGAAAGAGAAAAAGATAATAAACCTGCCATAGAGACAGCCTAGGGAAGGGGGAGGGAATCGGGGACATTGGTGGTGGGAAATGGACACTGGTGGAGGGATGGTTGCTGGAACAGTGTAAGACCAAAACCCAAATATAAACATCTTTGTAATTGTATATCTCACAGTGGTATAATAAAAATATTAAATTAAAAGAACTAATATAAAAATTGTGATCTCAGTCCTGTGGCTAACTGTGGGTGGCCACACTGATCAGAACTGATTAGACTCTGATTAGAACTGATTAGACTGAGCTCTTTCTCACTCTAGAATAAGTGCAGATTTGCTCAGGGAATATAT
This sequence comes from Cryptotis parvus, assembly GCA_021461705.1. Taxonomy (NCBI): domain Eukaryota; kingdom Metazoa; phylum Chordata; class Mammalia; order Eulipotyphla; family Soricidae; genus Cryptotis; species Cryptotis parvus. The sequence continues at coordinate 108,243 of JAJIBD010021539.1, forward strand.
ATTCTAAAACCGCAAACTTTCACTTTCTCCAATTCTTTATCTCACACTGTCTCAGGAAACATTAAGCAAATCTGGAAGACAATTGTTAGTTTCTGCTTGTGGGTAAACATGGTCATTCTCGCTTCCTTAAGATGTCCACATATAGCAAAGCTTGTATGCAGAGGCATTTGATTCTAGAAGCAGAGTACAGCAAGTTCTTCTAAAACATATAGCTTGGAGTTGCACCACACATCAAATCTAAGAATAAATGTAACTACTGAATTTCCTTCTGTGAGAATTTTTGTGTAACCATAGAGACCGCTTTTGGTCTCCCTCTGAACTAATCATAAACATGTGATCGTCATGTTCTGTGTTTTGTGCATATATACATATTTTTGTGGGGGCACATGGTGGTGCCCAGAGCTTACCTCCAGCTCTGTGCTCAGGGTTCATTCCTGGCAGTGCTTGGGGGTGTTGGGTAATATCCAACACCCTATGTGGTACTGGAGATTAAACTCAGGTTGGCTGCCTGCAAGGCAATCACCCTACCTGCTGTCTATTACTCCATCTCTTCAGACCCTGTACAGAGATGAATTTTGAAGTATTTCTTTACTAAGACTTTACTTTAGACACATTCAATTGAACAATGATTTTAAAGTCTATCCTGCTGTTTGGGAAAAAAGTTCAAATGGAAAAACCACTTACCAGGACATGAACTGAAATTTCAGCATCAAACTGAAAGTCTAAGTGATATATCAAGATCACTATTAGTCCTGGAGTTACAGCGAATAGCTATTTTCAGTTAATGTTAATGATTTTTACATTTGTTTGTACAGCATAATGTGAAAGCATACCCCGAGTGGAATATAAACCCTACTACACTCCCATTTGCCCATCATCCAATTACCCAAGACATATGTTTAAATTAATTGTCTTCTGTTATTGGTATTATTGCTGTTTAAAGCAACAGCAGTAATACCAATAACAGTTTCTGAAGAAAGTCACACAAATAAAAATGCCAAAGCTTAGATTTTTTTGCTAAAGCTCCTATTTCACTGGCTACTTGATTCTCCCCCTTTATAACAAACCTCTTTGCTTTATTACTAGTATTTCCTGGCACGATCATTTGCTCTGACCCCAACATTCCTAAAGTACTTGGCAGTTGATTGAGTGGCTCAGTACTTCTATTTTCACACATAAGGTCACCAGAGCCTAGACATACTTAGATAGGAGCTCAGAGACTAGGTTCAGAGTTGAATCCTTCTGTTCATTCATTTCAAATACCTTCTGCTTTCTTCTCTCCAAGTTTTACCCGTGCCCTGAGATCTGTTCAAATTCCATTGCCACTCTTTGAACTCTTTAACCAACTTGAGTTCCAGATTGCTATTATTAAAGTGTAGTTAAAGTCATAGTCATGTTGTTGATCAGTTCAATAAATATCCTATGATGGTCATGTGTGTTGGACTTGTGTCACTGTAAAGATTGTTAAAGATTGCCCAGCAGAGTTGAATTTCATTATCGTAAAATTGGTGTAAAAAATAGGGGGAGTCCCCTAGTTCAAGGGCGATTGTAGATCCTTTGCTTATTTCCAGTATTGTTGTTCCTTTAAATCTATATTTCTCTGCTCTACAGCTCATACACATATAGTAAATTCCTCTTTTCTTCTTATCCTGCCTGAGAGCTGAACATGCAGAGCTGAATTGGATGTGATCTATGTTCTCAGACACATAGAGGGGGAGGAAGATGTATTGATAGATTATTTAATGTCTGACTCATTAGCCAAGCAATAGACATTTAAAAAAATATTTATTTTAAACCAAATCACCCTGAGATACACAATTACAATGTTACTCATGATCGGGTATCAGTCATACAATGTTCCCTTCACCATGTGCATTTCTTGCTACCAAAATCCTCCTCCCCGGTTCTCTCTACCCCTCCCCCACCCCCCTCTACTCTTTGATGTAGTCCCATTCGTTTATTTTTTTATTCTTCTGCCTTTGTCAATGGAATATTATCATTGAAACCTTTGAGGTCCAAATCTTGGAATGATCTGCCTATATTTTTCTCAATGTATTTATTTTATTGATTTTGGTCTGATGTCAAGGTCTTTGATCCACTTTGACTGGATTTTTGTATAAGTTGTGAGATATAGCTCCAGTTTCAGTCTTTTTCCTTCTGGTTATCCAGTTTTCCCAGCACCGCTTTGTTGAATATGTTATCATTATTCATTTCATGTAACTAGTTCCTTTGTTAAAAATCAGTTGCCCGATGTCAGAAAAGATGAAATTATGAAATTTACCTGCAAATGGATGGACATGGAGACTATCATGCTGAGTGAAATTAGTCAGAAGGTAAGGACAGATATAGAATGACTGCATTCGTTAATAGGATATAAATAGATACCAGTGTTTTACTAAGTGTGGGAAATGGTAATGTCAGACTAGAACTCATATTGAATATACACAAAGAGATTTAAATGATAAACTCTAAATATCTGCAGGGCTAGCCACAATGTGTAAAAGAAGAGGGAGAGAGATGCAGAGACAGAGAAACAGAGAAAGAAAGAGAGGAAACGGGGGAACCTGCTTTTGAGGCAGCCTGGAAGTGGGTGGGAGGTTGTGTGGGTACATTGGTGGTGGGAATGGGGCACTGGTGGAGGGATGGATGATGGAATACTGTATTACCAAGAACCAATTATGAACACCTTTGTATGTCTCAAGAAGGTATAATAAAAAATTTTTAAAAATCAGTTGCCCATAAAGCTGATCAATGATTTGTTTCTGGGTACTCAATTCTTACTGACTGGTCAGTTAGCCTATCTTTATTCCAGTACTTTTAATCTTTTTATCAGTAATTTTTATGCTTTTTATCACTAATATAGCTTGATATTATGGTTTCAACATCACTGATCACTTGATCACTTGAATCCTGTTATTCATCGATTTGCTCGAGTGGGTGCCAGTAACATTTCCATTGGACCCTATCATGTGCCAATGTAGCCCAATGGCATCTGGTTGATTCAGGAATATGAAGAGCCTCAAACCGTTCCTTCAGGGTCTTGACAAGGAAGTCTGACCATCTTGTAGGTGGGCGGCCACGTGATCTTTTGACATCCCGTGGGATCCAGTCGGTAATGGCTCTAGTCCAGCAATTGTCTCCAAATCGCATTACATGTCCAGCCCATCTTAGTTTCGATGCCTTGGAAAACAAAACAGCGCCACTGATGCTGGAATAGCGACGGAGGTCAGAACTCCGATTCCTTCTCTCACTTGAGTGAGGCATGATATTCCAAGCATAGCTCTCTCGATTCCTCTCTGGGAGACCCGAATAGCATTCTCATCCTGCTTTCATAGGACCCAGGTCTCTGAGGTGTATGTTAATGCAGGAAGAATAGTGGAGTCGAAGAGATGTGCCCGGAGCCTGAGGTTCTTTGTCCTTTTTAGCTATTTCTTCGAAGCCTTTGAAGGCATTCCGTGCCACTCTCTTCCTCCTGCTCAGCCCAGGTTTTAGGTCGCTCATCATGTTGATTTCTTGACCTAGGTACACATAACTGCTTCATTCAGAGATGTTTGTTCCATTGAGAGTGAATGGGGCCTCTGGAACTAGTTCATTCTTCATAAACATTGTTTTCTTTAGATTCAGCTGTAGACCTATCATTCCACATTCTCGGTCGAAGTCAGCCAGCATTTGTGCTGCTTGGCTAATGTTTGGTGATATTAGAACGATATCATCAGCGAAGCAGAGGTGGTGTAGTTGCCGACCATCTATCTTCACTCCCATTCCTTCCCATTCTAATTGTCGCATGATGTTCTCGAGGGTGGCGCTGAAGAGTTTTGGTGAAATGGTATCACCCTGTCGAACCCCTCTTTTCACATTAATGATCACTTCTTTGTAGAATAGTGAGATCCTGGTGGTGAATCCATAATACAGCTCACGAAGGATCTTGATGTATTGGGTTTGAACACCCTGTTTGGCTAGGGCTTCGATGACTGCTTCAGTCACCACAGAATCAAAGGCTTTCTGTAAATCAATGAACGTGAGACAGAACGGCATCTTGTACTCCCTACAAACCTCGATGAGCTTGGTTACTGTGTGGATATGGTCGATTGTGCTGAATCCTTTCCGGAAGCCTGCTTGCTCGCATGGTTGTCCTTCATCTAGTGTTCTGCTAATCCTGTTCAGGATGACTCGTGTAAACAGCTTGTAGATGACGGACAACAGGCAGATGGGGCAATAGTTGCCACTGTCATGAATGTCTCCCTTCTTGAACAGTAGAACTGTCCTGCTGGTTTTCCATTAGGAGGGCACCTTGCATTCGGACAGGTAGCTTGTGAAGAGCCGAGCTAGTGTATTTATGAGTACAGATGGCAGATTCTTCAGGTGTTCGGGTCTGACTTTGTCTGGGCCTGGTGCTGTTTCCTTCTTTACCGATAAGATGGCATGTCGGATTTCAGAAGGGAGAACGTTGGGAATGACATATTCTTCCTGTGGAATTTGGTATGTGGGCAGGTGGATGTGGCTATCAAAGAGATTTGAGTAGAAATCATGGATAATCTTCTCCATTGCCTTTCTGGAAGATGTGATAGATCTATCAGGGCATCGGAGGGCAGTCATCTTGGTTTTATAGTTGGCAAAGGACAGGCGGGGAGTGTGAATGCTTTTCCCGGCTTCTGCTGCATCTTCCAGTATTTCTGCTCTTCTGTCTTTGAGGTCTTCTTTTATCGCTTCTCTGCACCGTATAGCAAGCTTGGACTTTAGCATTTGGTCTCCTGAGGCTCGCGCCTTGCCACGTTGGCAAATGAGCTCAAGAGTTTCTGAAGACAAGCATCCTTTTGTGTCTTTCTCTCTCTTGGCATTCTTCGCACAATCATGGAGGTGCTGAACCAGTCGGTTGTATTCTTCATCGATGTCGCCAATGATGGTATCTTCCCATGTTGCTGCAGTGGTGCCAAAGAGTTCCCAGTTGGTGATCGCTCTGGGAGTTCTCTTCTTATACTTTGCAACCTTTTCTCCCCCCTGCTGGGAAATAGAATTTTGCATGAAGGAGACAGTGGTCCGATCCTGTTTGGAATTTGGGGACAACAGCTACATCGGTCAGACAAAACCGCTCTATTGAAGATGATGTGGTCAATTTCATTGTGGAACCGTCTGCCAGGAGATTCCCATGTCCAACGTTTCGCTTCAGCCTTCTGGAACTGTGAGTTCCCATGAATGGTCTTGGTGGACATGATGAAATCAGATAGTCTCTCACCCTGTTCCTTCCATTCTAGGCCATGGGTCCCGATGTGGAGTTCTTCAGCCAATCTTCCTGGTCCTATCTTGGCATTAAAATCACCAACTATGATCTTGTAGAAGGTGTGATCTTTTTTTATAGAACTCCTCCAATTCCATGTAGAATTTCTCAATTTCATCTACTTTGTATGTGGATGTTGGTGCATAGAAAATGAAGATAGAAATTGCTGGCCTTGGGCCACATCTCTTCAAGTGTAGTCATCCTATTCGGTTTGTTAGCTAGGCATTCAAATGAATCAATGTTGATGGCCGTGTTCGTGTTGACAAGGACACCAACGCCACCGATGCCTCTTTTTGTTGCATGTTCCAAGGAAGAATTCTTCTCTGGTGTCAAATACAGCATGATGCAACTGACTCCTCCTCTTTTCAGTCAGACCAATGATGTCGTAGTTGATGTTTTGCGCTTGCACCATCAGATCCTCAATATATGCTTCCGATGCCAGCGTACGTGCATTGGAAAGTACAGACAGTCATTTTAGTCCTTCTTCGCTTTGGCAGCCTAGGATGGCCATGAAATTTTATCATACACTACTTGTTTGCCTTTCTTACTGCAGCCGTATTAATGGCTCTTTGGGGTCAGGAAAATAAACATTTCTGTTACTGGATTTGGCATATAGAACACGCATCGGACAGCATTCCAGGCTTGCCAGGCTCTGCCGGGCGGGCGCTATACTCTCATTACTTTGTGGGGCTCTCTCAGAGGAGTGGGTAGAATATTCACGGTCATTTGGAGGTAAATCGGCGTGGCCGCACAGCACCCACGTGCAACTGGGAAAGCTGGCTTCTGCTCTGCCGGGTCTTAGGCTCAAGCATTCCTGGGCTTGAAATGCTCTCCTCTGAAGGGCGGGTCTCTGTGGGGTGGGTCCTTGTAGGCTGGGTTTCTGACAAGCCAGGCTGGAGACTGGATTAATCTGTGGGCTGGAGACTGGATTAATCTGCTGTGTGGAGATCTTACCAGCTGCAGAGTGTGGATTGTGAAGATCGCTGCCAGCAAGGACCACGAGCAACTTCGCACCCAATTCCACCATCCAGATGGAGCCTCGGAGGAGCCCAGAGAAACCCCCACACCTTGCTGGTTTCAACATAGGTAATGAGATACATTAAAGTCTCTTATTATTCAGTATTACTTTGGATATTTAGGTTGTTTTTTATCCCAAAGAAACTTTATTACTGACTGTTCTAAATCCTTCAAGAATGTCGTATGAATTTTCATTGTGATTGCATCTAATCAATAAAATAATTTAAGTAGAATGATCATTGTCAAAACTGGTTCTTCCCATTCATGAACATGGAAATTTTTCCATTTCCTATGGTGTTCTGTCTCTGCCCTAACTTCTTATAGTTTTCATGAATTAGATCTCTCACCTCTTTTGTTATATTGAATCCTATAAACTGTATGTCTGGGGGCATAGACTCTTTAATCATTTTCTTTTAGTTCATTATTTGTGTATAGGAATGTGACTTTGTTTTCTTAGCGGGTGAGTGGCGTAGGGTAGTCTGAGTGATTGCATCCACACTTTTCTGGTTGTCCGCAGGGCCACTGTGACCACTTGTCACCTTGATTAGATTTAGATATGACCTTCATTTACATAGTTCCCTAGGGCTGACTATGGTGCAAAGGGATGGGGTGGCCAGAGCTCCCCAAACCCAGAGACTAGGGCAGGAATTCCAGACTGATTGAGGTAGAAAGGGAAAGATTCAAGTTGCCCATGACACACCTGATTGAAATTATAGTGGCTCCTTCAGTTCTCTAGGGCTGAGTATATGCTAGGGACAGTCAGCGGAGGCTATTGCTTTATTTTTTGCTTTGGCAATTTCTGAACTTTAATGCTTTTCCTTCTCTGGGCAGAACAGGGTTGATAGCCAGTGACTTTAAGCCAAGCTCCTGCCACCATATTTAACTATGAACCCAAACTGAATTTTTTAAAAATAATATTTATTTCCAGAATGAGATACAATTGCTTAGCAGTGATTCACCTGTATTGTGTGGGCTGACCATAAGAAATATGGGGGATGTCTGAGTTAAGTAGCTAAATCCAGAATTCACCAAAGGGACTCACGCTCTCTTCCCAATCCACAGTAAAGGAAACTCAAATGGTAAAGAACATCTCCCCCTGTTTTTGAATCACTTCATCTCAACAGGACTTAGCAAGAGCTCTTATATGTTCATTGGGCTCAGAGAAGTCTTTTAAGTAGGAGAAGTAACAAGGGTGGTTTCATTTTATGGACCTTTGTTATAGTACACATACTCTCACGCTAGCCTGGGAAGAGTGCCTTCCCTCTGAGGAATTGCCAAACATCGAATTGGAAGCAGTGGTGTCATCTGTTCCACTGTAGACCCCCTTCTTGCCATTCTGTATGCAGCCACCCCCTGTTGTTGAAGTGAGCTTAGGTAGCAAAGCCTTAATGTCAAACCAGAAGATTGCACACAAAGGGTGAATGTGGGGGTTTAATTTGTGAGCGTCCTTCATGCAAATCCCTGCACATTTGTAGACTCTGTTAAAGTGACCAAGTAACAATGAGAACAGGGGAATACCTAAAGGATTTGCCATCTAGAGAGATAGCACCTGGATGATTCTGTTAAGATTAGGACATAGGGTCTATGTCAGAACCCGACATATCCTTTTTACACCTGTACTTTCTCATGTCTGGAGAGAGCCTAGCACTTGGCAGTATTCACTTGCAGAGGCTGAATGGAATGAATGGATGAAGACAGGGTTGAGAAGGAACATGGGCTTCTCCTCAATAGGCAGTTGCTCATTGGTGAAATTTGTCAGGAAGGAAGCACCCGGATTCTCATTTGGTGTTTTCAAAGCCCTAACTGTGTCTTGACCTGGAGGATGCTCTGTGGAGGAGAGTCATCAGAAGGTGGACACTGAGGTTTGTTCACTCAGCTCACATCTGAATATTCATTAGTGCTGCATTTCTCAGTTGGGGTTATATGGGCCCTGGAATGCTCCAAGGAGGTTGGAGTGGGGGGTAGGGAAAAGAAGTGTGTGGCCAAGGCATAAGAGCAGGGGACTAGTCAGTAGAACCTGTGTGGGTTCGAAAACAAGTTTGGAAACAAGTTTGGAAGGGGATCAACGTTGGAAAAGGTTGAGAGATGTTGCATTAAGGCATGCACAGTGAGCCCAGAATATCAAGAAGAGAGGAGGAGAACTTGTTTTTAAAGTAGCCAGGCTGCAGGAGGACAAGCTATAGGTGCTTTTGTTGAAGAGAAAGAGAGTGTTTTCTCTGGAGTAGAAGAAATAAGAAAATGGGAAGTGAGAACATCACACTAATGTTTAGCTCCAAATAAAACCAGTTTGAGTTCTTCCAGGCAGGGATTAGTTCCTTTTATCACACTTGTGACAAAAACTTTTCCCCAAAGAATAAGTGGAAAAATAAGATGTGCTCTGCGTATTTTGGGGAATACTTAAGCAGATTTAAGAAAATATCAAATATGGGGCCGGAGTGATAGTCCAGCAAGTAGGACGTTTGCCTTGCACACGGCTGAGCCGGGCTCAATCCCTGGCACCCCATATGGTCCCTAGAGCTCAGACAGGAATAATTGCTAAGTGCAGGTCCAGGAGTAACCCCTGAATATTGCCGGGTGTGACCCCCTCAAAAAACAGATCAATTCTTACCATTTGGCAAAATAAAGATAGAATTGGAGATGAACAAACTAATTAAGAGGGAAAAGAATAACCCAACCTAAAGGTCATATGGTCTGTGTGGTATATAATGAAACAAAGCAAAATAAAAGGCGATATCCAGTAAAAATATACTCTTGGTCTCTGACAAAGAATTGACATAAATATGTATGTATATATTAATGATACCAATATCCAAGGCCAAGTGAAACATGTATCAGGAGGTTTTGTCAAAGGTGGAAATTATCACAAACGTGTGGGGAGTCAGAGGCTAGGTAAGACAGAAAATGGAACAGTGTGCTAACAATTGTCGAGGGTACTCATACCAACCTAGAACTGAGCATTAAATACAGGCAAAAAGATACACGTGACAACCCTTTAATGTATGTTCTGTAACCCACAATCTGGAAGGGAAGGAAAAGAAAAGAGATAGAAAGGGAAAGAAATAAAGAACCTGCCATGGAGGAGGGCTGGGGGGAGCGGGGAGGGAACCGGGGACATTGTTGGTGGACACTGGTGGAGGGATGGGTGCTGGAACACTATATGACCAAAACCCAAATATGAACATCTTTGTAATTCTATATTTCAAGGTGGTATAATAAAATACTTATATAAAAATGAATGACTGTATTTATTTGCATAACATAAATATGTATGTATGTATATATATACATATATATTATGATACCAATATCCAAGGTCAGGAAAAACATGAATCAGGAGGTCTTGTCAGTGGTGGAATTTGCCACAAGTGTGTGGGAGTCAGAGGTTAGCTAAGACAGAGAAGGGAACAGTGTGCTAATAATCGCCGAAAATGATAATACCAGCCTAGAACTGAGCATTGAATATAAACAAAAAGATACACCAGATAACCTCTAAATGTATATATTGCAATCCACAATGTGTAAGAGAAGAAAGAGAGAGAAAGAGAGACAGTGAGAGAGAGAGAAAGGAGAAAAGAACCTGCCATAGAGGCAGGCTAGGGGAGGAGGGAGGAATTGGGGTTATTGGTGGTAGGAAATGGGCACTAATGGGGTATGGTTGCTGGAACACTGTATTACCGAAACCCGAACATGAACATCTTTATAATTGTATATTTCAAGGTCATATAATTGTTGGATGACAGGCTTAGCTAGTTTGGGAGCTTTGCTGTTTAACCCACTCACAGCTTAATCTACTTACATGTTCTTAAGTCAAGGTTTATTCTAATGAGATCTCTCTTCTATGTAAACATTGCTGGAGGGCATGGCTCTTACAGAAGTCACCTTGACTCTGAATAACTTCTGACTTATTATACATCTACTAAGACGTCTATGTTTTCTAGATTGGGCACAGCTCCTCTTTATTCACACTGCACCCAGCGTGGGACAGTCAGAATTTACCAGGAAACTACCACCCTGGCTATGTTGAGACTATAGGAAGATTATAGAAAGGATCATACTAGTTTGCTCTAAGCAGGCAAGTGTGACCCTTTCAGTACACCGAACAAGATACTCAGAATCACCCTGGTGCAGATAATAAGAAGGACCTTGTGGATACCATCTAGATTACATGAAGCCCATGAAGTTAAGATGTATTACTTTATATCAGCCCTCTTTCTCTCCAGTGTTTTACTTAAGAGATAATCTCTGAAGAAGGAATTAGTTCTTGGTGCAATCATTTCTTTATACCTATAATGAAGGTATAAACTAAGGGTGGCAGCACCCTTCTACACTCTTTTAGGACACTCCCTGTCAATAGATAGGATTACTTTGGTGTATATAAGGGGACTGACTTGAGGCCCCTTCGCCTTTACACCTTTTCCCTTCTTTTGGGTAGGACTCCTCTCTGATGAAATCCTCTCTCTTTGGTGGGAGACTTGGGCTCTTTTGTATGGTCTAAGTTCGGACCAGAGCTAGAGTTCTTTCATTGTATTGAATTGCGGTGGTAGAGCTTTAGTACCATTAAAAACCTGTTTTGGAACTGAAAAAAAAAGAATTGAAGTTATCAAGGGGGGTGTAGAGGCCTGAAAAATTCCTATGAACTGTAGTGGAGAAATATTGATAATTAGATGGTGTACATGGAGGCGATATTGTACTATAAAGCATTTGAACAATTATATTTTTGTAAACCAGTATTACCTCAAAAAAAAAATTAAAGGAGCCAGAGAGAATGTACAGGAATTAGGTGATTACCTTGCAATCAGCCTATCTGGTTGATTCCCAATGCCCTATATGGATATCCTGACACTGCTAAAAGTGACCTTGAAACCATGTTAGTGGGGGCTGGAGCGGTAGCCCAGCGGGTAGGGCGTTTGCCTTGCACGCGCCGCCCATGCAGGCCTGGGTTCGATCCCTGGCATCCCATATGGTTCCCCGAGCACCGCCAGGAATAATTCCTGAGTGCAGAGCCAGGAGAAACCCCTGAGCATTGCCGGGTGTGACCCCCAAAAAAAGCAAAAAAGAAAGCATGTTAGGAATAAGTCCCGAACGTAGCTGTGTGTGGCCACAGTCCCTCAAATGATACCAAAATAAATAGGGTCAACTTTGGGAATGTAGTTCACAGATTGGTGGAGTTATAGGAGTCTCTGTATGTATGTATGTGTGTGTGTGTGTGTGTGTGTGTGTGTGTGTGTGTGTGTGTGTGTGTGTGTGTGTGGTGTATTTAGACAATTACACATAGAAGATAATTACCCCTTCTGGGCACTTCAGATATACCCATTTAAATCAGACATTCAACTCCTTTGCTATGTGCATGATGCTCCAGTGCTTTCTCTGCCAAGCAACAATAGCCTTTTCAGGCAATGAAACTGGTTTTCTACTCTGCTTCTGTTTTCTAACCTGTTTATAGTATGTACTTCTTTGATTTTAATGGACATATGATTGTTCCTCAAGTTTTTAATCTGGAAGGTAAAGAAATAACACAACATAAAGAGGACTAGCACAGCAATAACTTCATTTTAAAGTGATGAATTTCAGTTTTTTAAATGCTCTCAGTTAAATTTTAGGCTTCAAACTTTATAGCAGTGGTTCTAGTAAATTTGTTTTGAAACTTGCTTAGTTACATAGAAAGTCTCATTTTTTCCTATCTCTTCCTTTGATTTCATGGTTATCAAGCTGCTAGGACTTGTGATTTTAATTCTTTCCAAAATACTGGCCTGCAGTTATGGGCATTTTGGACAAGTGGTCTGCCACAATTTTGTCCACAATGTCAAGAAATGTAAGAGTTGATTTTTCTAGAAAATATAGCAATCCATCAGCTCCATGTCTAGACAGAATTTAACTGGTCCACAAGTATGCAAATCCCAAATAGTAATGATAGGAAGTAATTTTACTCCAAATGCCGATTTACTTTCAGTCATGCAGCAAGTTATTGCAGGAAATCGTTTGGTTGATCAAGTGTTGCATCATCAAGAGCTCTGGAACACTGAGAGTAAATTCTGAGCTGTTAATGGAGCTCAGTAGACAGAGATTTTGGGTGAGATGTTATGAACTACAGTATTGTACCAAGCCTAATGTAGTCTTTCTCTCTTAAAAAATAAGTCATCTCTTTCCAGTTGCCATTATTTGCTGAAGAAATTTTTGGGAGGAGTGGGAAGTATGTTTTAAACCAAATCGATGATTCAGATTTTAAAAGCTAGAATATTGAAGCTAAATTTTCTAATTTGTTTCAAGTGAGGGTTTGTTTTGTTTTGTGGCAATACCTGGCATTGCTCAGAGGCTATGCAACGTTCTGTGCTCAGGGCTTGCTTCCTGCAATTCTGGCCTTTAAGTTCTGGAAATAGAACCCAGGTCTCCCTCATGCGAAGCTTGCACATAAACCTTTAACCCAGCTATCTAGGTACTCTTAGAAAGCAGTTTCAGAGAGAACACATATTGGGTCAGATGAAGAATGGGTGAGCTCAGTCCCCAAGGATGTTGATAATGTATCCAGCACACAAGCATGTCTTGTGCATGTACCAGCCACAGTGCTAGATCCAGCAGACGTTGGAGGTATTAAGAAGCCTTATATTTATGGAATTACTCTCTAGTGAGAGCTATCACATAAGGAAATGGGCAGACAATTCTATTACAAGTCTGTGAGTGCTAGGAAAGAAGTAAAGTGGACAAGATAGAAAACAGCTTTATATGTTCATTGTTTTGTTTTCTTTATTTGATTTTGGTTTTGTTTAATTTCACACGTGGCTGTACTAAAGGCTTACTCCTGGCTCTGCACTTGGTGATCACTCCTAGCGGTGCTCAGAGGACCCTGTGGGGATGCCAGGAATCAAGCCTGGGTTGGCTATTTGCAAGGCAAGTGCACTACCCTCTGTAGTATCTCTCCAAACCCCTATGTAAGTGATTATTTGCATAGCAATTACCGTGACTTAAGTTATATGTAAGGAAAAAAGGAAAATAAATTTTTACTCATTCGTGTGTCTGGAGCAGGCAATAAGGATGCTCAGTTGCAAATATAGCACAGGTTTATGCCCTAACAGTCTAAAAGCCCGCAACACGGGGAGGAGAGAGTCCTTACTATAATTTTTATATTCCACATATGAAAGAGAATGTTCTATTTATGCTTCCGATGAACTTTACTTGGCATACTATTCTTCTGATTTATCCATGTATCAGCAAATTACATGGTTTCCTCTTTTATAGCCAAGTATTATTCCAATGTTCCTATATACCATAGTTTCTTTATCAAGTCCTCTGTTCTTGCATACTTGGGTTGTGGCTATAGTGAATTGTGTTACAAGAAACAGGAATGCAGAGATCTTTTCCAAAAAGAGTTGTTGGGCTTTGGGGAATATGCCAAAGTAGACTTGCTGGGTCATATGGAAGCTCAACCCCAGTATTCTGACGAGTCCATATTGTTTTCCTAAACATTTGTGGTTGTTAACACCCCCAAGAGCGGTGGATGAGACTCCCTCCCCACCATTCTGTCTAACACTGGTTGTTTTGTCCTTTGTGTTGTATGTTAGTCTCAGTGGTGTACGGTCTCACTGCAGTTTTTACCGCATTTCCCTGAACTTATAATCAGAACAGTTTTTCTTAAATCTGCTGGACAGTTATGTGTCTTCTTTTTCTTTTTGCTTAAGTTTTTGTTAAGTTTCTTTGAGAGGTTTCTCCCAATTTTTTCTCTTCAATTCATTTTAATGGGTTGATTTCTTTCTTGTTAAGTTTTCAAATGCTTTATATATCTTGGAAATTAGCCTTTTATCAGACAAATAGTATGAAAATATTTTCCAGTCTGTGGAGTGTCCTTTTTATCATTTCCCAGTCTGTGAAATGGCTTTCTTTCCTTTCAATTTTGGTCATTGTTTCTTTTGTGGTATATAGCAGCTTGATATAGTCAATTTGTTTATCTTTCCTTCATTTGTCTGACCAATGCATTAAATCATCAAAATTATCTCTAGATTCAGCATCATTAAGTGTTCTGCCTATGTTTTTTGCAACATAATTTATAGTTGTAGGTTTATTATCCTTACTTATAATAGTGTGCTTTTAGATTATTTATTCCTCAGTTCTGTCAATTCTGTTTGTAGTATTCTGTTTCTTCTCATGCTTTCTTGTACTTTGTTGTCTAAATCATTGTTTCTGTGAACTCATTAAAAGTTCTCATCATGGTGCCTCTAAAGTCATAATATTAGAGTTTGTAGAGTTATGTAGTACTGGTGGAGCCCTCTGATTTATTATCCTCACTTATCAAGCTTGAGTGGGTTTAAAAGCTGCTTCTTCCTTGTGTCTGCTGTGACTCTTTTTAGTTCACCCTTGTGGGAATGTTCTGAGTGTTTCGGTCTCAAGGAGCAATGAAAGTTAACCCTTCACTGTAGGCTTCTACAGGAGTTACTGGAGTTTGGAGGAATGGAAATTTCAGCCATGTGGTTCAGTACTGAAGCAGTGGAAGGTGAGTTTACATAGACTCGCTTCATGTTTCTGTGAAATGGCAGATCTAGAGAATTCTCTGCCATGCCGCAGATCATGATAATCTTGAATTGGGAGGGAGTTAAGATAGGGAAGTCCCTTCCACTGACATTTAGTGATCTTAGTGAGCAAACATACATATCTTCAGCAGAAAGTTTATTTTAGTGTTTGAAGTTACATTTCTCATCACCTGGAAAGGCTTCAGATACATAAATGCCATCCACTATTTTCTGGTGGGATCCCTCCCACTTCAGACTGCTGTGATTCTTTCCTCCATCTTAGATTGTTTTTACCTCCCACCAACTCTATGATCTCCCACCAACTCTATGATCTCCCACCAACTCTATGATCTCCCACCAACTCTATGATCTCTCTCACCAACTCTATGATCTCTCCTTGCCTTCCCTTCAGTTTGCCAATGCCTCCCAATTCCTTGCTTAAGCATTAGCTGAACAGGATGTTGCACATTATAAATCAGTCATGAGAGAAGAATATGACAAGTAGGCTGTGACCAAAGACAGATCCACTCCCAACCACAGCATTAAGAAGAACAAATAATATAAAATCTGCGACATGTGGGAAACAATTAGAGGGGATGTAGCTCCAGTGAAAAGAAATTTTATCCTTTGAGGTTTTTATGGTCAAAAGCAATTCCTCAGTACCACATTTCTGTTCTTTATGCTCTTGGATTTTGCCATTTCTGGGGTTGCAAACCAAGCTTGACATTCCTGTCCTCTGTTCTTACCACTCATCTGTATAAAAGACTTGTCTGTTTATCATTGCTTTTTTAGCCTTCTTCTTTTAAGACATTTGACCTTAAGTTCTTACAGAGACTCACATTGTAACCTGGCCCTTGAATTCTCGGGACTTTGCTTATTCTCGGGACTTTACTTACTAAACAGTAGCCTCTGATCGACCCGTCTGCCTCTACATCTGCCCCTCAACACAGCTTCATTTATCTTCCATTTACTCCTTTATCCCATAGGTACCTTTTGTGTTCTTACTTTCTGTGTCTTCGCTTTTCATTTCTTTCCTGTTATTTTGATCATGTGTATTGCCGCCCTCTCCTATTTATGCCAGTCTACTCCCATATTTCCCCAGCTGAGTAGAGCTTCCTAGAGAATAATCAGAAACCTATCTTTCTTATAGCTGAGCTCTTGAATACATTTGCTGAAACTAATTCTAAGCATCAAAGGATGAAATGCTTCTGTCATTCCTCATTTTGGAATGTACAAACGAAGAGAATGAGAAAAATCTAGCTGGATGCAGTAAGGATGAGAAGGAAGAGAAAAGTCAGAGGGTCTAGGAGACTTCACAGTGGCGCCCAACGTAGAGCTGTATCTTTAGGAATGTGGGATCAGTTCTGAATGTCTGGCTTTGTCATCGAAAGAAAAAAAGTACCACCAACCTTTCTGGAAAACAATATGGACATTCCTCCAAAGACTAGAAATTGAGCTCCCCTTTGACCCAGCCATACCGCTCCTGGGAATATACCCTGGAAAGCCAAAACGCACAGCGGAAACACAATCCGCACTTTTATTTTCATAGCAGCACTGTTCACAATAGCCAAAACCTGGAAACAACCAGTATGCCTGAGAACTGATGACTGGATAAAGAAACTGTGGTACATCTACACAATGGAATACTATGCAGCTGTCAGAAAAAATGAAGTTATGAAATTTTGCTATAAATGGATGGATATGGAAAGAATCATGTTGAGTGAAATTAGTCAGAAGGAAAGAGAGAGACAAAGAATGACTGCATTTATTTGCATGACATAAATATACTAGGTGATCTTACCAAAAGTGGAAATTACCACAAGTGTGTGGGAGTCAGAGGTTGGTTTAGATAGAGAAAGGAACATGAGTGAATAAATGTCTAAAGTTCTGATACTAACATAGAACTGAGCATTAAATACAGACAAAAAATGCAAGTGATGGCTTCTAAGTGTGCGTGAGTGCAACCCACAATGTGTGGGAGAAGGAGGAGAGAGAGAGAGGAGAGAGGAGAGGGAGATAAAGAACCTGCCATTTAGGCGGGATGTGGGAGGGGGAGGGAATTGGGGACATGGGTGGTGGCTGAGGGGCACTGGTGGAGGCGGGGTGCTGGAACACCATGTGACCGAAACCCCCAAGCGTGAACAACGTTGTAATTGTATATCTCACGGTGGTATAATAAAATGTTAAAAAAAAAGTACCACAGAAATGAATGCAATCAAATAATATTTAAATCAAAATACTATTTAAAAAAAGAAACACATGAATTTAGTTCTAATTTAGAGTGAATTAAAGGATGTGTTTTTTTTTCAATGTGTAAAATAAGAGGGAGAGAGATGCAGAGACAGAGAGAGAGATAGAGAGAGAAAGAGAGGAAACTGGGGTACCTGCTATTAAGGCGGGTGGGGGGACAGGAGGGGAGGGGTACATTGGTGGTGGAAATGGGGCACTGGTGGAGGGATGGGTGCTGGAATACTGTATTACCAAGAACCAATTATGAACACCTTTGTAATTGTATGTTTCACGGTGGTATAATAAAAAATTAAAAAAAAAGAAAAAAAAAGGATGTGTTTTTTTCTTAGGAGTAGGGGTGTCTTGGTTTTAATAGTCAGTCATTTAAGCCTACCATAGAAGGTAGGCTACAGAAATAAAAATGAAACCAGAGCTGTAAATGTTCCCTTTTCACAGCTCAAGGCTCATAGAAATTGTCCCTTTCTTCTTAGGGTCAAAAAAACAAGTGAATAAGGTGGGAAACTAAGAAATCTTTATTTCCCAGGAATTTTATTTTCTAAGCAATCAGGAGGTTTGGTGGGTCAGGTCTTCGAGGTGTAATGGAGGAACTGGCAATCACTCATTTGGATTTGGATCTGCAGACTTAGTTTTAGCAAGTGATGGTATGTATGAGTTGCTAAAGTTCACCGATTTACTAGTCAGTGGTGGATTTTTCACTAATAAATGGTAGATGGTCCCCTTTTTTTAAAAAATTCAGTAAACAGTCATTTACCTTTGTACTTTTCCTGACATCCACTCACAAAGTTTTTGAAGTCATATTACCTCTCTGTGTCCTTCTATAAACTTTGGAGAAATTTGGGGCTTTCCGTTTTATATTGACCTCTATGTTAGAATAATAACGTAGTTGTGTGTTGAAACAGCATTTTCCTCCCCCCCAACACCGCCCTCATTCAGATGCTAGAAGTCTCTTTGGCTTGTTTCACTGAGGGATTAAGTTTCCCATATCATCACTAAAACAGTTTTTCCCAAGGTGGATGATAAATTAGCCTCCCCCACCCCAAGAAAGAGATGTGCTGGAACAATCTCTTGTTTCACAGCAAATCAGAGATGTTTTCTGTTTGTTCTCTTAAGGAAGGTAAATGTCCACCAGGGATGTTAAGTGATTTCTGTTTCTGAAAAGAGGGCAATAGGTCAAGATAGAACTCTGCTTTAAAAGGATGATTAGTATTTGACTAGGCCCCTTATCAGACCACACGCGTTGGATGGTGATTATTCTTAATGAATGAAAATGTTGCATTCTGTAGTTCTTAACTCTGGAAAATTGACTGGGGCAACAGATGATTGATGTATTTAATTCACAATCCCCCAACCTTTCATAAAAAAGCAAAATTTAGGGACAGAGTTATAGTACAGTGAGTAGGGCATTTGTCTTATACAGTTTTGAGTCCTGGCACTCAATATGGTCTCCTAAGCCCTGCTGGGATCTCTGAATGACTCATATTTTTTACCTTAGTTTGATAATTTATTAATTTAACACCACTATATTTTAATTGTGACTATATAAACAAACTAAGATCTTTTCCAAAAGTCAATTATAGTAAACAAAGATTAACTCTACCCACATATTTGTCACATAGATGAATAAATAGGTAAACTATTTAATGTGAAAAATCAAACGTGAAAGAAAGTTAAAGAGGTGTTTTAAAATTTCCTAAGTAAGGTTCCTTGAAAGATTAGACCAAAGGTCTTGAGATGACAACTTGTAATTAGGAGCATAACTTCCCTCATTGCACTGTTTCTTGTTTGTTATAAACATACAATAACTAGATGTTGAATAAACAAAATAAACAAATGAATTCAGTAACTTTAAAAGCAAATCACTAAGGTAAAGTACAAGTAGTGAATTGTGCAAACAAGTTTAGTTGTGAAGGCGCACCTGCAATGAAGGTAAAAGTTCTTTTTAATCTTGAAAGACCAGGAGGGCCTTTCTGAAGAATTAGTATCACTGATCTGAGACCCCAGCAAAATGAAGAACATGTTTCTCTCCAAACCAAGACTCATAAGGTCTAAAAATCAATTAGGTATGGACCTTTAATGAAACTATTCTCAGTATAAATTTATTTTCCCTTTTATTTACATCCAAAAAAGCCAAGCTTATGGAAGGACATTTGTTTATGTGTACTGAAAAGAGTGTTTGTTTTATTGATCTAGGTTTAGGAAGTTAGTAATTGGAAGAAACACTGGAAAATATACTTACAGTCAACTACAGCCCTAAGACTAAGGAAAAGAATATCTGATTTTTGAAAATGGAAAATTATTGTTCTTAAACCACCAGCCCATAGTTGTAAGAAGGTTGAAACCACTGGTCTACCACATTGATTCTAACTCCCAGTGCAAGGACCTGTATGCAGGACAGATGCTGGTATAAATGAACTGTGTTCCTTGGCTAGGTAGAAGTTTCTTTGAAAGAATTTTGTGTGTGTGTGTGTGTGGTGGGGGAGAATCACCATTTTTGTCACATACAAAATATTTATATTTTATACACACAAAACCCAATTGTCAGTTAATGCAAAAACAATGTAAATATATGTGTAGTATATATAGATATGAACTCTGTGACAACATTGAAGGGAAAGCAGAGGGGAAGAGAATAAAATCCAGTGCAGCAGTGAAGACAAGTTCATGTACAGGAAGCTTTTTGTAAATGTGTGAGAGTGTTACTGGGCAGAGAATTCAAGGACAATTTGTGCCTTTTGCTGGGGTCCCCTCTGGGCAAATGAATCACGGCTCTGTTGCCTGTGAGTACAGCAACAAACAGTAGGTCTGGTGGCCGACAGCTGCCCCAGCCTGGCTCCACTACAGGAGAGGGAAGCCCAGGGTTAGAGGAAACAAACATAGCGGGTCACAGGCACTTAGTCATAGTAACCTGGGACATGGTCCCTGTGGGAAAAAACAAGAAGATAACAAACCAGAAAATCTCTCTTAATCAGCCAGGCAGGACAGATTCTCCTGGTCATCTAAGATGGGACACCCGTAGGGCAATGACAAAAGCTGATGTGAAAGTGGGGGCAGCCAGAGCCTGAAGAGTCTGTAAGTCACACTTCCCTTTGATTTAATACCTGTCAGGTGTATGAAACACCCAGCGTCCTTTGCTTTATTCTGCATCGGAGGCTAAAAGCAACCTCTTTATGTAGCTATTCATGCTTGGCACTCAGTCACGTGAAACCACAAGCAATGTCTTTATCAGAGACGCCAAAGGGAACAGGACAAACCTAAAGGAGACGGGGCATAAGAAAATGAACTGGAGCCCAGTAGACTTTATTTTTCAGATTCAAGTTTATTCTTTCCCTAAAGGAAGTGCAGGATAGCTCTGTGCAGGAGCCGTCTAAAGCTAATAGCTGGAAGATTGTTCCATGGGGAATGAACTTGCTGTGGAGGGAGTGAACTCAATAACCTAATTGTTTTCCCCATTCATTATCATTTATAGGTCCCCTGGTGCAGAATTTGGCAAACTGGCCTTACAAAATAACAAGAAGTTGAGGCTTTCTTATGGGACTGATGAAATGTTCTTGCCAATATAATGAGAGCTGTAAGCAAAGAATACCTTTTTCATTTATGAGATTTTCATTTTTTAAATTTTCTTTTAATAACCATTGGTGGTCTCATTTATTCTACAGTGCTGATCTAGACACTCCAGGAGAGTCTAGAGAGGTGTGATATTTACTTACTTTCAAGGAGCTTACAGTCAGACCTGCATTAGGGAAGTGTTGAACAAATCAATATCTGGAAGATTATGTTGGAAAAAACTATATTGTTCAGAATCTGGTGAAAATTCAGGGAAATTTCATGTGGGCACTTTTTCATCTTTTGAATAATGAATTATTAAGATAACTTAATATCTCAGAAATAAAATCCTATTTTTTGCTTTTTGGGGGTCACACCTGGCAATGCTCAGGGGTTTCTCCTGGCTCTGCACTCAGGAATTACTCCTGGCAGTGCTCGGGGGGACCATATGGGATGCTAGGGATCAAACCTGGGCCAGCAGGGGCCGGCTGCGTGCAAGGCAAACACCCTACCCACTGGACTATAGCTCTGGCCCCAGAAATAAAATCCTTTAAGCTTAAAATTTTCTTTTAAAATAATCACCCTTCTGATTTTGGGCAGTTTACCAGCTGAAAGTTTTTGTTTTATATATGTTGTTTTCTCTCTCTCTCTCTCTCTCTCTCTCTCTCTCTCTCTCTTTCTCTCTTTCTCTCTACTTGAATTCCCTGTGACATGTAGGGTGAAAGTAATGATATAAGTGGATATCAAATATATTTCTTTCTCATAGTTTGAATTATCTAAGAGACTAAGGCTTCTGTCCCCAAGTAACTCCTTGCCCATACAGGTGTAGAGGTGCTTTGTCATGCCCTGTCTCTGAGGATGAATGCAAGGGTGTTCGCGGCTGTTTGGGCTCTCCCACAGTTTTGGGGCTCCCAACAGTATTGGGCTTTCCTGGTCACATTTGGGGCTGATGACCATCCCCTCTGGTCAATGAACAAAGAACCACAAGCACAGTCTAGAAAATCCAAGGCTTTACTTCTAACTACACTCCACACCTACTGCCATACATACTCTCTCTATCTGACCCCCACACTGCAAGAGATCAATCTTATGCAGAGGCTTGGGGTAGGGCATAACCAAAAGCACAACAATGAGGTAAGAACCTGCTTCCTTTTTACAGGTACAGTATCCCCAGGGAGCCATGTCCCTGCTTCCCAGGGCTATTGAGGTGCGATAAAGAAGAGCATTGTTTTCTCTCCCTAGGCTAGTGAACAATCATTTCAATAATATTTCTAGTTAGTTTGTATGAACACATTAAGAGAGACAGGCTTATGTCTACACCTGGGATTAAACCCATAGGGTGTTCTTTCCTGGGAAGATCGTGTCATTTGATCCAGACTACGTTCCCCTGACATATTGATCACATCCAATCCCATCCAATTCCACTCAGGGTCCTATCACCAAAAATCTCAGAAGGCAAGGCAACAGTCCTAAGCACTTTGCTCTGGCTGCTGGCTTCCAAAGCTTATCTTAAGTAGGTCAAAACAGCGCTGTTCTGACCTTGCTCTAAACTCTGGACCAGAACAGGAGTTACTCTAAAGTTTTCCCATTTGAAGCCAGGGTGAACTCTTTTCCTGGTATCATCCAGTCTTCTCTGTGGTAGGATTTCCACCCAGAGCAGCAAGTGAAGGTATGGCTGGTCTTTCAAGCTCTGTGTACTGGGGTGTTGCCACTAATGATTTCTTTCCATGTGCAATGTAGAACTCTGAAAGAAAACTGGATTGTAAAGTGGGGAAATATGAACGTGTATGGGGGCCTGTGCGATAGTACATTGTGTAGAGTGATAGTGCTTGCTTTGAAAGCAGTGAACCCAGGTTCAATCCCTAGTACTCCATACGGTACCCCTTGCTCTGCCAGGAGTGAATTCTGAGTGCAGAGCCAGGAATAAGCCCTTAGAATCTTTAGATGTACCACCCAACAACAATAATAAAAAACTTAAAAAATAATAAAACAATAGTAAAAAGAACTTGCCTGCTATCAGGAACTGACCACAGTCAGATCTGACCCTTCTCACGCCATGTCAGAAAAAGAGAAACCGCCAGTTGATTAGGGTCAAAGTTCCAAATGTCCTAACATGATTTTTTTTTTTAAAAAAAGTAAAAGCAACAAAGAATAATAACATTAACTCACTTCCCATAGTTTAGTTTTTCTACTGAACTGGCCAAAAGCCCCAACTCAGAAGTTTCATTTTTCCATGAAACTTTTCTCCATGCACTAATAAATAGGATGAACATTCCTGACCATTACATCATCACTTAGCCTTCAAGTGGTATCCTGGCCCTCTGTTGGAAGACCTGGAAGGATGGTAAAATGCACCACAGGGGCTGCTGACTGTCTCAGTGCTGCTCAGAAGCTGAGCCTCTGCTTGTCTGTTGCATTTGTATGTGCTTGCTTAAGTCTGTGCATGACCTCATACCTAGACTTCGTTCACTGCACTTGGAGAAAACTCTCTCTGAGTGGGAGTGGTTATTCAACTGATTCTATGAAAAATCTTCATATCCACATTGGATGCTTGTATTGATTCTCTTTTGCCAAACCCACCATAGATGGCCGTGAGAATGTGTACAGATTCATATTATTTAGTGCTTGAAATGGAATCATGTGTTTTGGCTTCCCTGTCATCATTCAGCTTTTCAAACTTAACCAAGAAATTGGGTGCACACACTTATTCAATGATTTTACTAGAATGACTCTCTCTCTCAAAAGAAATGAATCCAAAATCCAAACACAGAAGAGTAGAAAGTATTAGCCATTCCTTTTACTCCTTTAGTTCTGACTCACTTTTGATAATAGTGAAATTAGAGAAAGTGAACGCATGTTTGGGGTCTTATCCAGGGAAAAGAGCCATGTGAAGGCAGACAGTGAGTTCTGAGTTTCTGGAGCTAGAGCATCCGGTGTCATAGTAACAAATTATCCTCGCATACGTAAGATCGATGCTGTGAAGTGCCTAATGCGAGAGCCCCTGAATCTCAGTGCTCAGTTCTTTGTTTCTCTTTCTGATGAACATTTTACTTTTGAGTGTGCTGAGTTCATCCAGAGTGAGCCCATCTGACTACACACAGCCCATAGATTAAACTACTACTACTCCATACTGTTTACCTGTGGCTCAGCTCATGTAAATCATGGGGAAAATACCATGACTATTTCAGGACATGAAATTCAAGTTTCAGTGGCATTAAGTAAAGTTAGACTAGAGTACTAAGTAATGAGCCATGACTCTTCTATATCTGTGGTCTGTGTCTGCTTTTAGCACATCAGTGGCAAAATTATACTGTTAGCTAAAACCTTTCAAAACATCAGAGATAGATATACATATGGGACTACATGAAAATAAAAAGCTTTTGCACCTCAAAAGAAACAGTGACCAAGATACTAAAACAGTTCATCATGTAAGAAAGAATATTCATCCAATGCCCATATGATAATGGGTTATTGTCCAGGATATATAAGGCACTGATAGAACTTCACAAGAAAAACAAAGCAGCCAATTCCATCAAAAATTGAGAAGAAGAAATGAATGGAAACTTCCTCAAAGAAGAAATTTGAATGACCAAAATGCTCTTCATCATTAATCATCAGGGAAATGTGAATCAAAGCAACAATGAGATGTGAATCAAAACAACAATGAGATGGGCCAGAGCGATAGCACAATGGGTAGGGCATTTGCCTTGTACCACGGCCAACCCAGGTTCGATCCCCAGCATCCCATATGGTTCCCCCAAGCACCACTAGGAGTAATTCCTGAGCAAAGAGCCAGGATTAAACCCTGAGCATTGCTGGGTGTGACCCAAAAAGAAAAAAAAATGAGATATCATCTCACACCACAGATAATTGCACACATCCAAACGAGCAAGAACAACCAGTGCTGATATGGATGTGGGGAGAAAAGGTCTCTTATTCATTGCTGGTGGGAACACCAACTGGTCTAGCCTTTTTGAAAAACAGTATGGACATTACTCCAAAAACTAGAAATTGAGCTCCTATTTGCCCCAGCAATACCACTCCTGGGAATATATCCTAGGGACCCCAAAAACACAGCAGAAACACCACCTGCAATTCTATGTTCATCGCAGCACTATTCACAATAGCCAGAATCCTGAAACAAACCAGAGTGCTGGAGAACAGGTGAATGGATAAAGAAACATGGTATATCTACACAAAGGAATGCTAGCTGTTAGGAAGAGCAAAGTTATGAAATTTGCCTATAAATGGAGAATATCATGCTGAGTGAAAGTCGTCAGAAGGAAAAGGACATATAAAGAATGACTACATTCATTTGCAGGATATAAAAAATAGTATGAGGCTAATATCCAAGGCCAGGCAAAACATGGACCAGGAGGACTTGTCAATTGGTTGGAATTTACTACAAGTATGTGGGAGTCAGAGGTTAGGTAAGATAGAGAAGGGACCAGTGTGCTAATAATTGTTGGATATGCCAGACTAGAACTGAGCATTGAATGTCGGCAAAAGGATATTTGTGATAACCCCTAGCTAAATACATTTATGTTTTTATTAAATAAAATGTATTATATGTGGAATCTTGCAACTTAAACTCAGCTTGTTCAAGGGTCTTCTGTAGACTTAAAAAATCAAGTTTAAGCAGTTTGCAATATTGACACAAGAAAGAAATCCCATTGGTCAAAAGGGACAAGGGACGATATTTTCACTTTATCAGTTGACATCCCGTTATTCTTCAATTTTCTCAAGCGGGCACCAGTAACATTTCCATTTGACCCTATCACGTGCCAGTGTAGCCCAATGGCATCTACTTGCTTCAGGAATATGAAGAGCCTCAAACCGTTCATTCAGGGTCTTGATGAAGAAGTCTGACCATCTTGTAGGTGGGCAGCCATGTGATCTTTTGACATCCCATGGGATCCAGTCAGTAATGGCTCTAGTCCAGTGGTCGTCTCCAAATCACATTACATGGCCAGCCCATCTGATTTTTGATGCCTTAGCAAATGAGATCTCACCATTCTACAAAGAAGTGATCATCGGTATTTTAGATTAGATTATATCTGGTCTTGATATTGACTGTGGGAGGAATAGGTGGAATTGTTGCTGGTTGCCTCTTAGCTTCTTTTTTTTTTAACCCCATCATGCCCCTCTACCCTCAGATTACTGTAATTCTCTTTGGTACCATTTC
This sequence comes from Cryptotis parvus, assembly GCA_021461705.1. Classification (NCBI taxonomy): domain Eukaryota; kingdom Metazoa; phylum Chordata; class Mammalia; order Eulipotyphla; family Soricidae; genus Cryptotis; species Cryptotis parvus. Next base: position 134,011 of record JAJIBD010021539.1, read on the forward strand.
CCCCCATCTCTTATTATAATCAGCTTTTCGGTGAGGGACCTTCTGGAAGAGATTATATTACTTTAAAAATATTTTAGTACTCGCCATTGAATATACACAAAGAGACTTAAGTGATAAACTCTAAATACCTGCAGGGCTAGCCACAATGTGTAAAATAAGAGGGAGAGAGATGCAGAGACAGAGAGACAGAGAGAGAAAGAGAGGAAACTGAGGTACCTGCTATTAAGGCAGCATGGGGGTGGGCGGGAGGGGTGGGGTACATTGGTGGTGGAAATGGGGCACTGGTGGAGGGATGGGTGCTGGTATACTGTATTACCAAGAACCAATTATGAACACCTTTGTAACTGTATGTTTCACTGTGGTATAATAAAAAATTAAAAAAAAAAGAAGAGCGATCTAAAAAAAATAAAAATATTTTAGTAATTTCACATAAAGGATAATAAGTGACAGATCAGAAAAAAGGGGACAAAGGCTTTGGGATGGGCTCTAGTAATATGCTATTAAAAAAACTAGAAAGCAGAAATTGAGATTTGGGGTTGGAAGATTCAGAGGAATTCTGAATTCCACTTGGAGACATGTAGTGGCAGCATTAGATCAACTTGTAAATTTGACCAGGGAAATCGTCTTGACATTTATTCTTTCATTTCAGCTTTCCCAGGAATCTCTACTGTAAGCTTTTTAGCCAAAAAGGAATGTGAGAAGTACTGAAATGATGACTTACTTGAGATTTCAAATAGAATACATAGTTTATGTGGATTTCTTTTCCCCATTTGCATTAGCGTGATATTATGATCTTTCTTAGAAGTCCAAATGATTCATATAATAGGTTGGTTGCTTCATCTTTAAATCCCAGAAAAATCTTCTTATCTTAGGTGTCTAGGATTAACATCATTTTGACATTAAATACACCCCCCAGTCTAATATCAACTTGCTTATAAGTGGCAGAAAATTATAGCAAATCTTCTCTTTTTATTTATTTTTAAAAGGATACTGAGAAAGTACTGTTACGTTTGTATGGCTTGATAAGTGTGTGTGTATTCATATTTGTTAGTGATTCTTACTAGTCAAATATTACATCTTATTTAATATTTTTAAAGAGCCATGAGGGACAGGAGTGATAGCATTAGCGGGTAGGGCATTTGCCTTGCAAGCGGCCGACCTGGGTTTGATCCCCATATGATCCCCGAGGACTGCCAGGAGTAATTCCTGAGTGAAGAGCCAGGAGTAACCCCTAAGCATTGCTGGGTGTGAACCAAAAAAAAATAATAATAATAATAAATAAAGAACCATGATTTACAGTGTTCTTGATAGTTGAGATTTAGATATATAATGGAAGCTTTTAAATATAAATATATGCTTTCCAATATATTATCAATTCTATATACATTGGCTATTTTTACTAAATATTTCTTAGTTGTGAGCAAATAATAAAAAATACTTTGGAGGTAGGCTGAAAATATCCGGAGAACTCCCCAATCTGTATGCAAACACTTGCATTCAGTTCACTGATTTTGTCACAAGACTCAGAACCTTTCCTTAAGATTGGCTAGAGTTCTAGGGGTCAGAGGAATAAAACAGTGGGTAGGTGTCTGTCTTGCATGTGGTTGGGCTGGATTCGATCCCTGGCACCCCATCAGGTCCCCAAGCTTGTCAGGCGTGATCCCTGGGTGCAGAGCCAGGAGTAACCCCTGAGTACTGCCAGGTGTGTCCCCAAAACAAAAACAAAAAGTATTGCTATAATTTTATTTTATTTTATTTTATTTTATTTTTAGTCACACCCGGCGATGCTCAGGATTTACTCCCTGGCTCTGCACTCAGGAACCACTTCTGACAGTGCTCAGGGGACCATATGAGATGCTGGGGGGGGTCGAACCCGGCCAGCACAGGCCAGCCGCTGCAAGGCAAACGCCCTACCCGCTGGGCTATCGCTCCGGGCCTGTATTGCTATAATTTTAAAACTCATTTCTTCACAGGATGACTATTTAAAAATTGACTTACAAATAGTGACAGTATTATTTGAACCAGGGATTTTCCATATTTTATTTTATATGTAAGTTGCTTTAAAATTAAATAATTAGAAATGTGTGTGTTTGTGTATGTGTATATAAAATGTTCCAGTGGGGTTTACTTAGCAAGCTAGGATGCTTCAATATAAGAAATAAATATAACACAAAGATAAATAGGTCAAAAGGGGAACAACATATAATCATCTCTATGAACCCAGAAAAACAGCCGACAAATATGCTATGATTTTGTGGTTAAAGAATTCAGGAATAGGGGCTAAAGCAATAGCATAGCGGGTAGGGCATTTGCCTTGCACGCGGCTGACCCGGGTTCCATCCCTGGCATCCCATATGGTCCCACGAGCACTGCCAGGAGTAAATCCTGAGCAAAGAGACGGAAGTAAATCCTGAACATTGCTGGGTGTGACCCAAAAAGAAAAGAAAAAGAATTCAGGAATAGAAGGAACTATTCTTATAAGATATTGACTATTTCCATAATATAATATTGACTATTTCTAGCATCATACTTATTGGTGAAGGATTGATATTTCATGATGCTTCATGATCAGAAACAAGACTAGGATGATGACACTTTGGAGCTGTGTGTATTTTCTTATAACTCATTATGTTGAAATCCTAACTGCCAATACATCTGAATGCATTTGGAAATAGGGTCTTGAAGTAAAGTGAAGCCATTAGGCTTAATTCTGCTTCTTTCGTGTTATGAAAGAGGCAGTTTCAGTGGGAAGCAGAGATGTATGCCCAAGGAGGGAAGGGAGCCAGTTGCAAGCCAAGAATCAGACCTAAGATGGAACCAACTCTGCTGACACTATATATGATTTGATAGAATTAATTGTGTTGGTCTCTAAGCAGCTAGTATTGGGGCCTGGCACTTTCCGCTGGGGCCCAGAGGTGGGCCCTGTTCTCAGGGCAGTGGAACTTAAGAGTTTACACCCTTAAACTTGCTCAAGAGTTTACACCCACTTGAAACACATCAGTGCTTATCCAATGGGGAGACTGTTCAGGCAAATGATTGACATCTAAGGTGAGGCAGGATGTGCCTGGTCTTCTGATAACAGGAATATGTAAACCAGTGATTGTTATCTTGCAAATGTTACCTTGCAAATGCCAAATCTGTGATTGTTTTCTTTTGCAATGGCCCAGAAGCTTGCAAATGCCCGGTGATTTGTGCTTGTACCCCCTCCACCCAAATGTATAAAAGGCTTAAACTGTGCTCAGTAAAACAAGTACTGCTTTCTAGAACTCTCTGCTTCGGTAGGTGTTTTTTTTTCTTTCCTTTCTTAGCAGCGGCAAGGCAGAGTTTCTCCCAAGTCCATCCCTCTCCTTTTTCTGCAGGGATGAAGTCTGGCAAGATCTAAGTCTTCCTCATTCATGCGGGGGGGGTGGGGAGGCTTCTGGCTAGGGCCCCCAACAAATTGCTGTCATTTAAACAGACTCACTTGAGTGAGGCATGATATTCCAAGCATGGCTCTTTCTATTCCTCTCTGGGAGACCCAAATAGCATTCTCATCCTGCTTTTGTAGGGCCCAGGTTTCTGAGGCATATGTTAATGGAGGGAGACCAGTGGAGTCAAGGAGATGTGCCTGGAGCTGGAAGTTCTTTGTTCTTTTAGCTATTTCTTCGATGCCTTTGAAGGCATTCCATGTCGCTCTCTTCCTCCTGTGCAGCTCAGGTTTTAGGTCATTCATCATGTTGACTTCTCGACCTAGGTACACATAACTGCTGCATTCAGAGATGTTTGTTCCATTGAGAGTGAGTGGGGCCTCAGGAACTAGAAAATCAGATGGGTTGAACATGTAATACGATTTGGAGACAACCGCTGGACTAGAGCCGTTACCAACTGGATCCCACGGGATGTCAAAAGATCATGTGGCCGCCCACCTACAAGATGGTCAGACTTCCTTCTCAAGACCCTGAAGAAACGGTTTGAGGCTCTTCATATTCCTGAATCAACCAGATGCCATTGGGCTACATTGGCACGTGATAGGGTCCAATGGAAATGTTACTGGCGCCCGCTCGAGCAAATTGATGAATAACGGGATTCAAGTGATCAAGTGATCAAGTGATTAAACAGACTAATTTGTGGATATTTGTTATGTCCACCCTAGGAAACTATTACATTTGCTTTTACCACTGTTATTCAACATTGTAGACCAACTTCTTTCTCACCAGAGAAACTAGGCAATAGAAACAATAAAGACCACAAAATGAGAAATAAAAAGTAAATCTATCTATATTACAGATGGAATTTTTTAATAGAATCACAAAACAATACTAGATCTAGAAACTCAGTAAAGTTTCAGGATACAAGATTAATATTAAAGTATTAATTGCTATTTTATCCATAGGCATTAGAGTGATTTGCAGAGGGAATTAATAAAACACTTTCATCTATATTAGTACACAGGATGATACAATACCTAGAAATAAGCTTAATCAATTAAGTGAAGTAGACATATATTAAAGCTATTAGACATGCTGGAAAAAAATTTACAGTTCTAAGTAAATGTAAACACACCCTATGCTTATTGACTAGAGTACTTAGTTATGTAAGTAATTAATTGTTAACAAAATCTTTGGGATGAGAAATAACCCCAACACATTTCCAATGACTTAATTTGAATACATTAAAATGACTCAGATAGCCAAAAGAATTTTGACAAAAATTCACTGTCCCTGTCACTGTCTTCCTGTTCATCATTGATTTGCTCGAGTGGGCACCAGTAACATTTCCATATGTCCTGTCTCATGCTAGTAAAGCCCAAGGGCATCTGCTTGTTCCAGGAACATAAAGAGCTTCAAACCATTCCATCAGCTCATGCGGAATGAGGTCTATCATTGTTATTGGTGTTTGGCATATCAAATACAACAAATACAACATTAATTTGACAAAAAATTAATGAAGATATATTCCCCGTACTTTATTATTTTAATATTTATTAAAAAGACAGTAACCAAAACATTGTGATATTTTTATAAGTATGGAAATATGAATGTTATATATCACAATGAAACAGTATCAACTATAAAAAGATAAATATTGCCATTTTCAACAACATGAGTAGAACTTAATGGCATTATGATAAATAAAATAAATTAGGAAGAGAAAGATAAATACTAGACTATTGAACTTGTGTGAAATAGAATCGAAACTAATGAACATATAAGATATATGCTTACTTCTGAAAACAAAGCTGAGGTTATTAAAACTGGTTGCTGTGGGTGGTGAAAGCAAGGCTAAAAAAGGTTCACTAAACTATGATGCAGGGTGATTATTATTTTAATGCTAGGCATGGTAATGTTGTATATTTAAAGAAATACGAACCTATATTCCTTAAACATATGCTGTGTTGTAAGCCTTCATTTACAACACTGGTCTATTGGTCTATCCTTATATAAATATATTGGTCTATATTGGTCAAATATTAGTCAATATTTATATAGGTTCTATAAATAAAGATATATAAATATTGGTCTATATTTATATGATGAATATTCACCAATAAAATAGAATTGTGTGTCTTCTCTGAAGAAGGCATGTAAATGACCACCAGCCACATGAAAAAAATATTCAACCTTATCATTAGAAAAATTCAAATTGGAATCATAATAATTTGCTATTTGGTATTCATTTAATATGGTCATTATAATAAATGACAATTAAAAATAATTATCAGTTAGGTCCCAGAAGGTGACTTTAAGTGTGCCCAAGGATCTCATGACTAGGAGTTCTAATCCTGTACTGCCACATGACGTGAGGTGATCTTGATATAGCCCCTCCATTATTGAGTACCCTGCTAAGGAGAAAATAAAAACCATCAAGCCTGGTAAAGACGTGAAAAATCAGAAACCTTGTATATGTCTTGTTGGAATGGAGAATCAATCATGTACCTGCTATGGAAAATAATTCCTCATCTAAAAACCAGATATGAAATAATTACATAGCAGTTACACTCTTGTGAATGTACTTAAAATAACTGACAAAAGATACTCTAACACATGTGCAGACATGATCATACACATATATAGCCTATACCCTGAATAACCAACTGGATCATCAGTGGAATAGTATTCATCCGTACCAGCAATGAAGTACTAACACATGGTGAAATTTGAAAATATTATGCTAAGTGAGAAAAAAAGCCAGACACAAAGGTCCATATAGCATAGACAATATTTATGTGAATTATCTATGAGCTGTGATTGCCAGGAGTAAGGAGGGGAAGAGAGGGCGATTGCTTAATGAATGCTTTTGAAAGGATGAGAATGTTTTGGAAGTAATGGCAAAATTTTCGCAGCTTTGCAAATGTAGGAAATGCTGTTCCCTTTATATGTTTATTTTATGTTATTAAACTTGACATAGATCCAGAACATAATAGAAATGCCTCTACATATAGATTCTTGATAAGGAAAGCAAAATTGTTTGCACGACGTAACTATGATTATATATTTGACTGAACTTGTTGAAATGCCTGACTCTATAAGTCAAACAAATAAAAAAGATTGATTCACTTGCTTTCCGTTTCCACTTACTTTGATCTTCTCATGTTTCACAAAGTTAAAAACTCCAGTTTGATTGCACTATGCTGTGTTGAAGTTACATTTCTACATTATATCAGTAACTAGACAAATATAAAATACATTAAGAATGAAATCCATATTTAATTAAATGTTCAATGTCTGTAACATTCTGCACCTGTATATTTCAATTACAGTTGCAATTAGATGTCTGTCCTAGGTGCTGTGAGCAGCGTCCACTGAGGCTTTCAAGTCAATATTTGAACATAACATAAAAGTCTCAAGGATGAAATAATAGTATAGCGGGTAGGGCTCTTGCCATGCACACCGTTGACCCCAGTTTGAACCTTGGCACCCTTGAGCACTGCAGGAGAGATCCCAGAAGGCAGGATCAGGAGTAAGTCCTGAGTACTGCCTGATGTAAGCAAAAAATAGAAGTTCTCTGAATTCAGAGAATGAAACTGATCAGAATGGCAGCAATTAACGCAGGATAGAATGAGAGTGGGTAACATGGAGGTTGAAATAATAACTCTGAACTGTATGAATTTGTATGCTCTTCTATGGACTGCTAGCAAGACATTGCAAAGAATTTAATGGAAACTTCTTTGGACAAGTAAGAATTCACTCTCTGGTATGGGCATGTATAACATCAACTAAAGCTATATTGCTAAACAAAAACTCAAACACAAAGGTCTATATATTATTGACAATATTTACATATTTGTATTAAATGTGTATCAATATTTTAATGGCAATTTTCTGAACCAGTAAAGTGGGATTTCATGTTGAAATGAGACCATCTTCTGTTTAGATCTTCAAGATCTCTGTATACTTATAAGTGGTTAAATATTAAAGATTATTATAATATATCTGTTTTTAACTTATATTTTCATCTTTATAAATAATAAAGTGTGCTTGGTATATATGTTGTCTAGTTTTCATGTTTGCCATATAAACAGATTTGTTTATATATAGAATTTTAGAGTTTCCAAGGGGACTTGTTCAATTTATAACCTAGAGTTGAGGCCAGAACAATAGTACAGGGCCACTTGCTCTGTATTGCATTGACTCTGATTTGAATCCTCGCACCACATATGGTTTCCTAAGCACTGCCAGGGGTCATTCCTGAGGACAGTGGCAGGCATCAGTAGCCCCTAGGCGTGACCCCCCAAGCAAAAATAGAAACAAAGTTTTAAGGCCAGTGGTAGATGAAGAACTAGAATGCTGAGTTCTGGTTTCATATTTACTTGATCCTTTGATTTCTGAAGAGTTGAAGCGATTTATTCTTAATTCAACATATTAATTTTATGATAGGATTAGGATATGTATGAACAAATTAGAGTAAATATATAAAACTGGTGTTTCCCATTCTGAATTTATTCAGAAATCCATGACCTCAGCCCACTAGTGTGTGATTTACAGATTTATTCATGTTAAACTACATTTCTTTCTGCAATAAACCGAAGCTTATGATGTATTATATTTTACTAGACTATTTAAGTTGATATAACCAGTATCTTTCAGAAGTATGCTGTTCATAAATGAAATGGGTTAATAATTTCCTTTCCTAGATTTATCTAATTTTGAGATTTAAGTACTCTGCTTCATCAAACGTTTTAGGTAATGTATCCTCTTTATTATTCCCTGGAACTGCTTTTATGAAATAGGGATTATCTGTTCCTTCTAAGTTAGAACAACTCTCATCAAATTTTCCAGACCAGGTCTTTTTTGTGGTTTTATTTCCTGATAGAATATTGTTTGAAAAATAGAAATGAAATGTTCTTTAACACTGTATTTAAATCACTGTTAATTTTATAGTTTTATAAGAAGAAAGATTCGGTTTTCATATTAGATGGCTAATTAAGAGAGTAATGGTGATACTTCCTGTACTTAAGATAATTCTGTAGAACATTAATAGAAACATACTTGAACTGTACTAAGATCACCATGAATCTGTTTCATCTTATGTTCCTTCACAATTTATATTTTTCTTTACCCCCTAGGGCATACAGGACGCTTGCTAAAGTCTCTGTGCTTCACCAGTTTTTCTTTCCTGTTGCTACACATCATTTTTCACATCACGTTGGCTAGTCTTGAAGCCCAACACCGCATTGCACCTGATTACAACTGTGAGTATTGCGGTGGTTTTTCCCCATAATTTCAATATATAATAATGTTGTGAACCATATTATTCATAGAAAGGTATGCAATATAGTTCATGGTGATTTTAGTAACTTAGCTTTAGTAACTTACCGTAATACTATATATATTAAGACCTTTCAATAGATTATTGTCACTTCATGAATGGACCTTCAGTATATTCCAAACATATCACAATTTATGTTTAGTCCCTGAAGCTTCAGATGATGAGACAATACCTGAACACTTCTAACATGTTAGAGGAGACTTCAAAAATTAAATAATAAATGGTCTTAATCTCACTCTATAATATTTTAGGTCTTTATGAGAAACTATTTAATTACACATTTTTTAAATTTGAAATCATTTATTGCAATTTATAAGAAAATAATATATTTTTTACTCATTATATTTGAAATTCGATTTGAGAAGATAAACACATAATACTCTCTATGTCCTCTCTAACTGTGCCTTTAAAATCGATGGAATGCATTTCACATATTTTTAGTTAAACAGAAAACACCAAACTATTTAAAATAGATTGTAACTGTTTTAAATTGCCAATTTTTGTTTGATGAACCATTTGTAGGTTTAAAATGTACTGATACATCATCATAAGTGAGAAAGCAAATAATATCAAAAAACCTACATTGTCTTGGATCAGAGTATTCACTGTATCACTGTCTTCCCGTTCATCATCGATTTGCTCGAGCGGGCCCCAGTAACATCTCCATATGTCTTGTCTCATGCTAGTAGTGCCCAAGGGCATCTGCTTGCTCCAGGAACATAAAGAGCCTCAAACCATCAGGTGATGGGAATGAGGTCTATAATTGTTACTGGTATTTGGCATATCAAATATGACACGGGTAGCTTGCCAGGCTCTGCCGTGCGGGTGGGATACTCTTGTAATCACCTCTAAATCTAGCATTTATTGATGAACCACGCGCCACAAGCGGCCGCAAGCCAGGCTCTAGTAGGCTCTTCTCAAAAGACGTCTCAAAAGAAGAGCTCAAAAGACTGATGAAAAGAAAATAGGCAACTGAATCCACAGGAAGATGCTTAATTTTGTCACTGGTGGCAAGAAAAAAATAACAATTCTTCTAAGTGTGTGTGAATGTGCATGGAGAGTATTTATGTCATATATAACGTGTATATTATATGACATATATCCAACATTTTAATGAACACAATGAACTGAATTTCACTTACTAAAATTTCATCAAATAAGGTTAAATTTTTTTATTAAAAATTATTTTTATTACATTCTGACCCATACTTCACTTGTATCACTTGTCTTCCCGTTCATCATTGATTTGCTCAAGTGGGCACCAGTAACATGTCCATTTGTCCTGTATTAGCATAAATATTGTGATTTTGTTTGCTTGTGGCCACACCTGTCTGTGTTCAGGATTTAATCTTGATTCTATGTTCAGGGATCACACCTGGCAGTGCTCAGAGAACCCTATGGGGTGACAGGGATTGAACTGGGGGTCAGCTCTTTGTAAGGCAAGCCCCCCCTACCCACTGTACTGTCTCTCTGACCCTGAGAGTTTTAAAATAAAACAAATTGTCATAAAATATTCACTATATTTCCCTGCATGTTAGAAAGCGCCACTGTGTTCCAGGTGAAGCACTGTGTTCTGGCAATATCAGGGTGCAGAAATGAATCCCCTTCTGCCCCATGGGACAGCGGCAGGTGGGGGGGTAATAAAGACTCACAAATCCAGCAAAGTTCCAAAAGGATTTTGCTCAAACAGATCTGGCAGGACCATTCAAGGACAGGAAAAGCCCCAACTTCCAATTCCTAGGAAGACTTACACCATGTGCTTGGGTTAGAATCCTCAGGCTTAAATGGCCATTGGACCCAGTGCCCAAGAGCAAACCCAGATGGCAGGCAGGTAGGTAGGGAGATAAGTGAGCAGACAGAGAGAGAGAGAGAGAGAGAGAGAGAGAGAGAGAGAGCAAGTAGAAAAGAGCCACTTCTTATACTCCTCTAGCCCCCTCCTGGCCCACAAGAATAGGTCACAGTCAGGTTCAAAGTAGTCATTTCCAGCAAGACTAGAAATTGAACTCCCATTTGACCCAGCCATACCACTCCTGGGAATCTACTCTGGGAAACCAAAAATACGCAGCGGAAACACCATCCCTACTTTTATGTTCATAGCAGCATTATTCACAAGAGCCAGAATCTGGAAGCAACCAGAGTGCCCGAAAATCGATGACTGGATAAAGAAACTTTGGTACATCTACACAATGGAATACTATGCAGCTGTTAGGAAAAATGAAGTCATAAAATTTGCCTATAAATGGATGGACATGGAGAAGATTATGTTGAGCGAAATTAGCCAGAAGGAGACAGATACAGAATGACTGCATTTATTTGCATGGCATAAATATATATATATATATGTATATATATATACATATTATGATACCAATATCCAAGGTCAAGTGAAACATATATCAGGAGGTCTTGTCAAAAGTGGAAATTATCACAAGTGTGTGGGAGTCAGAGATTAGGTAAGACAGAAAATGGAACAGGGTGCTAATAATTGTCGAGGGTACTAATGCCAACCTAGAACTGAGCATTAAATAGAGGAAAAAGGATACACATGCCAACCTCTTAATGTATGTTCTGTAATCCATAGTCTGGAAGGGAAGGAAAAGAGAAAGAGAGAGAAAGGGAAAGAAATAAAGAACCTGCCATGGAGGTGGGCTGGGGAAGGGGGAGGGAACCGGGGACGTTGGTGGTGGGAGATGGGCACTGGTGGAGGGACGGGTGCTAGAACACTGTATGACCAAAACCCAAATATGAACTTTTTAATTGTATATCTTTTTATTTGTATATCTCACGGTGGTATAATAAAATACTTAAAAAAAAAGTAGTCATTTCCAGGTTCAGAATCTGACCCAGGCCCTTCAAATCCTAATTCGTGCTAGCAAAGATTTCATCTTACAAGCCTTCCTGCAGGTACTTTGTAAAGATAAGAGTCAGGACACCTGAGATTAGCTGTATCTCAGGATTAATACAAAAGGCACATATCTGTACCATGATTAATCTACAGCCAGATATATATATTTCTCCAAACTTCAAAAAAATCATTATTTACTTCAGGGTAGTTCTGGGTACTAGCCTTTTAGAATTATTGAAAGTCAAGCTTGCTTTCAGGAGGCAAACAGCATTCCTCTCTGATTTATTTAGGGCTATTTTATTTAATGGAGGATTCAGATATAGCCAGGAAAACTCTGGTATAATTGTCCAGTACAATGGACAGATATGCTTTGACCAGCTAGCATATAATTCAAGGTAAGAATATTCTGCCACATAGAACCACAGATCCAAACTGTCTTCCTGCCTGCTATCTGCTATGTGCCCTGCAGGAGGTAACTCCAGGCAAGATGTAGAGGCTCTGAGCAGCCATGACCAGGACATGTACTCTAGCACCTAAATAACTCTTTTGGTAGTTAAACTTTATACACTAAAGTTTAACATTGACTTTGGCCATGTTGACTTCAGATTTCACTTGGTAATAATCATTATAAAAATGATTTCTAATTTAAGATCTCAAGGCAAAGCCTGGCAAGCTACCCCCGTCGTATTTGATATGCCAAATACCAGTAACAATTATAGACCTCATTCCCATGATCTGATGGAATAGTTTGAGGCTCTTTATGTTCCTGGAGTGAGCAGATGCCCTTGGGCTACACGCATGTGACAGGACGTATGGAAATGTTACTGGTGCCCTCTTGGGCAAATCAATGATCAAAGGGAAGACAAATGAAGTTTAAGATCTATGATGTCATATATGGTCATGACTTTTAAACTGAAATATGATTCATATAGAGACATGCATTTTTAAATGATTTTTTGTCAATGGCATACAGTGTGTCTATAGTGGTCCATTAGCTTGTACAATATAAGATAAGAATGTAGTAAGCAATACTGTATAGATCTCTTTGACACAATCATGAGATCATCTAGTGATGTATGTTTCATATCTTATCCCAGTTTTTATACGCACTAATATCGTTAAATGTGTCTATCACAAAAGTCAACCATTTATACTACAAAATTTAGTAGGTTTTAGGTTGTACAAGCATCAGTATTAATTGTGATCTTTTTCCATGAAAGCTTTAAGAAAGCCTTATTTCCACCTGGCTATTGGTAACCTCTTCCTCTATTTAAGTTACATGTTTTGGGCATTTTCTATAAAGACAACTATATAATATATGAAATTCCATTGTTGGTTTCTTTCACTCAGTGTAGTGTTTTCAAAGTTCATTCATGTTAGAATATACATCAGTACATAATAGTTCATTGCTAACATATACCTCTGAAATTTCATAAAAGCAGTATTAATATTAAAAGTTGAATAATAAAACTCCACGAATAGCTAAAGCAATCCTTGGGAAAAAGAAGATGGGAGGTATCACTTTCCCCAACCTCAAGCTCTACTACAGAGCAGTTGTAATTAAGACAGTGTGGTATTGGTATAGAGACAGACCTGTAGACCTATGGAATAGAACTGAGTATCCTGAAACACATTCTCAAATATACAACCACTTAATCTTCGATAAAGGAGCAAAAAATATTACGTGGAGCAAAGAAAGCCTCTTCAACAAATGGTGCTGGGAAAACTGGGCAGCTACATGTAAAAAAATGAACTTAGACCTCCTTCTAACGCCATGCACAAAAGTCAGATCAAAATGGATTCTAGATCTCAACATCAGACATGAATCTATAAGGTACATCGAAGAAAACATAGGAAAAACGCTCTACGACATCGAAACGAAAAGTATCTTTAAAGATGACACACCACTGACCAAGCAAATGGAAGCAAAGATAAACAAATGGGATTATATAAAACTAAAAAGCTTCTGCACCTCAAAAGAAATGGTGACCAAGATACAAAGACAATCCACAGAGTGGGAAAGGATATTCACCCAATACCCATCTGACAAGGGGTTAATATCCAGGGATATATCAGGCACTGGTAGCACTCCACAAGAAAAAAAAGCAGCCAACCCCATCAAAAAATGGGGAGAAGAAATGAACAGAAGCTTCCAAAAAAGAAGAAATTCGAATGGCCAAAAGGCATATGAAAAAGTGTTCTTCATCTTTAATCATCAGGGAGATGCAAATCAAAACAACAATGAGGTACCATCTCACACCACAGAGACTGGCACACATACAAAACAGCAAGAACAACCAGTGCTGGCGTGGATGTGGGGGAAAAAGGGACTCTGATCCACTGTTGGTGGGAGTGCCGACTGGTCCAGCCCTTTTGGAAAACAATATGGGCATTCCTCCGAAAACTAGATATTGAGCTCCCATTTGATCCAGCAATAGCACTCCTGGGAATATACCCGAGAGACCGAAAAACACATAGCAGAAACACTATCTGTACTTTTTATTCATCTCTGCGCTATTCACTATAGCTAGAATCTGGAAACAACCTAAATGCCCGAGAACAGAGGACTGGCTAAAGAAACTGTGGTTCATCTACACTATGGAATACTATGCGGCTGTCAGAAAAGATGACATTATGAAGTTTACCTGCAAATGGAGGGACATGGAGACTATCATGCTGAGTGAAATTAGTCAGAAGGAAAAGGACAGATATAGAATGACTGCATTCATTAATACGACATAAATAGATACCAGTGTTTTACTAAATGTGGGAAATGGTAATGGCAGATTAAGACTCACCATTGAATATACACAAAGAGACTTAAGTGATAAACTCTAAATATCTGCAGGGCTAGCCACAATGTGTAAAAGAAGAGGCAGAGAGATGCAGAGACAGAGAGAGAGACAGAGAGAGAAAGAGAGGAAACTGGGGTACCTGCTATTAAGGCAGCATGGGGGGTGGGCAGGAGGGGTGGGGTACATTGGTGGTGGAAATGGGGCACTGGTGGAGGGATGGGTGCTGGTATACTGTATTACCAAGAACCAATTATGATCACCTTTGTAATTGTATGTTTCACTGTGGTATAATAAAAAAATTTAAAAAAAAAATAAAAGTTGATTAAATAAAGCTTAAATAATGCCACTGTAGATTTTTTATAATGGTAAAGAACATTGAGTTATATTTTCCAAGTTTATGCCTTTTAGTACTTAGATATCATTGTAAACAGTTGTATTTTGTAATACTTCTCGCTCAACATCTTTGCATATTTCTTAAAAAGGTAGTCCCAGGATTATAAGGAAATGTTTAAACTATAATTTTACCTAACTAAGATGATATTTTATGAATAATGATTCTCTATCACCAGAGGTTTTTAGTCACAGATTGTTAATACTACGCCAATATTTTGGTGGGTGCCATACCCATAGGTTCTGAGGGGTACTCGTATTCAATGCTTAGAGGATCATGTGGTACTAGAGATTCATCTGGGGGATTCAGCTCTTTGACCTATTTTCCATCTACAACTCATTAGATTTTTTTTAAATTTTGAGCTTATAAGTATATATCTTTCACATTTCTGCAAATAACTTTTAGGTGCCAAGTGAATAGAAAGGATCATTTTAGACGGTGTCTAGATTAAGAAATAGAATGTATTTCTACTTATTCTTCTGATCTTTGTGAGTCTAGGTTGTGGACTTTTCTATTAAATTATGATTTGGGGGCCAGAGTGATAGTCCAACATGTAGGGCATTTGCCTTGTACACTGTGCACCCAGGTTTGATCTACAGCATCCCATATGGTCCCCTGAGCACCGCCAGGAGTAATTCCTGAATGCAGAGCCAGGTGAGCATTGCTGGGTGTGACCCCAAAAAAGCAAAAAAAAAATTATGATTTTCTAAAATTCCACAAAGATCTAAATTAAGATTTGATATTGTATGCTAATACATTTCTTTCTCCTCATTTATAAATATATTTGCTTTTATATAATCTTTGATAGAAACATAAACAAAGCCGGAAAACCTGAACATATACACAAACAAATACAAATGAACATATATACGACACATACCATGTATGCACACATAATATATAGCAAACACATATATCCATAGGTCTCTCCTCTTTCCCTACTAGTTTGTTCTTGCCCTACCTCTGCTGCATAGGGAAGGAATCCGAATAATAAGACAAGTCACATGGCTCTTCCTTTAATATCATGAAGAAGCTTGCGTAGATCTCAGGGTGAGGACAAGCATGGCCAGTGTTAGCACTCTGTCCTGCCTCATTTTCTGTCAACCCGATAATGTATAGCTAAAGTGCCTCTCGACCTATATGTTGGGCCTTTTAATTGTTTAATATTTCCATATCTAGGTCATACATATTTTGATTCTGCTAAAAATGTTCTGTACTGTAGTTCTTCGCTTCAGTATAGCTTACATCTGTCAAAATCTAATGTATTGTCTTTCCTCTTTCATTGTCCCCGTATAAAATTTCTATTTTATTACCAATCTACTAGATGTCATAAAAGTGCATCTGGTTTCTACCAGGTTAAATTGTAATTTGAATTTCACTTCTCCGCAAGTTAGTTTCTTTCTGAAGTGCCAGTATTTTTTATGCATTAACCAAGTAACAAGGGATATATTCAAGACTGATTTAGAAAAGAAGTCTGAATTCCTCACATCCAGTCATGATTACCTTGAAAGGGAATCTGCACAAATAATAAATTTCTTCTGAAAAATAAGAGATGCACATAATAGCATTGGCTTATCAGGTGTCAGAGAAATGTCTGGTTCAGTTTCATGTGTAGCATGCAAAATGAATACATTTTTGAAAAGGATAAAAGAGAAGAACAAACTTCCAAACCTTGCAAACTAGTTTAGTCCAAGATTGACATAGACCAGGTTTTCCGCCTAGAGCAGTTTTTAATGATCAAGTTATATGAACGCCTGAAAATACTGCTAGTGTTTGTAATGGAAACACTGACTTTTAAATTTGGGTTGACTTCACCTTTACTCATGTCATTATGAGCATTTAGAGATCAGATTACACCATCAGAATTGTAAATACAAGCTCAGCTATTTTGATATCTGATACTTTAAGTTCACCTTTTTTTCCAGTCATGTAGTAAAATTTTAAACAAAAGTACCAAAACAGTCTTGACTGATAGTGCTGTTCATTGGAAAGTCTTCTCTAAGGTCAACATGGAGAACAGAACCAAAAACAGTGAAGACATCTTAGTCCCCAATCCTTTGCAAGTCCTATTCAAATTCAAGGCCACCAAAGGCTCAATTATATGTACTTGATTTGTTTTCCTAACTCTTCTACTTCCATTTAAAACTCCTAAACTCTCATTATGGCAAAAGCCCTCGGTGTACATCAGAAATCTCAGACACATGTTTAAGGACAGCAGTAGCCTTTATAAATATTGAGTCACTGGAAGCTCTTGTTCCCCCAGAGCTCTGTGAATATTAACTGGCAGTAGTAAAGATTTTTCAAACCACTTTATTTAGTTTTTGACTAGCTGGCAGGTTTGTTAAAGGTGTTATTGTGTAGAGCTGGAATTTAAGCCCCCCTCCCCACTTTCCCCTTTTCACTACCCAAATGGTACTGTTATAGGTAAGTGAGGAAACCAATGGGGCCAAAGAAGCCTCTGTAAATTTTCCTCAAACATGTGTTGTGCCGCTAACTCAAATATTTTCATTCCATCAAAACTATACTATTTAAATAAATGTAAACCCGGTTTCAATTATGTCATTACAGATTCCACAGAAGTATTTTGTTTGACTCTGTGATGGTTGTATAGCAATATAAGTCAAATTTCAAGGCCAGGTTGGATTCCTGTGCTGTGTTAAAGCAGGCTATTGATTGAAAGAGATTTGAGTTCAAAACACGAAGGGAAAAATTTGTGACGATAATCACTGTTTATAGAGCACCTAGTAGCTCTTAGACCCTAGGGATTATTATGTTCCTTTTCCAATTAGTGATTCCTTTGTTCCTGTTACAAATTGACTCCAGTATTCTTGAATCAAGTACCTCCACACATGGCCCAATGCATATCCGAGGCAAGGCTTTAGGGTGGTATGACTGTGTGGCTGGAGGCAGTGCCAAGCTTGTAGCTGTGGCCTGTGGAGGTGACTGGGACCTGTGATATGCCACAGAGGTGTCCGGAGTGCCTGTGGTTGAAACACTGGAACACTCTGCCAGTCTGGATCTGATGGTAGACAGATAGATAGAAGAGGGCCCATGGAAATAAAATTCCTGGGATGTAATAAAACCAAAATCCCTAAGACTGTCCAGAACCACCTTGTGGATAGGCGGCGAAGACCTGATAAGATCTTTACCTGTTGCTGGCCCAGACCACAGGAAGCTGGATCCACCCTCCAAGAGAAGATCCAGAAGTAACAGAGGTCAAGAAAAGGAGTTCCAAAGATCACTGCCAACTCTACCCGCCTTGGCAACTGCCCTAGCAATGGACATTTATCAAGGTAGAAGCCCCTCGTGGGGCTGTTTGGGGAAACCTATAAAAGCCACCTTGAACAACGGAACTGCAGGCATATGCTTCCGTGGCCCAACACACGTGGCACCCAAACACATGTGTCACCTGCATCTCTCCTCTTGACATATATACTTTCTCTCTCTCCCACGCTCCCTCCTTCCCCTTCCTAAAAGCCTCTAAATAAAATCTTTTTTTTTAACTTCACTGCTCATCTCTTCATGAAATTCTTCAGGGAGGCAAAGACAACACTTGCAAGGCCTGGGTAAGGCCTAGACTTCCCAGCGGGCCCCAGGTTGGCAGAGACGGATTGGGGAAAAGTGTCTGTCTCGCTTCTCCCACCTCACATAAGCCACTGTGGGGGCCCACCTACATCAGAACTAGCTCATGACAGGGGGATCATTGTATTCCTACATAGAAGCCTTATTACTGGCCAAGCCTCGCCCCCTGTAGATTTGTGCATTTTTTAATTTCTCTTACCAAGAGTCTTGTTTAAGGTACAAATATGGCTGCCAATTGCACGTGGCGCTGAGGTGGGATTAGGGTGATAATGATGATGGGACAGATACAGGGAAGGTGAAGAAATGGGCTGTAAAGATGTGGGTACTGATAATTAAAGAAGCCATTATCAAGTCTGACCTGCTGAGATCTGAGGGCTTTAGTTTTTTTTTTGGGGTCACTGCTAGCTATACCCAGGGTTTATTCCTGACTCAGGAATAATTTCTTGCAGGGCTCTTGGGAACAGTTGGGGTACTGAGAATTTTAGCCAGGGTCGGCTGAATAAAATGGGCCGACCTGTATGGTCTCTCAGGCCTGGGATCTGGGCTTTGATCTGTCTGAACCTCTCTTCCTCCCTCTTTGGAACATTTCTAATATATAATGTGTTTAGGATTATTCCTTTGTTACACTCTCTAGAATTTTGGATTAGCCCAGATTTAAAAGACATATAAATTTGTTCTAATTTGTACTAACCAAGAGTCTCAATGTTATAAACACTATGGGCAGCTATATTTTTAAAAAAAAAATACTTAATTCTGTGTCATAGTTTTATGAGATTCTTAAATTTTAATTCATTTGCAGATAAAGAAAGTGAGAAGCAAGAGCAGATTAAAGTTTTAGTGAGAGAAAAAATAATTAAGCGCTTTGACAGTAGCACTCAAGATCACCATTGATGATCCAGGGTCCTTCCTGAACCTCGTATGAGGTTGGAGGCCTCTTTGAGACAGGGAAGTGTTGCAGATAATGTATCTGTTCCTCACAGCATCCCCTGATTGTTCATTGAAGTGTTGCCTCTTGCAGAGAAGTGGGGTTAGCTTCCTAAGTGGAAGTGGCTCCCCCAAACTCAAAATTTAAGCCAGTGAACTTTTTTCTGCTGAGTTATAATCACAACTCTGAATCTTCCTCCATTAAGATAAGGTCAAGTTGAAGTCAGGAAGGATCATGTTTTATTTTAGTAATCTGAGCATCTACCACAGTGGCCCCTGCATAGTACATTGCCAATAACTTAAGAATGAAAAAACAGAATCAATAGTAGCGAGAAGGGAAATGAGAATGTACCAAAGATCAAATTTGATATTTCTGTTGCTTTGAGACTAGTTTTCAATGAACTCTGTACATTGTAGGGCCAAAAATGAGCTGTCGATGAGAACAGCTAGTGTACCATTGTCCTGTCTCGGCCAGCAACTCTGTCCTCTGGTTCATCTCCAGGAGCATATTGTAATTTCACATGATCATCGCTGTCATTTCCTCTCTTTTAAATTCATAAGAAAATAGGAAAATGTCATGCTTGAGAAATTTCTTTTCTTCATAAGAAATAATACACACATCTATCTATCTATCTATCTATCTATC
The DNA here is from genome assembly GCA_021461705.1 of Cryptotis parvus. Classification (NCBI taxonomy): domain Eukaryota; kingdom Metazoa; phylum Chordata; class Mammalia; order Eulipotyphla; family Soricidae; genus Cryptotis; species Cryptotis parvus. The sequence continues at coordinate 153,942 of JAJIBD010021539.1, forward strand.
TATCTATCTATCTATCTATCTATCTATCTATCTATCTATCTATCTATCTATCATCTGTCTATCTATCTATCATCTGTCTGTCTGTCTATCTGTCGGTCTATCTTTGGTCTATCTATCTATCTGTCTGTCTGTCTCTATCATCTATCTCTATCTATCTATATACATTAACATATATATGTATATATTATTCAAAAAATGGTGCTTATTTAATGTTTAAATCAAAGGTAAAAGAATTTTAACTTATATATGAAATAAAATTAGTTGTTTTTTTATGGTTAACAAAAGGAAACTTGGAATTCCACTAGGATTTGAGGAAATTAGAAGTAAAAATAGAAAAGCAGTGCTGGGGTTTTAATGGTAAAAAGGGAAGAGAAGAAAGAGTTGTATGGGGTGGGAGTTCTTTGAAAGCCAGCCTAATTCATAATTTGAGAGAAGAAAAATCTCTAAATGAATAATATGCATGCAGCTGTTCCCCACTTATCAGCTACCCACCCCAGAACTACTAATCCTTGTTGTGAGATAAATCTCAGAGCAGGATATTTAAAATGATCTGTGATCAATTTTGTTTTTCTTCAATAACAATTTCCCCAAACCTGGGCTTCATGATGCAGCATTTCTGGTGTAAATTATTTACACTAAAAGCCTAAGGCAAGTCTATGTGGCATGGAAGTGAGCTTAACCTCAAAGTTATATGCTAACAACATAAAGCTCTAACTGTACATTTTCATATTAGTGCTATAACGGAAAGAGATTTCAAGGGTATAATGGAAGCTGAAACTTTGAACCAAGTATCATCACAGCGTTTTAAAGAACAATAATTATATGAAACAAGTTTATACTTTCGGGGCTTTTTATGGGGTGTGGCACTCCTGGCATACACAGGGGTTATTCCTGGCTCTACACTCAGGAATTACTCCTACCGGTGCTTGGAGGACCATATGGGATGTTGGGAATCAAACTAGAGTCAGCCACATGCATGCAAATACACACTCTGCTATTGCTCCAGTGCTACAGTTTTATAGTTTAGCTTACAGAACTAGCGTAAGCTACCTAGTTATTTATAAAATATGTTTTCCCTGTAAACAGAAGTTTGGATTAAGAAAATTTCTCCTGCTTTCAAACATTTAAATATGCATGGGGGGGCAGAAAAATAGTAAAATGAGTTAGGAACTTGCTTTACTCATTGTAAATCTGGGTTAATCTTTGATACCACATGTGGTCCACCTAGCTTCACCAGAAGTGACCTCTGACTACAAAGAAATGAGTAAGTCCTGAGCACAACCTGGTGTGTTTTAAGACACCTTCAAATACACACACACACACACATACAATGTATCTGTCTATCTATATATGTATGTATGCATCTATCTATCTATCTATCTATCTATCTATCTATCTATCTATCTATCTATCTATCTATCTATCTATCTATCTATCTATCTATCTATCTATCTATCTATCTATCTATCTATCTATCTATCTCTCTCTCTCTCTCTCTCTATCTATCTATCTATCTATCTATCTATCTATCTATCTATCTATCTATCTATCTATCTATCTATCTATCTATCTATCTATCTATCTATCTATCTATCTATCTAACTATCTATCTATCATCTATCTAATCTATCTATCTATCTATCTATCTATCTATCTATCTATCTATCTATCTATCTATCTATCTATCTATCTATCTATCTATCTATCTATCTATCTATCTATCTATCTATCTATCTATCTATCTATCTATCTATCTATCTCTATCTATCTATCTATCTATCTTCTATATATCATCTATCTATCTATCTATCTATCTATCTATCTATCTATCTATCTATCTATCTATCTATCTATCTATCTATCTATCTATCTATCTATCTATCTATCTATCTATCTATCTATCTATCTATCTATCTATCTATCTATCTATCTATCTATCTATCTATCTATCTATCTATCTCTATCTATCTATCATCTATCTACCTATCTACCTATCTGTCTCTCTCCCTACCTACCTACCTACCTACCTACCAACCTACCAACCTACCAATCTACCTACCTACCTACCTAGCTATCATTCTATCGTTCTATCGTTCAATCATTCTGTCTGTCTATATCTTAAAGACTGGCATAGAAGTTCTTAATATATTTCTTACATTTATTTGTAGAGTTAATAAATGTTTTTGATATTCCCATTTAAAAATATAAAAGAAATTTAATTCTTTTTATTAAAAGAATAAATATCTAGTGATATTGTCATAAAGTATTAGAATATAATCAAATATTTAGTCTTATTAATTTTTGGAAAAACATTTGCTTTGCAAACCTTTGTGTAATGTTCGTAATTACGGTTTTAAATGCTTCCCCTCTCCTTGTGTTTCACTGTTATTAGTCGGTCATCTCATTTGTTTGGGGCGCTCCAGAGCAAGATCAATGCCTGGGGGCCTTGAGTAGGCTATGTCATGGTGTCAGTGAGGGAACATGCCTGGCGGGGATTAAACCCAGGGCCTTGGATAGCAACAGCCATGTGTTTTACCACTAAGCCACACTCCTGACCCTCATCCTTAATTTTGAATGGTCAATTATTCTTAAGGCCAATCACTCTTAAGGTCCCTGAACCAGTTTCAAGAAGCAGTGCAGTGAACTAGGATTTGAGGGCTGATTTCCAAAAGTTCTTACATTATAATTATATCTTCGCAGCCTATGGAAGAGAATCATGATTAAAGCAGCATTACATATAAACCACATTAACCAATTTAGGAGTGAACACAAGGATTTTCTTCTTTTGGTTTTAAAAAGTCCAAAAGATGACATTTTAATGCCAATACCCAGATTTTCATAAACATACCTCCAAAACATTATTCTTATTTTCTTGAATGTTATACAAGCCTCCCGTGTCATATTTGATATGCCAAATACCAGTAACAATTACAGACCTCATTCCCATGACCTGATGGAATGGTTTGAGGCTCTTTATGTTCCAGGAGCAAGCAGATGCCCTTGGGCTCTACTAGCATGAGACAGGACATATGGAGATATTACTGGTGCCCGCTCGAGCAAATCAATGGTAGACAGTGATACAATGATACAGTGATTAATTTTTTCAATAATGCTTGAGAGTATTAAAATGAAAACAATGATTTGATTATTTGATGTTTTGCATTGTTAAATGTGGAAATGTTTTTATTTTTTTCTCTCACCTCATATGGTCCCCCAAACCCTGCCCTGAGTACAGACTCAGGAGAAAGCCCTGTGAATTCTTGATTGTGCCCCAAACCCAGTAGGAAGAGGAGGAATTGATTGGACAAAAATGCACAGAACAGCTGCCACATAGATATGGCATTGGGAGAGACCAGAATGACACGGTCAGTGGACCAGATCTTCAGCACAAAGCACCACAAAACTCCATGGTTTGAACCCTGGTTCAGTAGTAGAAACACCTGAGAGATTTAGCTTTAAAATATACCATGTCTGGGTTTTATTCTTTACCCCAAATTAATTGAAATGAGTCTCTGGAATGATGTTTGGGCACTGGTGTATCTTAAAAGCTATCCTGGTGGTTTAATATGCTGCCAAATTGAAAGAGTTTCTGCTGGAACATAGTATGCCTAAAACTTAGCTGCGAATGACTTTGTAAATCATGGGATTTTAATTAAAAAAAATTAAGTTAAGCTTTGATGTCTCCCTTCTCTGTCACAAACAAGAATGGGTTGAAAAGAAAACAATTCTCACAGCTCCAAAATCTAGATGAATACTTTATCAAAAATATTGAGCTGATTTCATTTTTATTCCTGTTATTTCTAGGCTAGGTAGCAACACTCAATATAAAATCAATCTCTGCAAAGCACTGAGCAGTCATCACTAAAATAAAAACTATTCCTGAAACCTTAAAAAAAAAAGAGGCACGAGAGATAGTACAAGAGTAGGGTGCTTGCCTTGATATGCGCAACTGAGGTTCAAGCCCAGCAAGGAGTGATCCCTGAGTGCAGAGCCAGGAGAAACCATGAACACTGCCAGGTGCTGGCAAGGAAAGAAAGAAAGAAAGAAAGAAAGAAAGAAAGAAAGAAAGAAAGAAAGAAAGAAAGAAAGAAAGAAAGAAAGAAAGAAAGAAAGAAAGAAAGAAAGAAAGAGAGAGAGAGAGAGAGAGAGAGAGAGAGAAAGAAAGAAAGAAAGAAAGAAAGAAAGAAAGAAAGAAAGAAAGAAAGAAAGAAAGAAAGAAAGAAAGAAAGAAAGAAAGAAAGAAAGAGAGAAAGAGAGAGAGAGAGAGAAGAGAGAGAAAGAGAGAGAGAGAGAGAAAGAGAGAAAGAGAGAGAGAGAGAAAGAAAAGAAAGAAAAAGAAAGAAAGAAAGAAAGAAAGAAAGAAAGAAAGAAAGAAAGAAAGAAAGAAAGAAAGAAAGAAAGAAAGAAAGAAAGAAAGAAAGAAAGAAGGAGGGAAGGAAGGAAGGAAGGAAGGAAGGAAGGAAGGAAGGAAGGAAGGAAAGGAGGGAGGGAGGGAGGGGAGGGAGGGAGGGAGGGAAGGAAGGAAGGAAGGAAGGAAGGAAGGAAGGAAGGAAGGAAGGAAGGAAGATTCTATTATGAACTAAATAAGAACCATTGTTGTTCTTATTGGCTATTGACCATGTTTTTACAACGTCTTTTGTTTTCTTAATGACCACAATCCCTGTGCCTGTAGGCTGCTCCCAGCCAACCTTTGTGCTTATGAAGGCTCAGGGACTGCAGTGCCAGGGATCAAATTTGAGTCACCTCCACACAAAGTCTGATAATCACCCATTGGATCTCTCTCTGACCACTTTGACAACTCTTAAACAGGAGGGAGAAGTGCTAAGGTTGAGTTCTTTAAGAAAATGTATGCTAGTTATGTGTGGAGAATGGTTCGAAGTCGACAAGTCTGGAAGCAGGGAACTGTTTTGTGAGCCATCGCACATCCAAGGAGAAAACAAAAGTGGTTTTGAAGAGGGAGGTTAAATTAAAGAAGTGGAAATATGTCAAGGGGCTTGCTGAATGAACAGTTTAAGAGTGGGATTTAGTGAATGAAATTGTAATCCCCTGCTTTCTAGTGAATGATGGCACCTTCCCTGAACCATGAGATTATTAACTCCAGGGGGAAGAAGATGAGACTAACTTGAATTTTTAAAGTATTTTATATTGCATGATACATTGTGTTTGGTACCTGCAATCCTCTCTCCAGCTCCTACATTTCACAATTTGATTCATATCTGTGTTTATTAGTTCATCTACTTACCTTTCATGAGTAAAAGCATTGTCATATTGATAAAAATATAGATCATAATATAATTTGACATCTGTTGCTATGAGCTTTCATTTTAATTTCAGAGCTAGATGTAGACTATATGGGGTCTCAGAACCAAATAATAAAATTGATAAATAGCTTCTGGGAAAGGAACTACTATATGTATATTTTCAGGCTTGCCCTATAAAGATGTTCACTTCCTTATTCTTCCATGAATTATGCAGTACGAAAAGTGTGCCAGGTGTTAGGAAATAACAGGATAAATGCAGAAAATAAAGTAAATAAATGAGTTTTATATTGTTTTCTAATATAAAGCATCTGATTATTTTCAGACATCTATCAAGATCTTGACTTTACATTTAATATGCATTTGGTAAAAATTTCCACCTTGACTTTAGGCATAAAACATAATGATGCTTTTACTCAGCAAATAGAAAGTGCCACTGTGTAAAAAGTTGTCTGATATATCTTTGTAAACTGATTTTTTTCTAAGACTTTTTATATGATCTGATTATAGAAATATTAATGGCTATATATTTATAGCCAGGAGCCAATACTAATTTTTTAGTGTTCATAAAAAGAGAGCAGTGATTTCATTCTATGACACGGTGGAAATCTTATGGCTGTTGCACTAATTATCACCTTAGAGGTCAGGTGTGTATTAGTTGTATACAACTAATACACAATACAACTAATACACACCTTAGTGCTGGATATGCTACCCGTACGGAAGAGCCTGGCAAGCTACCCGTGTCGTATTTGATATGCCAAACACCAGTATCATTTTAGACCTCATTCCCATGATCTGATGGAATGGTTTGAGTCTCTTTATGTTCCTGGAGCAAGCAGGTGCCCTTGGGCTCTACTAGCATGAGACAGGGCATATGGAGATGTTACTGGTGCCCGCCGAGCCAATCGATGATGAACGGGAAGACAGTGATACACACCTTAGTTGTATTGCTAATATGCACTCAGAAGGTGAATGCTAGGAAAGAGCTCTTCTATTTAGAGAGGTTCAGTGACTCTATATTTTGGCATGGAAATACAAGGTTAAAAAGTTGAAATGATACTGAATTTCAGTGTAGTCACTGATAGTTGTGGAGAAAGGGAAGGGAGAAAAGGTTTTTATAAAATGCTTTAAATGTTGGCATAAAGAGAACAGAAAAAAAATAAAATATGATCGTATATGTGCATATTAGCCCCTCAGAAATGCAGGAAAAAAGGTTCATTCTTCACTCATAAATAATACTGCTAGGAAAAAAAATTTAAACAGAAAGTTTTTTAAAAAATAAAAATCTTCTGAGTTCAATTTTTGAATTGTGACTGGAAATTTTGCATGTGACAGGTGATTTTTTTTCAGCCATTTATTTAAGAAGCTTTTCTTGCTCCGTTTCATACTTTTTTTTCTTATTCTTCACTTGTATCACTTGTCTTCCTGTTGTTCATCAATTTGCTCGAGCAGGCACCAGTAACATCTCCATACGTCCAGTCACATGCTAGTGTAGCCCAAGAGCATCTGGTCGCTAGGAACATGAAGAGCCACAAACCATTCCTTCAAGTCATGGGAATGAGGTAATTGTTACTGGTTCTTGTGATATCAAATATGACACAGGTAGCTTGCCAGGTTCTGCCGTGCGGGTGGGGTACTCTTTTAGCAGCCTCTCATCTCTTGCATTTATTGATGAACCAACAGGAAAAGATCAGATTTTCTGCTGGGTGGAGCTCTGACGAGCTATGGAGTCCGGAGGTTGAAAATGGTGGCCCTCATGGTGTGGGGGTTCCTCTGGCTTCTTGCAAGGCTCTGCTGGATTGGTGGGCCAGGGCTAGAACCCGCCATCCCTTCTCGGTGCCTCATGATCAGCTGGACACAGGGGGAACCAGTAGCAGCTCTGCCCCGTGGATCTGAGTCTCTAGATCAGGCATTCCTGGGCTCTAGCCCAGGTATCCCATCACATTTGATAGAATTAAGTATGGGGCATAAAATCACAAGTGTGTGGTTAGGATGTCTTTTATGTGGAAACATATCTTTAATTTCTTATTCAGTGAGCTCAAATGGCCCAATGGGTCCATTGTGAAATTTAATAATCTTCTTATTCTATCAAATTTTAACTGTCTATATGCCTTGGATATACTTCTGGACTTTAAATTCTATTCTGTAGGTCTGAGAGTCTGTCCTTATTCCAGTATACCACACTGCTTCATTTACTACAGCTTTTGTCTGATATGTCTTTGTAAACTGATTTTTTTCTAAGATGGTTGGGAAGATGGTTGGGGTCAGGGCAGTGGCTGATCACAGAGGCCAGGACAAGATCGGGGATAATGAAACTGGACAGAGCAATGGTTATATTATTGGGCACTTGTCATGAATTTGAAAATTATTTATTAAAAACAAATTTCATTTTATAGGAACTATATCTCAGTAAGAAAATGCAAAGTGTTGCTGATTATAACTGATGCAAATTGGCATTTTCCTTATTACTTGTTTAAGGGCTTTAATGAAGATGAATTTTAATAAATCACAGCAGCAATTTGGTCCTGAGTACAAGGCCTCAAGTGGACTTAAGGGCATGAAAAAGCTGCTCAAACAATGCATTTGAAACATCCATCTTCATATATTCTATATACTATATATATCCTTCATTATTCAATAGTTATTATATAATATATGCCCACATATATATGTATATAATATACTTGTGTGTACATCTTTATATGTACACATATATATGTAGGCATATGTATATACACACAAACACACACATTTTCCAAAGATATATACATGTCTCAGGGAATCACTGATAAATATATTATTCTCCCCTCTTTGATTTGAACTTCTAAGGTAAGTAGTAGATATATGGTAAAGCTGTAAAACAAATAACTATAATATTAAACAGTCACCAAGAGTGATTAAAGCATGGCCGTGTTGAGGCTATGTGAAGTGAAGGCATCACGCATAGGAGTTTAGAATTTAGCCTGTAGATGGCAGGAGCCACTGAAGATTTATGTAGTGGTAGAAGCTAGAGTAAATTGTGTTTTAAAAAGTACTGTCTGGGGGCCGGAGCGATAGCCCAGCGGTAGGGTGTTTGCCTTGCACGCAGCCGGCCTGTGCTGGCCGGGTTCGATCCCCGGCATCCCACATGGTCCCCGAGCACCGCCAGGAGTAGTTCCTGAGTGCAGAGCCAGGAGAAACCCCTGAGCATCGCCGGGTGTGACCCAAAAAAAAGCAAAAAAAAAAAAAAATAAAATAAAATAAAATAAAAGTACTGTCTGAAAATGGAACAGGGTGCTAATAATAGTCGAGGGTACTAATGCCAACCTAGAACTGAGCATTAAATAGAGGCAAAAGGATACACATGACAACCTTTTAATGTATGTTCTGTAATCCATAGTCTGGAAGGGAAGGAAAAGAGAAAGAGAGAGAAAGGGAAAGAAATAAAGAACCTGCCATGGAGCAGGGCTGGGGAAGGGGAGGGAACCGGGGATGTTGGTGGTGGGAGATGGGCACTGGTGGAGGGACGGGTGCTGAAACACTGTATGACCAAAACCCAAACATGACCTTTTTAATTGTATATCTTTTTATTTGTATATCTCACGGTGGTATAATAAAATACTTAAAAAAAAAAAGTACTGTCTGGAAACATCTAAAATTTGTGTGTATGTGTTCATGATAACAGTCAGGTCAAGGGAAAAAGAATGGCCAGGCAGGAGATTATTGGGAATGGGACAGTGAGAGAGAGGTGAGAGAGAGAGAGAGAGAGAGAGAGAGAGAGAGAGAGAGAGAGAGAGAGAGAGAGAGAGAGAGTATTGGTGGGGGTAGGGGGACTATTAAGGTAGGCAAGGTGGGAGAGTAATGGAAATCTAAGTTTCTTGCAATGAAATTTGACAGGAGAAGATATTCCAATGCAGTTTATTGTCTAATTAAGTGTGGAAGATAGATACTGACTGTGTGGATGGAATTGGCATTTAAGTCGTGAAAGGACAGATGAGGAAATTCAGGTTTGGCATAGGAAAGAGAAGAGGAAGAGGCAGGAGGAGGACTATGTGTATGAATTTAGTGTTTGAAATTTGGAGTTTCATATGCCTATGGGGCTGTGCTTGTGATTATCTAGTAGGTCATTCAGTAAATGGATCTGTGATTCAGAAAAGACATCTTGTTGGAGACATGGCTGTCGATGTTATCAGAATAAATACATCTGCATTCATAGTAACTTACAGCTCTGACTCCCTCGCTTAAAAAAATTGAAGGCAAAAGTTCACTTAAAATGACACAAATGCATGACCTCAGTTTTGACGAGTTTATTTCTTTAACATTTGCTTGTTCAAGTTTGTGTTTATGTGTTTTTGGTGTAGGTGACATCTTTGATTGTATTTACATTCATTCCAAAAGGGTCACTTCCTTAAAATTTCTCCCCTTTTTTGGGGGTGTTTATTTGGAGGCCATACCTGGCAATGCCCAGGGGTTATTCTAGGCTCTGCCCTAGGAATCATTTCTGGCAGTACTTGGAAAACCATATGGATGCCAGCGATCAACCCAAGGTCGACATGCAAGGCCAGCACCCTGCCCACTGTACTGTCTGTCCAGTGCCTGTACTTTCAACTTTAAGCTAAATCTTTGGTGATCAGTGAAGAGTTGTTTTGAAGTGAAAAAGTGACTTGTAGACTCTCTAGTAAAATTTCTTCATTCTCATTCAAGACACACTGATTTGATTGGAACAAAAAGACAGTGGCTTTATCTAGGCCAGTCCCTGGCTGAAGCTAAACTGTATCACCTCATTTATTTTCCATTAAACTAGTCATCATGTTTTAGAAACTATATTAATTAAGTGCAATTGTACTCCTCATTAAAAGTTTGTTTCTATTTTTGTATGAAGATTTCATAAAAATCATGTTTGTCCTTCAACTTGAAGTGACTAGTATGGTTTTTGTGATATCTGAAATTCCACAGCTGTCATTCTCCAACTATCGGAAAGGATTTGGGTTCAGAAAATGCCTACTCCTTTACTTCATTCTAGTATCAATAATGTGGATATTAGAAATTGTCACTTTGGGGCCGGAGCGATAGCCCAGCAGGTAAGGCGTTTGCCTTGCATGCGGCTGGCTCATGCCGGCCAGGGTTCAATCCCGGCATCCCATATGGTCCCCGAGCACCGCCAGGAGTAATTCCTCAGTGCAGAGCCAGGAGAAACCCCTGAGCATTGTCGGGTGTGACCCAAAAAGCAAAAAAAAAAAAAAAAAAAAAAAAGAAATTGTCACTTTGACAGTTAAGGGACAGATGAACCTCATTTAACCATATTAACCCCTCAACCTCATGGATGATTGTCTCTTACCGATTGGAATTGCATACCAATGCTTTGCTCCCTGAGAAGAAAAAATTCTCTCACTATGTATTTTTTGCAGTACTCTGAATAAGCCTTCATAGCATGCTAGAGGAAGGGTGTCATTTTCCCTCCAGTTGTGCTACTGTCATGTACAGATCCAGTTAAAACAGCACAGTAGGCTGTGGAGGGCTGCTGCGTGAACACTGAGGCTGGATCCATTCTGTACTCTTGAAAGAAATAAAAAAATGAAAAAGTGGTTTGTATTAACTTCTCACCCAGGGGCTGAGAATTCAGCCATTGGATGATCTCTTGGAAGGAGGATTCTGAACCTGGCTGTCTTTAACTGCAGACAATTATTGTTCATATCCTTTCTTCAAACATCAGTTGTACATCTCAAATTGGTCTTGATGCCGTTTGTCTTTTTCTTGCTCTTGCAGGTCTTATAGCATTGCTTATATAAAGTGCAAACATAGTTCACTCATATACTGCATTACTATTAAGATTTCTATGAGCTGGTAGGAAGTAGGCAAAAATATTTCCTATTTCTATATCATTAGTCACTTGTCACTTGTCTTCCCGTTGTTCATTGATTTGCTATAGCGGGTGCCAGTAATGACCACATTCGTTGGGAATGAGGTCCATTATTGTTACTGTTTTGGCATATGGAATACACCACGGGTAGCTTGCCAGGCTCTACCGTGGCTCTGGGTTCATCCCAGGGGCCCCAGTCTTTTTCTATATCAGACCAGCAACCATCCAGGGCCCATGGGGCAGAGCCCTGGGTGTAGATAAGCCTGTCTCCTCTCTTTCACTTGTCTACACAGCTGGGCACCACAGCTGCACCTGTATCATTAGTCAATTAAAAAATTCAAGGCAATAATTTATTTCTTGGGAAATTTTATTACACAATATAGACCTACCACTACTGCTAAACAACCAATTATTATCCTGTTGTTCATAGCATCCATTCTTATTTTAAGGATTGTATTCCTGCATTGAAATGGACATGTTTTATTTATTTTCTGGATTAAGCAATAGGTGTTTGCATAAAATTGGTATAGTTGCATACAGCCTGTAACTCCCTCACAATACATTAATGAGAGTTAATGCATATGTGCATATACATATGTATAAAGCACTAGTTTGTTTACAAGAATGTATTTCTGTGATATACACAAGCTGTGTATTCTCCTACACATTGTAAAGTACAATCTTAGGTCAGCATCTGTAAAAGTTAAGTTGGGAAAAATGATAATACCTTGGAATTGCTATTATGAAAAGATTTAACTGTATAGAAACAGAAACACGGAATCTACTAGGTTTTTGTAGTTACTTTCATTAGTTTACCTACTTGGTGGCAGAAATCTTTATACTCCCCTCAACATATACCCCCACCCTCTCTCTCTCTCTCTCTCTCTCTCTCACACACACACACACACAAACACACACATATACACGCACACATTCTCTGTATTTCCCACACTTATTCCCAACATTTCTAACATAAAATACTCTTATCATTCACTCAAATCAAGAAACAAAAAAGCATCTGTCTTAAAATAATACAGTGTAACAATTTCAGAACTAGGGTCAATTTTATTAGGATGATTTTACATGTGGTTTTATTCAAAATGTTTAAATTATCAGAATTTTACACACATTTCTGAGATAAAATCTTCTAATTTAACAAAATTCACTACATTTCCATTTTTACAGTGACTTTTATGTGAGGTTCTGTGAACAGTTGTGTATGTTTTAGTTTGTTTTATTATATATTATAGTCACATGTAAATTAAAAAGGATTAATTATCAACCAAAATATCTGTATAGTCAAAAATTATGTGTCCTCAAAACTCTTTGATTTACATTTCATTTGTGATATGTTTAGGCTTATGTCTGTTATCTACTAATTTTTCTATTTTGAATTTCTTTTTTCCCTTTTTAAGATTTTTCTATCTTTGTTTTGAATTAAGCATTTTTAAATTAAATTTTATCTCATTTTTGCCTAATAGTTAAAAACTATTTCCTTCTTTAATGATTTTATTTTTCCTTTCACTTTTATTAAGACAGAATTGATGTTTAATCTTGTGACTCAATGTTAAAATTTTGATGAAGTCTATAGTATTCACTAATCTTCACTTTTAAATAAATATTCTCTTTGAACTGTGTTAAGAATACAAATCCCTTTTGTAGTTTGAATTATTGTTCCCTAGTTATTTTTGGATGCTCAAAATCTTTCTTTTCATAAGATCATTTTCATTGTTCAAAATAAATGCATTTACAAAATAAATGCACTGGCTATTCTCTTATCTTATCATAAAGAAATTTTAAATATCCTTATTATGATCTATTAAACAATGTATTTGCACACACGATGACATAGGCACGTGGAGTCTAAACAGACAACTTTCATGTTTTGCTAGTATAGTTTAATGCTATCATAGAAACTAAAAAATGTTAAAAGTCAGCTGTTTGCTGACTTCCTAAGAAGGCTTCTGAGGAAGCATTTTGATTAATGGGCCTTGCTGTTCTCTGTCTGGCCCTGGATTTTTGGCACAAGTCAAAGCTTAAAATAGGTGTTTGCCTGTAGTCAGGTCTTAACTATTAATACCTATAAGATGTCTAGCATTTTACACTTCTTTAAAACAATTTTGCATTTCTGTAGCTCTGTGCATTTTTAGCAAAAGCACTTTCTTTCCTTTCATTTTAATTAAGTTGAAATAGTTCATGAAGCAAGTATTTTTAACCCATTTTGCAGATCAGAAAGATGATGCTAGTGAATCACATATATGTGTGGAGTGAAGATTTAGCTATTGGTAACTTCTTACATCATGTTTATTCTTTTTTTATTTACTTTTCATTTTGGTGAATTATTAAATGAAACTGACTATAAAATGGGGAACTTTACATACTGTGTCCAGATGGCAAACATATTTGCATATTATATAAGACTCAGTCTTTGTGATTCCTAACAGAAATTAATTTATCTCAGGGGCTGGTGCAATAATGTACTCAGTGGATTGCCACGGCAGAGCCTAGCAAGCTACCCATGGTGTACTTGATATGCCAAACACAGTAACAATAATGGACCTCATTCCCAATGAATGGAGACAGTACTGGCACCCACTCGAGCAAACAGAAGAAAAACGGGAAGACAAATGACAAGTGGAATGCTTGCTTGCATGTGATCAACTCAGATTCAAACCCTAGTACTCCAAATGGTCCCCTGAACATCTCAAGGAGTGATCCCAGAGCACAGAGAAAGCAGTAAGCCCTGGACACCACAGAATGGGATATCCACTCCCACGCCCAATTGATCTCTTTTCTTCTCTGCTTCTGAAACCATTTATGCATGTGCCAATTAAGTCAAAGAATTTTTTAAAGGGAAAACTCCAGTGGGACATTAGTTATTATTATCTTAATTGGCCACAATCAAGGAAAAGCTGTTGAGAATATAGAACATAACTCGGGAAAATATTATGGAGAATTATAAGAAGTAAGCCTAAAAATTGTACATTTTTTCTGGAGGATTAGGTACTTCAAAGAAATTTCCCAACATTTAGAAGATATCACATCAGTGAAATGAGAGAGTTGAAGAAAATGACCCAATTTCTATGCTATTTCTGTTTTCAGACTGTTCTGATCTAAATATATGCAAAGGAGAGAAAACATGTAAGTTTGGGTAAATATGCCAGGATTCTAATAATCTTTTCAGTCTAACCATAGAGTAGATGATCTTTGATTCCCTTGTGTGCCGTCTCATATCTTTTCAACATAGAGCAAACTCCTGATACATTCTATAATGCTTTTTTTCTTTTTTGGGGTCACACCCGGCAATGCTCAGGGGTTACTCCTGGCTCTGCACTCAGGAATCACTCCTGGCAGTGCTCGGGGGCCATATGGGATGCCGGGGATCGAACCCGGCCCGGCACAGCCTGCTGCGTGCAAGGCAAACGCCCTTCCCGCTGGGCTATCGCTCTGGCCCTCTATAATGCTTTTAATGACAGTGATTTGGGTTGTCTAGTTTAGGATCTGTCATTCTGAAGAATCTTGAGAGCCTAAAATGAATTCTCTAAAAAGGTTTTAAAATTTCTCGTGTCGGGCTGGAGCGATAGCCCAGCGGGTAGGGCGCTTGCCTTGCACGGCCGGCCTCTGCCGGCCTGGGTTCCATGGTGTGACCCAAAAAAGCAAAAATAAAAAAATAAAAATAAAATAAATAAAATTTCTCGTGTCTTTGGGGTAGAACAGAAAACATAGGGATTCCTGTAAGGCAGGAGCAAGGCAGGAGCTATCTGGGGTGACTCTTAGAGCCAACTCTTGGAGCTGCAGCTGGCGTTGTCTGCTCCAGGGGTTGTGCCAGAGCAGCTGCCCATGAGCTTGCTGTTGGCAATGTTGACTCTGTCCAGGAGGCAGAACCCAGTGTAACCTTGTTTTGTCAAAGATATTTTTCATCGATTTGAGGTTTTATTTGTCTGGCTAGTGGTGATAACATTTGATCATTTCCTTTTCATGTCCAGAATCTCAGATTCTAGTCCCAGAAAATTAGTCTTAAAGGTTCTTTTTCAATTTAGCTGACAGACCTTGAGCTTTACCTGGCCAGAAAATTCAGACAACCAGAATACCAGCAGAAACGAAGAGATGGTGATGGCAAGATTTTGTATCGGTGCCACCATACTGAGAACTTACTGCACTGTAATTGCTGATGGAGCCTCCCACTACAACTTTCTTTCCCCTTCTATGTGGTAATGTTTAAGGAAGGTGTTAAAATGCTACTTCAATAAATAGAGACTCTAGGAGACATTCCAAAGCAAGCTCCACCTTTATAAATCCTATGAAGGTTTATGAGCTGTAAAGTTTGTATTACTTTTTAAAAAGGGGGAATGGCGACATTGCAATGTCAGAATTCTGATTCTAAAACTATTCTAAAGGAAAGCAAGGCAAGATCCCAAGGAGAGGAACTTGGGCAACAAGGGAAGAACTATAAAAAAATAACAGCACATAATCTTTACATTCAGTAAACTGCTGGGAAGGAAAATGCAAAGCTAGAATACTTAAAGTCACCTCAGTAGAAACCTGCCTTTGTTACTTTGAAAAGTAATAGAATTTGGTTTTTTTCACTCTGGAGAAGGCTGTATTCTTTCTTGAACTTACATCTTTTGCTTTCCTCACATTTCTCTTAATTTCTTTCAACAAAAACTCTTTTGCTTTAAAGGAAAAAAAGTGATTGGAATTTGGTTCCTCTACAAAGAGTGTCTAGGTCATCTCTATATTTCTATTTATATCAAGCAGGAATGATGTGCACATGCAAAATGCAAAGTTTTTATGAGCACCACTTTAAGGAAATCATTTCCCTTCATGATGCATTGCCAGGTATTTCCTCCAAAGTGATAGTAAAAGGGGAGTTCTAGTTATTGGAGTCTTTTTCCAATGCAGGATGAAAAAGCTTTCAGATTTGGCAGTTGACTGATACTGCTGTCAGTGGGGTATCACAACTGCCAAGGTGATGGATGGTGACTGCTGTGGAATTGGAGATGGAGAAGGCTTCGTAAGCATTAGGGTGTGTTTTACAGGCAACAGAACTAAGAACCCTGGTCTTTGAATAAACAACCCCATTTTTCTCTTGTTAAACAAAGTTTGCCTTTATTGATGCCAAGTTTTCATAGTTCTAATTCAACAGTTTCTTTTATTTTCATTAAATCCCTTTACATACACTCTGAAAACTTCTAGTCGTGCCTCTCACCCTCCCTACATTGGCACTGAATTTTAGCTAAGTCTCCATTAACAGACTTTTTTTCACAGAGGATTCAGGACAGTTGTCCAGTTGGAAGGAAGTAAACTAAATCTCTATACTTGGCTTTACCTGCCACCTCTGACTCTACCCTCTGAGTGAGCAGGACTTGTCTTGTGAATAACAGCATCACAGTATTTAAAAGCAGTGGCAAAGATTGCTTAGCTCTAGGTCTATAGACTAAACAATCCAAGAATCCAAGTGGCATCAGGAGAGCATTTTCTTCTTGGGAACTGTCTACATCATACTATCCCCATGGAGAAACAAAGAACCTCATCTTGCTATTCTTTTTAAAAGTCATCATACTTAGGATAAGTGATATTGACTGTTAGATAAGAGGATTATCTTAATTAGAGCAGTACTGACATTAAAGCCAGTGGACTGCCTTGGAATCGCACTGTATTAATGGCTTATGGACAAGGGCAGTCTCGGAGCTCAGCTCTCACTTGTGATAAATGAATATAGCAATAATCCCTATATCACAGAGAGATATGATCACTTGATCACTTGACATCCCGTTATTCATCAATTTGCTTGAGCGGGCGCCAGTAATATTTCTATTTGACCCTAACACGCACCAGTGTAGCCCAATGGCATCTGGTTGCTTCAGGAATACAAAGAGCCTCAAACTGTTCATTCAGGATCTTGACAAAGAAGTCTGACCATCTTGTAGGTGGGCGGCCACGTGATCTTTTGACGTTCCGTGGGATCCAGTCAGTAAAGGCTCTATAGAGCCATATAGATAGATATAATGGCTTAATAAAATGAGTAATGTTTACAAAGGCTTCTAGTTATGCCTGGTACATGTAGAGGAAAGAGAAAGAGGGAGAGAGAGAGACAGAGAGAGAAACATTCAAGTAAATGGCACTTTTTCATTGTTTTGTACATATAAGAATAAGTTACAGACTGGGCTCATAGGCAGACATAGTAAAATTCTCTTATTGAACCAAGTCTTCATAGTAACAGAGTTTGACATTAAATTAAGCCTTTTGTTCGGTGTTTAGGTTTGGTTGTGTTTGTTATACCCCATGGGTTAAGCACAGACTTTAAAAAGGAAATCATTAGCGAGAACATTGTATGTTTGCAAACGTCGCTTGGGGGTATGTGAAGACATACACTATGTAGGCAAGTCCTTACATTTATCCTAATTCTTTGCATAAAACTCAAATTACCTACTGAAATTGAGAAATTGATCAGATTTATTTTGGATATAAGCAAATTTTTTTTTTTTTTTTTGCTTTTTGGGTCACACCCGGCAATGCTCAGGGGTTACTCCTGGCTCTGCACTCAGGAATTACTCCTGACGGTGCTCAGGGGACCATATGGGATGCCGGGATTGAACCCAGGCCAGCATGGGCCGGCTGCGTGCAAGGCAAACGCCCTACCGGCTGGGCTATCGCTCCGCCCCAAATATTTTCTGTAAGTTAAATGTGGGGAGTGAAATTGAGTTTTCTGACAATTTGTGAGAAGTGGAACCATAGAAGTCCCTTTCTGTACTTTCTCATGGAAATCCACACACCATAGAGTCATATGGAGCTTCATGGCACTGGAACTGTAGTGTTGACCTTTGCTTTGACCTGTGTCCACTCCCAAGGGCCACCTCACTAAGAGACTGAACCTCTCTCCCTCTTCTGGAGGCATCCTAATGTTGACTGCCTCATTTTTGAACTGGGAAATTATGATAGTTAATCCTGCTGGAGGACTTAGAACATTACAAGTTGTCAATAAGCATCAATAACTTTCCTTATAAAAACAGTTTAATGGACCTTTGATGGTAGCTTTTAACAGCTAATGAAGTCATAAGTGACCTTAATAGGCAGACTTTCTTTTTTCCAGAAACAGTTACTTCATCCCATCAGTTTACCTAAATTAACACTCAGGAAAGGATCTTTCTAGAACATGTATGCTTGGTCAGAGGTGGTCAGATGCAGTGTTAAAGAATTCCTCTCAAAGGTGTGTTAGATGGTATGATTCCATCATCTCCAATAATAGCAAATGACATGCGATTAATTTGCTCCGCTGGCATGGAGTACCTAGTACATAGCAGAATGCCTTCAGAGGATGCACACAGCACATGTGGAAAGGCAACCAACTGGGGGAGAAAAAAATCATAGAATATGTGGAATGTTACTATCCCTAAAGTATCATTCTAGAAATAAATAATATTAAGTGGTAATATTAATATTAATAAAATATTTCATATCCAAGTGATACTTGACTAAAATATGGAAAAATGCATACAGATGCAACTAAAATGAAAAGAAGTTCCCATTATCAACACAGACTATAAGTAACAAGATCATTTAGGTACATGTTTTCCTCTAGAATTGGTAAAGATGTGAGTATTAAGTGAAATAAATCTGAGGAAGGACAAATACCAGACTGCGGGAAATTCTGGGGCACCCCGCACAAAATCCGGGAGCAGGGTCAGGGACCCCCTTCTGTCCCAGGGGATCAGCAGCTGGTGCATGGAGAAAGATTCAAGAATTCGGTGAAGTTTCAAAATGTTTTACTTAACACAAGTTCTGGCATACAAATCAGCAATAGGAAAATCCCCGAACTTAGGGTCCCCAGCTGGGCCCCAGCCACGTGTAGGCCAAGATGATTGCCACCATGTGTAGGTTGCCACCACCTGTGTGACTCTTCTCTGCGCAGAGAATAGACAGCAAAAGAGGTCCCAGCAGAAAGGGGGAAATGAGAGGGAGTGAGAGGAAGCAGGATAGTTTTATGTCCCTGCAACCCAGATCTCCCCCTCCATTGGAAAGCCATCAGGGTCACATTCCCTTAGGTAATTTCTCCCAGGACCTCACCTAGGCCCTTTGAGATGTTAATGTTGCCCAGCCAAGATCTGACTTGAAAGTGCCCCCTGCAGGGTAGAGTGGAGGAGGGGCTTCTGAGATGAACTGTGTCTCAGAATACAAAGGCATGCATCTGTACCAAAGAATATTCCATAGCCAGTTAAATATTTCTCCAAGTGTTCACAAAAGTCTTGTCTTTGCTTCATGGTAGTTCTGTATTTTATCTGCCTTTGAGTTATCAGAGAGCCATGCTTGCTTGCTTGATTTCTTGGAGGCAAACAGCATTTCTCTCTGGTCTAATTACTTTGAGATCCAACTTGGTCAGGCAAATATACCAGTAAGATCTAGCTAGTCCCACAATGATTGTGGCAGCATGAGAAAATATTTATACCAGCCAGTATAGAATACATACATGGTCAGATGAACTTCCACATTCAAAGTGTCCTCCTCCAATTTACAATGTGACCTGCAGGAGGCAACTCCAGGCCAGATGCAGAGGCTCTGGGCAGGAGTGTACTGCAACAAGTATGGATATGCTATTTTTAAATATTAGAACCTACTTTAGTTGTAGATATATGTGTGTGTAGGCTTATTTATATAGACATTGAAAAGGAAGAAAGGGTAGAAAGAATTCCTTACCCTCTGACACTGAGTCATGTGCAACATTTTTTTTTGCAATATTTTTTTCATTTAAAAAAATTTATTGAACTACTGTCTGATAAAAAGTTGGGCCTGATTGAATTGCAGTCATAGAGTGTACGAACACCCATTTTTTCACCAGTGTCACTTCCCTCCATGAGTGTTCCAAGTTTCTCGCTACAGCAGACACTTTCTTTTTCCTTTTAGGCATTGTGGTTTCTGTTACCGAAAGAATCTCATCGTGTCTCTTTACCTTTTTCAGCACCCAGTTCTTGTCCAGAATGATCACTTTCCACTATCATTGTTATAGTGTTTCCTACTCTGATCTAATCACAGTTTTCCCATGTGGCAAGTTTCTACTAATGATCAGTCTACCTGGACTTCATTTCTGTTGTCTTTGGGTGTTCTCTTGATCACTTGACTTCCCGTTGATCATCGATTGGCTCAAGTGGGACCAGTAACATCTCAATATGTCCTATCACATGCTAGATAGCCTAAGGGTATCTGATTGCTCCAGGAACATAAGGAGCCTCAAAACCATTCCATCAGTCATGGGAATGAGGTCTGTAATTGTTACTGGAATTTGGCATATCAAATACAACACGGGTAGCTTGCCAGGCTCTGCCAAGCGGGTTATTCTCTATTTGGGTATTATTCTCTATTACGCTTCTTTATATCTTATAAATGAGTACAATCAATTTATACCTGTCCCTATCACTCTGTCTTATTTCACTCAGCAAATACTCTCCTTGTCCATTCGTATATCCGCCAACTTCATGCCATCATTTTCCCCCTAATAGCTACATAGTATTTCGTTGTATAGATATACCATAGCTTCTTCATCCACTTTTCTATTCTTGGATAATTGGGTTCTTTGCAGATTTTTGGCTATTTTGAATAGGGCTGCAATGAACATAGGAGTGAAGATGTCTTTTCCACATTGTGTTTTGGGGCTGTTAGGGTACAATCCCAGGAGCAAAATTGCTGGGTCATATGGAAGTTCAGCTCCTAGTTCTTTGAGGAATGCATGTATTGTTTTCCAAAAAGGCTGGAAGAGTCAACATTCCCAAGAGCAATGAATGAGGGTTCCTTTTCCTCTTATTCATGCCAACACTGGTTGTTTTTGTTCTTTATGATGAAGCCTGATCTCTTTGGTGTAAGGTGGTATTACAATTTTTTTAATTTCACATTCAACTTTTATGTGACAATGCAGGCTCCATCCTTAACAACAAAAATTTGCCTCAATAAATATTAATGATGCTTTTAAACCCCCTTCCACTAAGAAACTACTGTCTTTTTCTTTTTTTTTTTTTCTTTTTGGGTCGCACCCGGCGATGCTCAGGGGTTACTCCTGGCTCTGTACTCAGGAATCACTCCTGGCGTTGCTCGGGGGACCATATGGGATGCCGGGGATCAAACCCAGGCCGGCATGGGCCGGCCGCGTGCAAGGCAAACGCCCTACCCGCTGGGCTGTCGCCCGCCCCACTACTGTCTTATACATTTATAAGTTTGAGATTTATATTGTGTCAAGTCTAAACACTAACGTTTCTAATCTAACTCTAATCTATCAAGTTGTGTCAAAGTCCATTAAACACTGTAGAAGAGGTTTCCTTTGAGAGCTACAATATCTTTCTCTACAGCATAATGTGATTGTTGTCTCTTTCAGTGACTTATTTGAATCTGTGATGTGAACTTATTAAATACAAAACCTTTGGATGTCTAAATTTTGATTGATAATAAACAATCAGCAAGAACCTTTACATTCTTTTGAATATTTTGTTCAAGAATTCCAATCTTACTTGAAGATACAGAAAATGGCTTTGGAATTGATCAAAATAATTCAGAATTTCTTGGCACCGATGGTAATTCTCCACATCATTGTGAATTATTCAGTGTGTACAGTGAACAATACTGTCCATGTTCACCAGGTGCCTTGGTATTCTACGGAAGCATCAGTTTAAATTATACCTTCCTCTAGTTTCTTTTATTGAGCCTCTTTCAGTGAGGAAGTTGATTGAGATACTCCAGGTCATCACATAAATGGGAATGTTTTCTGTAGCTCTAATGTACATTGCAGCTGTGGTTAACGCCGTGAGTGTTTACATAAAGACTACTGCATAGATACCTTTTCAGCAGCAGATGGGATGCTGAGTCTGCCAAATCCTTAGTAAAATACTGTAAATCTTTGGAGTCAGCATGAAGACAAAACCAAGAATCTTTGATTTCTCTCTTCCTGTTAATGCATCCAAATTAAACCATTAGATAAGGCTGAAGGTGAAATGTTATAAAAGGTTCACACAAATAGGAAGGAGCGGTGACTTTGAGCAGCCATGCTTTCCTCTGCATCGTTCATGCCATGAGCTTTGTAGGATATTCCATGTTTCTCTGCTTTGAATCACTATTAGAGGAGATGTTTGATTAGCAAAACAAAGGGCAAGTGAATGTTTTCAGGAAGGTGGCTATAAATCTTTAGGCCACTAGTAAATACGGTGTGCTTTCTTTATTTTGTTTCTGCTTTTTTTTTTTGGGGGCAGTCATACTCAGTGGTTGCTCTTGATGTAAGCCAAGGGGTTAATCCTGGCTCTGCATTCAGGAATCACTCTTGATGGTGCTTTGGGGACCATATGGCTTGCCAGAGATCCAACCAGGGTCGGCTACTTGCAAGGCAAGCACCCTATTCACTGTACCATAGCTCTGGCCCCCAAATAAGGTGTTCCTTGATAAAGCTGGATTCAGAAAAGTGTCCTGGTTGTAGCATAGGCCTATGAATGTGATGGAGTAAAGGCTGGGCTTTGACTTACTAAATAATTTGTTTTAAGGTTATTCTTTTAAACACCACCCCTGCCCTGCAGCTATTTTGTATATTGTATCTGTGTCAGGCCCAAATACCTGAGGCTTAAAAAATTGAATTAGACTTGTTCTCTGCAAAGGGGCTTTAAGAGCACTTAGAGTAAAGCAAAGACCCATAATACAGCAGATCTGTATGTACTCATGACTTCATTCCTTGGAGACTATTCATTGACATGTGAATACATTGAGTAATCATGTAGTTTTACTCTCCTTGGGAGCACTGTATTTCTCTCTTGGACCATACCATGTAGTGCTCCAGGATTGCTCCTGGCTCTGCAGCCTGGGATACTCCTGCTGGATTTGGGAGCCATATGGGATGCTAGGGACCCAATCCAGGTAGACAGTGCAAGGCAATTACCCTAACTGCTGTACAAATGTTCCAACATTTTCTTATGTTATACTGCACCATTTAATCATAATTCACTTGTCTTATATTTTCTTTGAAGAATTTGATTTTATTTGGTAGCTCCCTTTCCATCTCTGTTAAATGGAAGCCCTAATGTTAGATTCACAGATGTGCGAATTTTATTTTTTCATTTTCTTTCCTAATGGCCTGTTTGTATGAAATTTCACTTATTGCTTCTTGTGAAATTCTATCTGAATGACTGCTTTAGAAACTGGATTGCTATGAAAAGGTATGGTATTATTATTAAAAAAGTGTATGCTTATGAAATTTTCACTCTTTCCTAGACTAAATACATTAATTCATGTCTCAGTTATTCAATGCTTGGTCTCTTGCCTTTGTCATAAACAGTTTATTTGCCTAAAAGTGCATTTTTATATCTCCTATTTGACATGAAACACATGGAGAGTATAGACTAAAATAAGGAAAGCCTGTTTTAGTTATCAGGACCTAGAAAAGCAAGTATCAGCAATAGTATAAGTTTAACTTGGTTGAGCTAGACTACAGAAAAGCCACAGAAAGAGGAAAATTCTGCAGTTTGTCCAAAAAAACTTTAATCTTTGTTTTAGGTTGAATTAAATACCTCAACATTGAAAATACTATAAGAACAAGGAGACCTTTAAAAAGTTTGATATTTGCTGCATTCCTTAAATGTATGTTGATTGCTTTTCAACTGGTTCAAATTTAAAACTCAAGGATTCCTCTCCTTGCCAAGGTATTAGTCAGACATTCTTATATGTGAATGTAATATTCTTGGTATTTATCAGTAAAAAGTATGGTCCTGAAGAAGAGATTTGGCTTGAACCTACTGGGGTTACATCAGCCTCTCTCTATGACCTGAAAATTCCAGAGGAGCTATCCTCAATCTGTGTCTGAACACTAATTCCCCCACTGGTGCCCTACATATGCACACATGCACACACATGCACACACATGCACACACACACACACACTCAGGTTTTTGCCATCCAACCAATTTCAGACTTCTTTGAGGAATACAGAGTCAACCTGGGCCCTTTCCTGAACTAAGAACTCAATTTTCAAAAGTGTCTCCATTGAAACTCTGTTGGTATAGATATGGATGGAGCAAAAGGAACATTATCCACAACTGGTGGGAATACGGTAGGACTGATTCAACCTCTTTGGAAACAATATGGCTATCCATATTGCTCAAAAAGAACTAAGACTTGCTTTTCCACATGACTCTTCCATTCTATTTCTGCACATCTACCCCCAAAGCCCCAAAATTCCAATCAGAAAAGACATTTCCACTCCATGTTCATGGTGGCACTATTCGTCATTGCCAAATTCTGGAAACAACCCAAGTGCTCATCAACAGACAGATGACGAGATAAAGAAAAGGTGGCATAGATCCAAAATGGAATACTACTCTGCTAGAAAAAGAGATGAAATCAAGCAGTTTGCTGCTAGGTAGATGGAACTAGGTGGGCACATGTTGGGTGAAGTTAGCAAGAAAGAGAAGGACAGATACAGAACGCTCTGTCGCATATGTAGAACATGACAAGGCGTTGTAATGTAATGACATGACCAAGTCAACAGAACCTCATAAGTGATCTATAGAGCTAAACTTACCATGGTGGGAAGACTGTGTGTGGGTGGGATCATCAGGGAATACATTCTCAGGCACTGGTAGAGGGGAGCAGATACTCAGGTGGAGGGTGTGGAATTGGACCACTGTTTGCACAAAAGTGTATTATTAACAATGCTGTGAATTACAATGACCAAAATTAAAAAAAAACCTTAGAGGGTTAATGCTACTGTGAGCATATAACCCAAAATAGGACCTAATCTATGATAACTGGATTTCTTTTGCTGGGGAGGTGGAGGTGTAGGATGAAGGAGATCTTGGGACATTGGTGGAGGTGAGCTGTATTGGCTATGGGGTTGGAACATTGTATGCCTGAAACATTTTGTTAATGATTTTGTAAATCATGGAGCTAAATAAAAATTGAATATAAATAAATAAAATAAATAAAAATTGAATATATATACTCTTTTATATATATACTCTATATATTACTATATTATTATATATCTCTCTATATATTACTCTTATATATATAAGATATATATTATATATAATATATATTATATAATATACATATAATATATATAATAGTTTTAAAAAAAGAATCATGACCTTGGAAAGAGTTGAAAGACCAATCAAATAACAATACTTAGAAAAATGACAAGTCCCAGGAGAAAAAGGGAGGATGCAGAAGAAAAGACAGGGGAAGTGTGCAACTTGCCTCCTCCAACAAAGCGTGACCCTGTGACAAGCACCCAGATGCCGTTGTTTATTGTGGCTACTAAGTGAAACAGAACCCCGTGACAATAGCTTTTTCATAAATGCAGCCATGCCACATGGGGTGTGTGTAGTGAGCAGACTTTGTGAGGGACAGAAAGTGTTTCCTTCTACCCTGCTAGGTTCTTTGGCTAGTCTAATAAAATGACATAAGACTGAGTTCACTTGTATCACTTGTCTTCCTGTTGTTCATCAGTTTGCTCAAGTGGGCGCCAGTAATGTCTCCCCTTGTCCCTGTCATGTTCTATACAGCCCAAGGGCCTTTGCTCGCTCCAGGAACATGAAGAGTCTCAAACCATTTCCTTCATGTCATGGGAATGAGGTCTATTCTAGTTACTGAATTTGGCATATCAAATACAAGAAGACTGAGTTTCAGGACTAAAGAACCCCATCTGTTTTAATTATAGGTCTAGGGGGTTCCCAATACCATGAGAGACCCAGCGTGATTAAGGTAAAATGTGCTATATATTTCATTTGCACCAGGGGCAGGGGTCTGTAACTTCAAAGACAAAGTGCAATTTGCAGGAAAATGAAAAGAGTAAATACTTGCTAAGCAAATGTTTGTTGGCCTTGAGGAGCAAAGGACCCAAGCACAACTTTGAATAAAGTTCCCCATCCAACACATTAGGCTCTTTCTCTTTCTCTATCCTTCATAGTTAACTCAGGTGATAGATCTCTTCCTGGAGCAGACTACTGTCCAAATTGCAGCCAGCAGCTGTGGAGAAGTAAAGAAAGAAATACTTCCTGATTTGGCTGGTCTTAATTACTTGCTGCTTAAAACAGCCCTGCATGCCAAAGTGGTGTATTTGGGAATCATTTGGTCTGAAGCCTTTCAACTCAACACTGAGAGGTATTTTCAATAAAACCGCAGAGGAAATAATGATTCGTTAATGGGGTTTTAGTTTATATTTTCTAGTCAGCTGACACTTGGTGGATTATCTGTTGGTGCCAATAGATGTCTTTTCATTCCAACTAGAATGGCCAAGGGTGTTGGTGTCTCTTACCTTTTCAGGCTGGTTTTGAAAAGAGACTGGGCTGTTTTGCAGGAAATTGTCAAAAAATTGTTTGCATTCAGTCTTGCTTTCAGTTCATTTTATTTTTCATTTATCTTTTCCTTAGAGTTAGAGTATTGGTGGCAGGGTGGGGTGGGGATATTTTTAAGCATC
Organism: Cryptotis parvus; assembly: GCA_021461705.1. Lineage (NCBI taxonomy): Eukaryota > Metazoa > Chordata > Mammalia > Eulipotyphla > Soricidae > Cryptotis > Cryptotis parvus. The sequence goes on from JAJIBD010021539.1 coordinate 180,481, forward strand.
AAATAAGTGGGAGTATAATAGTTGTTGAGAGTCTAGCTGGGTTCATTGTAACTTGCTTATCTCGACAGTTGATTTATAAGACCCAGATTTTCATTGCTTCCTCTTTTAGCCGGTTTTATCTACTAGATTGAGTTGAGCCTTTCCTGTTGCTGAGGCAGTCACCAGAAATATGTTCCTTTTTGTGGTGCACTGGGAAAGTTTTCATAAAATAGTCAAGGAGAGTATTTTTACAAAAGGTTAATTTTTGCAAAAAGGTTAATTTTTGCAAAAAGGTTAAGAGCCTGAAAAGCTACCCGTGTCCTGTAGTATTTGATATGCCAAATACCAGTAACAATTATAGACCTCATTCCCATGACCTGAAGGAATGGTTTGAGGCTCTTTGTGTTCCTGGAGCGAGCAGATGCCCTTGGGTTACAGTAGCATGTGACAGGACGTATGGACATGTTACTCATGCCCGCTTGAGCAAATCAATGAGCAAGGGGAAGACAAGTGATACAAATGATATACAAACACAAACACAAATACTCCTGGTTTGACATGGAGCTGGGAAGAAGACCTGAGCAGCAACCAATCACCTCCATCACACCCTTCCCAGGCTGTGATCCAATGAAAATGCTTCTAAGGCCCATCCCTACCTTCAGCATCTTTACTGAGAGTAGAAGTGGAAGGTGCTAGTCTTATGTGTCTTTCCTATTACAGGCTTCTGTTTTGGAATGCACAGTGAAGCAGAGAGAGAAGCCCAGGAGGCACTTTAATAATAAGAGCTAAACTGTATTCCTTTAAGTAATGGCAGCCAGTGAAAGAGGGCAACACTAGCTTTGAGTGAATGCAAGACACAAGGGAAAAGTCAAACCTCATGTTGAAATTAATCATGTCTACTCAGTATTTCAAATAAAAGACCCCTTATAAGCATTGGCCACTTTAACTATAAACACTTAATTTTTAGCTTTTATCTCCTCTTGAAACGGTCTGTTTAATTTCTGCAAATTATATGTATAGCTTATGTTTCCGTTCCCTAGTAAATGGCAAAATACATGTTTACTCCAGCATTCTCAATGGCTAGAGTATGTTAAAACTTAATAAATATTTTTAGAATAAAATAAATGATGATCTTAACTTTTTTGCATAGGCATTATTAAACTAAGAGGCTATGATATTGATACAAAGATAATATGACATTTAAGAGCAAGAAAAATTAAAATAACTCTAGGATTAATCATTTAGACATGTCATGTTCTCAGGAAAAATCTAAACTTGAAGTTAAAATTTATATGTATGACAAATGGCGAGTGATTTTTCCACATACATGCAATATTTTATGATCTGTAATAAAATTTGATCACTGTTTATGTTAAAAATACTATTAATACCCTAGTACTCTGTATGTCTTACAATCTTTTGTTTGAACTTTACATTTAGTGCCTGTTTGGGGGAAAATTAGAACTAAATTTCTGGTCCAAGTTGAAGCTAAATATGTTCCGTGAGTTTTTCTTTTACAAAATGTCCAGCTATCAAAGTGTCCCTTAGTGTTTATTTAAATTATACAAGCAAAGTTACTATTTGGCACAAAGTTCCGGGAAAGTGTGTAGTTAGTATAAAGCAAACCACAAAACATACAAAGAAACTCTTATGCCATAAAAAATGTCCAAAGCAATATAAAAGTGAAAATCTTACAATACCAATCATCTTCCATTGGAATACTCAGTGACATTCTGGCAAGCAGGGATCATTTGATCACTTGAATCCCGTTATTCATTGATTTGCTCGAGCGGGCGCCAGTAATATTTCCATTGGACCCTATCACGTGTCAATGTAGCCCAATGGCATCTGGTTGATTCAGGAATATGAAGAGCCTCAAACCGTTCCTTCAGGGTCTTGACAAGGAATTCTGACCATCTTGTAGGTGGGCGGCCACGTGATCTTTTGACATCCCGTGGGATCCAGTCGGTATCCAGCGGTTGTCTCCAAATCGCATTACATGTCCAGCCCATCTGATTTTCGAAGCCTTGGCAAAGGAGACAGCATCCCTGATTCTGGAATAGCGATGGAGGTCAGAACTCCGGATTCCTTCTCTCACTTGAGTGAGGCGTGATATTCCAAGCATACCTCTTTTGATTCCTCTCTGGGAGACCCAAATAGCATTCTCATCCTGCTTTCGTAGGGCCCAGGTCTCTGAGGCGTATGTTAATGCAGGGAGAACGGTGGAGTCAAAGAGATGTGCCCAGAGCCAGAGGTTCTTTGTCCTTTTAGCTATTTCTTCGATGCCTTTGAAGGCATTCCATGCCGCTCTCTTCCTCCTGCGCAGCTAAGGTTTTAGGTTGTTCATCATGCTGATTTCTCGTACACATAACTGTTGCATTCAGAGATGTTTGTTCCATTGAGAGTGAATGGGGCCTCAGGAACTAGTTCATTCTTCATGAACATTGTTTTCTTTAGATTCAGCTGTAGACCTATCTTTCCACATTCTCGGTCGAAGTCAGCCAGCATTTGTGCCGCTTGGTAATTTTTGGTGTTATTAGAACAATGTCATCAGTGAAGCAGAGATGGTGTAGTTGCCGACCATCTATATTCACTCCCATTCCTTCCCATTCTAATTGTCGCATGATGTTCTCGAGGGTGGCACTGAAGAGTTTTGGTGAAATGGTATTACCCTCTCAAACCCCTCTTTTCACATTAATGATCAGTTCTTTGTAGAATGGTGAGATCCTGGTGGTGAATCCGTAATACAGCTCACGAAGGATCTTGATGTATTGGGTTTGAACACCCTGTTTGGCTAGGGCTTCGATGACTGCTTCAGTCACCACAGAATCAAAGGCTTTCTGTAAATCAATGAACGTGAGACAGAACGGCATCTTGTACTCCCTACAAACCTCAATGAGCTTGGTTACTGTGTGGATATGGTCGATTGTGCTGAATCCTTTCCGGAAGCCTGCTTGCTCGCATGGTTGTCCTTCATCGAGTGTTCTGCTAATCCTGTTCAGGATGACTCGTGTAAACGCTTGTAGATGATGGACAACAGGCAGATGGGGCGATAGTTGCCGATGTCATAAATGTCTCCCTTCTTGAGCAGTAGAACTGTCCTGCTAGTTTTCCATTGGGAGGGCACCTTGCATTCGGACAGGTAGCGTGTGAAGAGCCAAGCTAGTGTATTGATGAGTACTGATGGCAGATTCTTCAGGTGTTCGGGTCTGACTTTGTCTGGGCCTGGTGCTGTTCCCTTCTTTACCGATGAGATGGCATGTCGGATTTCAGAAGGGAGAACATTGGGAATGACATATCCATCCTGTGGAATTTGGTATGTGGGCAGGTTGATGTGGCTATCAAAGAGATTTGAGTAGAAGTCCTGGATAATCTTCTCCATTGCCTTTCTGGAAGATGTGATAGATCCATCAGGGCGTCGGAGGGCACTCATCTTGATCTTATAGTTGGCAAAGGACAGGCGGGCAGTGCGAATGCTTTTCCTGGCTTCTGCTGCATCTTCCAGTATTTCTGCTCTTCTGTCTTTGAGGTCTTCTTTTATCGCTTCTCTGAACCGTATAGCAAGCTTGGACTTTAGCATTTGGTCTCCTGAGGCTCGCACCTTGACACGTTGGCGGAATGACCTCGAGAGTTTCTGAAGACAGGCATCCTTTTGTGTCTTTCTCTCGGCATTCTTCGCACAATCATGGAGGTGCTGAACCAGTCGGTTGTATTCCTCATCGATGTTGTCAATGATGGTATCTTCCCATGTTGCTGCAATGGTGCCAAAGATTTCCCAGTTGGTGGTCGTTCTGGGAGTTCTCTTCTTAAACTTTGCAGCCTTTTCTCCCGTTGCGGGAAGTAGAATTTTGCATGAAGGAGACGGTGGTCCGATCCTGTTTGGAATTTGGGGACTACAGCAACTTCGGTCAGACAAAACCGTCGATTGAAGATGATGTGGTTAATTTCATTGTGAAACTGTCCGCCAGGAGATTCCTATGTCCAACGTTTCGCTTCAGCTTTCTGGAACTGTGAGTTCCCATGAATGGTCTTGGTGGACATGATGAACTCAGATAGTCTCTCACCTTGTTCGTTCCATTCTAGGCCATGGGTCCTGATGTGGAGTTCTTCAGCCGATCTTCTTGGTCCTATCTTGGCATTAAAATCACCGACTATGATCTTGTAGAAGGGGTGATCTTTTTTATAGAACTCCTCCAATTCCATGTAGAATTTCTCAATTTCATCTTCTTTGTATGTGGATGTTGGTGCGTAGACAATGAAGATAGAAATTGCTGGCAGTGGGCCACATCTCTTCAAGTGTAATCGTCCTATTCGATTTGTTAGGCATTCAAATGAATCAATGTTGACGACCATGTTCGTGTTGACAAAGACACCAATGCCACCGAAGCCTCTTTCGTCACATGTTCCAAGGAACAATTCTTCTCCGTGTCAAATACAGCATGCTGCAACTGATGCCTCCTCGTCTCAGTCAGACCAATGATGTCGTACTTGATCTTTTGCGCTTTCACCATCAGATCCTCAATATATGCTTCCGATACCAGTGTACGTGCATTGAAAGTACAGACAGTCATTTTAGTCCTTCTTCATTCTGGCAGCCTAGAATGGCCATGAAATTGTATCAGACACTGCTTGTTTGCCTTTCTTACTGCTGCCATATTGAGGCCTCTTTCGGGGTCAGGAAAATAAACATTTCTGTTACTGGATTTGGCATATCGAACACGCATCGGACAGCTTGCCAGGCTCTGCCATGCGGGCGCCATATTTTCATTACTTTTGGGGCTCTCTCACAGGGGTGGGTAGAATATTTATGGTAATTTGGAGGTAAATCGCTCGGCCGCAATGGGGAAAGCTGGTTTCTGCTGTGCCGGGTGTACCTGTGTCTTAGGCTCAAGCATTCCTGGGCTTGAAATACTCTCCTCTGAAGGGCGTGTCTCTGTGTGGTGGGTCCTTGTAGGCTGGGTTTCTGACAAGCCAGGTTGGAGGCTGGATTAATCTTTGGGCTGGAGACTGGACTAATCTGTTGGGTGGAGATCTTACCTGCTGCAGAGTGTGGATTGTGCAGATCGCTGCCAGCAAGGTGTGGGGGGTTTCTCTGGGCTCCTCCAAGGCTCCATCGGGATGGGATGGTGGACTCGGGTCGGAAGTTGCTCTCGTGGTCCATGGAATGCAGGGGGTTCAACGGGGAAAGCTGGTTTCTGCTCTGCCGGGTGTACCTGAAGCGATAGCACAGTGGGTAGGGCGTTTGCCTTGCACGCGACCGACCTGGGTTCGATCCCCGGCATCCCATATGGTTCACCGAGCACTGTCAGGAGTAATTCCGAGCAAAGAGCCAGGAGTAATCCCTGAGCATCACCATGTGTGACTCAAAAAAAGTAGGGAAAAAGAAACTAATTTCTTTTTATCTTGGGCGGAGTGAACCCCTGGAATTGCTCTGGGGTTACTCCTGCTCTGCATTCAGTAATTACTCCTGGTGGTGCTTGGAAGACCCTTTGGGATGCCAGGGATCAAACCTGCATTGGCCGCATACAAGGGTAACACCCTACCCATGTACTATCACTCTAGCCTCCAAAACAGTGAATTTTTATTGGAGAAAATGTAATTGTTTTCAAATATGACTTGTGGCTTGATTTTTCACTTCATCTTTTAAGCATTTTGGCTCCTATAGAAATTACATGATGTTCCAGACATGAATCCATAAGATACATAAAAAAAATAGGAAAAATGCTTTACAACATTGAATCTAAAGGCATCTTAAAGATGAAACAACACTGGCAAAGCAAATGGAAGCAAAGATGAACAAATGGGATTATATAAAACTGAAAAGTTTCTGTACCTCAAAAGAAATAATGACCAAAATACAGAGACAGCCCACAGACTGGGAACGAATATTTACTTACTTCCCATCCGATAAGGGGTTAATATCCAGGATATATCAGGCACTGCTAGAACTTTGCAAGAAGAATACAGCCAACCCTATTCAATAAATGGGGAGAAGAAATGAACAGAAACTTCCAAAAAGGAGAAATTTGAATGGCCAAAAGGCATATGAAAAGGTGCTCTTCATCACTAATCATCAGGGAGATGCAAATCAAAACAACAATGAGATATCATCTCACTCCACAGAGACTGACATGCATTCAAAACAGCAAGAACAACAAATGCTGACATGGATGCGGGAGAAAGGAACTCTCATCCACTGTTGGTAGGAGTGCCGACTGGTCCAGCCCTTTTGGAAAGCAATATGGACATTCCTTCAAAAATTAAATATTGCACTTCCATTTGACCCAGCAATACCACTCTTGGGAATATACCCTGGAGACCCCAAAACACACAGGAGAAACACTATCTGCACTTTGATATTCATCGCAGCACTGTTCACAATAGCCAGAAACTGGAAACAACCTGAATACCCAAGAACAGAAGACTGACTAAAGGAACCGTGGTACATCTACACAAAGGAATACTATGCAGCTGTCAGAAATGACGAAGTCACAAACTTTTCATGCAAATGGATGGACATGGAGAGTATCATGCTGAGTGAAATTAATCAGAAGGTAAAAGACAGATATAGAATGACTGCATTCATTAGTGGGATATAAAGATATAGTAGTGCTCGACTAATGGGAAATGCTAGTGCCCCACTAGAACTGAACATTGAATATACACAAATGGATTTACATGATAACATGATAATCCCTGAATGTCTGTAGGACAAGCCACAATGTTTGAGAGAGAGAAAGAGAGAAAGACAGAGAGAGAGAAATAAGAGAAATATTGCCTGCTATAGAGGCAGGCTGGAGGAGTGGGGAAGGAAGTTGGGGATATTGGTGACGGGAATGGGGCACTGGTGGTGGGACGGGTGCTGAAAAATATATGATGGAAACCCAATCATTAACATCTTTTTAATTGTGTATCACATGGTGGTATAATAAAAAATTTAAAAAATAAATTACATGATGTTCTACATGTAATTAATGTTCTCATGTGTATTTTTATTTGAGGGACAGTCTCATAAAATAGGTAAAATCTTTAGGAAGGACCTATGTTTTCATTAGTTTGACCTAAATATACATGTTGTATTGTTCCTAAAGATAATTTTTGGAATGTTTAGGAAAACACACACTTAAAAGAAGTCTATAATGCACTTTGATTAATTGAAGAAATCACAAAAGAACCGTGTGCCAGACTGAAAATTGAAATAATGCTAAAGCTTGTTTCTGTATGTTTTAATATCCACCTTGATGAAGTGGTGTGTGTGTGTATGTGTGTGTGTGTGAGAGAGAGAGAAAGAAAGAAAGTAAGAGAGATGTGATATTGAACTTGGTTATTTGATGCAATTAATTTCCCAAGCTCCCTGAATATTGCTTATATTGCAGCATTGTTCTCTTGAGAACACTAGTTAGGGTGTTAGTAGCAATGACTAGTTTTCTACCACCTACTACTTTATTCTAGACAACACATGGTTGGAACACTTGTGCACCATATTTTTTTATTCTCATTTTTTTAATGCCTTGAAGTTGACAGGAATGTAGTTCAGTAAGTAATAGAGCAATGGCTTGGCTAATATAAAGCTCTAGGTTGAGTTCCCTAGAAACCATGGCCCAATCCCCTTCTACGAAATCAAGATTGTTTGGTTAATTCATACACTTAAGGTATGTGTCCACATATTTTATATGCTGAGAGTAAGTAGTAGTGTCAGGATTTAAAATCATTGTTTTCATTCCAGTACCATGCTGTTTTAATTACTGCTGCTTTGTAGTACAGTTTGAGGTTGGTAAAGGTGATGCCTCCCATCTTCTTCTTCCCAAGGATTGCTTTAGCTATCCGTGGGGGTTTATTATTCCATACGAATTTCAGGAGTGTTTGCTCAATTTCTTTAAAGAATGTCATGGGAATCCTTATAGGAACCGCAATGAATCTGTACAAAGCTCTAGGGAGTATTGCCATCTTGACAATTCTCCCCATCCATGAGCAGGGAATGTGTTTCCATTTTCTCGTGTCCTCTTTTTATTTCTTGAAGCAGTGTCTTGTAGTTCTCTTTGTATAGGTCCTTTACACACTTGGTTAAGCTGATTCCTAGGTATTTGATTTTCTGTGGCACAATTGTGAATGGAATCGATCTCTTAATATCCCTTTCTTATCTTTCATTAGTTGTGTATAGGAAAGCCACAGACTTTTGGGTATTGATTTTGTACCCTGCCACTCTACTATACAGATCTATTGTTTTTAAGAGGTTTTTGGTAGAGAGTTCTAGAGTTCTCTAGGTATAATATTATGTCATCTGCAAATAATGATAGCTTGATTTCTTCCTTGCCTATCTGGGTGCCCTTAATGTCCTTTTCTTCTCTGATTGCTATGGCGAGTACTTCCAATACTATATTGAATAAAAGAGGTGAGAGAGGGCAACCTTGTCGTGTTCCTGATCTTAAGGGGAAGGCTTTCAATTTTTCCCCATTGAGAATGATACTCACTGTGGGCTTTTGATAGATGGCTTTGACTATCTTGAGGAAGCTTCCTTCAATTCCCATTTTCTGGAGGGTTTTAATCATGCATGGGTGCTGGATCTTGTCAAATGCTTTTTCTGCATCTATCGATAGGACCATATGGTTTACCTGTGGACCTATGGAATAGAGTTGAGTATCCTGACACCCAACCTCAAATACATGATCAGTTAATCTTTGATAAAGGTGCAAAGAGTCTAAACTGGAGTAAGGAAAGCCTCTTCAACAAGTGGTGCTGGGAAAACTGGACAGCTCCATGTGAAAAAAATGAATTTGGACTTGTGTCTAACACCTTGCACAAAAATCAGAACAAAATGGATTAAAGATCTCAATATCAGACCTTATTCCATAAAGTACATTGAAGAAAATATAGGAAAAAACCCTCCACGACATTGAAGCTTAAAGACATCTTCAAAGGTGAAACACCATTAACAAAGCAACTAGAAGAAAATATAAACATATGGGACTATATGAAACTGAAGAGCTTCTGCACCTCGAAATAAACAGTGACCAAAATAGAAAGACAGTCCACAGAATGGGAAAGAATATTCACCCAATACCCATTTGATAAGGAGTTAATATCCAGGATATATCAGGCAATGGTACAGCTATATAAGAAAAAAACAGCCAAACCCATTAGAAAATGGGGAGATGAACAGAAACTTTGACAAGGAAGAAATTCGAATGGCCAAAAGGCATATGAAAAAATGCTCATCATCACTAATCATCAGAGACATGCAAATCAAAACAACAATGATATATCACCTCACACCACAGAGAATGGCCCATATCCAAAAGGGTAAAAGCAACAAGTACTGGCGTGGATGCGGGGAAAAGGGGACTGTCATACATTGTTGGTGGGAATGTCAACTTGTACAACCTTTCTGGATAACAATATGGACATTCCTCCAAAGACTAGAAATTGAGCTCCCCTTTGACCCAGCCATACCACTCCTGGAAATATACCCTGGGAAGCCAAAAACACACAGCAGAAACACAATCCGCACTTTTATTTTCATAGCAGCACTATTCACAATAGCCAGAACCTGGAAACAACCAGTATGCCCGAAAACTGATGACTGGATAAAGAAACTGTGGTACATATACACAATGGAATGCTATGCAGCTGTCAGGAAAAATGAAGTTATGAAATTTGCCTATAAATGGATGGACATGGAAAGGATCATGTTGAGTGAAATTAGTCAGAAGGAAAGAGATAGACATAGAATGACTGCATTTATTTGCATGACATAAATATATCAGGTAATCTCACCAAAAGTGGAAATTACCACAAGTGCATGGGAGTCAGAGGTTAGGTAAGATAGTGAAGGGAACATGTGTGAATAAATGTCAAAAGGTCTGATACCAACATAGAACTGAGCATTAAATACAGACAAAAATGCAAATGAAGGCTTCAAAGTGTACGTAGTGCAACCCACAATGTGTCAGAGAAGGAAGAGAGAGAGAGGGCGAGAGAGAGGAGATAAAAACCTGCCATTTAGGCAGGCTATGGGAGGGGGAAGGAATTGGGGACATTGGTGGTGGGTGATGGGCACTGGTGGAGGGCGGGGTGCTGGAACACCTTGTGACCGAAACCTCCAAACGTGATCAACGTTGTAATTGTATATCTTACGGTGGTATAATAAAATGTTAAAAAAAAATCATTGTTTTCTTTCTGTTTCACTGTCATTTTTCCTGCTGAACTTACAAGAACTTGATTTTTTAATTTTGAGAGAAATCTGACTTGGAAATGGAGGAAAATGAATTATTTTTGTATTCTACTCTATTTTAAAAAATGATAAAAGCTGTGTACCTCTAAAATGTAAATTTTATATTGGATAGCTAGAACATGGCTCTGACCTGAATATTCAAAGATACTTGAAACTTATGGATCTAAGTTTTCGGGTTTGTCGTGTCCTATAGAGGGAGATTCTCTAAGTTGCTCACCTATTACAACGAAGACCCTTCCTCTGACGGACCATGAATTGTCCGAATATTGGAACCAGAGGTCACTGATACAATATTTGATTGCAGATCGGCACTGTATACCAAAAATGCGAGCACTGCCACAGGTGGGCTGTAGACTGAATTTTTGCAAAATCAACATTGTCTGATGATTTTTCCCATTTTAAATAAGATACATCTATATCTAAAATTATTCATCTACAACCATATCATGAAATTTATATAAGAATGAGCCAAATATAATCTTATGCAAGCATCTTGAGTTTCAACTTAACTGGAGATGTAAAGCTTAATAGAAGATTTTTTTTTAAAACCTGAATTGAGTTTATGCAATTTTCTGAGTAAATGAAAAAATTATTAAGATTTTTCAGGAAACTCCCATTCATCTGACATTGTTTTTATTTTTAATTAATTTTTTGCAATTAATTCACAGTGAATCACAATGTTATTGATGATTGGGTTTCAGAAATACAATGTCAATACCCACTCCTTCACTAGAATTCACTTCCTTATTCTGATTTTGAAACAAGTTTGAAATTACAGCACTGGAAATAGCTTCTATAGCCAACTTTCATGAGAAATAAACTGAAAACAAAGAGAGATTACAAGTATCTTTAAATTTTTTTTCATTGAAATTACAGCAACTGGAAATAGGTTCTTTAGTCACTTTCATGAGAAATAAACTGAAAACAAAGAGAGATCACAAGTATATTTTAAATTTTTTTTCAAGACATTTCAGATTCCAGGATATTTCAGGACATATTGTGTCCTGGGCCAAGTCTCAAAATACAGTCAATATAGTCAATATTGCAGCATTCCAAAATTTTACAATGATTTGTTTTCTAAATGAAGACCATTGCCTCTCCTTAAATACTTTCTAAATTGTGTAAAACACCTGGCATCATTTTGTGTAATTTTGGTATTTCATTGAAAAGTGTAGCTTAAACATAGATTATATATAACGTATTTAACCAAATATGCAATTAACCAAAATACTTTTTGGTTAATGACTTAGATTCCTCCTTTCCTTGTCCTCTTTGACAAGCACTGCATGCCCTGCTCTCACTTCCCGCCCACCGCTTCCTGTACATTCTCTGCTACTAATTTGTCCCCATGACTTTCTTCATTTTCTCTGAACACAGAATCCTTTATCTTCTCTATCATTTCCTTTCTTATCTGTGAAAGACACTAGAAAGATCTTGCCACCTATGGCCTCTACCTCTGCTCACTCCTGCTTTGTTCTCCTTACTTTGAAAACACTTTTGTGTCTCGTGGTCCAAAAAAGGAGATATAACACCTGTTACTTCAACTCCTCTTCCAGCTCTTCCTCTTAATCCCAAAGTTTCTTCTCATTCCTTCTCTTCTCAATATGGACTTCCTGACCACCCAAGTAATTCTCAGCTCACTCTTCATTCACACTATACCTTTTATCATTTCACCATAGTGTTGCTGGCATGTTACCAATGATCTTCAAAAGCCTTAATGCGCATGAAAAGCTGTTTATTAAATTGATCTCTCTACAGTATTTGACTCCCTCTTTCTTAAACCTCTTTCACATTATAAAATTTCCCCTTAGTAGGACCTTCTTTACTTCCCTCTCATTGTTTATGAAGTACCATGATTCTGTTGCTGATCTCACCCACACATCATTCAAACACAACCACTACCAGAGTGCCCACTTCTACCTACCCGTGTCCCAGAGGCCCCTCCTCTACTTTCCACCCCAGGTAACTTCAGTTACGAACATCTTTTTGACTTCATTTTAAATATTTTGTTTTCTCCAGAATATTTTTCTAAAGCACGTCATTTGTTTATAATAATGGCAGTTGGCAAAACTAGTGTTTTTGGCCTTTTGTAACTCTTCTTAAAAGAATATCTCAAATAAAAGAAAATATAAGTGGTGTGATCACTAAAGCATGAGTGTATTGACATTAATCCAGTACATCAGAGTGTCATCTACTTAGTAATCATCAGAACAGGAAAAATACACATTAAAAATGAGTGTTAAGTAGGGGCTAGTCAATGGCTAGTCAAAGAGGGAGTCAAAGGCTAAAGTCATGCTTGTTTACATATATAGGTAATTGTATATAAAATTATTCATGTAGAGATGATAAAGAATATTGGCTCTTATATTTTGCAGTTCTTTGTCTCTTTTAAGCCATTAATGATAACTCTCTCTTGGGAATTAGGACAATAAAAAATGTGCAGATATCATTCAAAATCCTGAAATTGTTCATTGGCTAAGAAACTGCCATTACATTGTTAACAAATCATCCATCCATGCAGTCATTTCTCAGATTTTATAAATTTTACACTTTTAATTTTTATAGAATGGTGCCACGACTGTATTCACTCAGACATCACTCCCGATGGAAAACGGAGGGAGAGGGGTTACATGTGGTGCCAGGAATGGAACTCTAGTTGGTCTTGTGCAAGGCAGTTGCCCTACTTGCTGTGCTATCACTGTCCCTGTAACTAAATATTTTCTTTTCTTTATTTTGAGTCACACCGGGCAATGCTCAGGGGTTACTCCTGGTTTTTTCATTCAGGAATTACTCCAGGCCATTTTTGGGGGACAGTATGGGATTCTGGGAATCGAACCTGGATTGGCCCCATGCAAGGCATACACCTACTCACTGTGCTATTGCTTCGCCCCAACTAAATATTTTCAAAATAAGAATATCTTATTATTTTTGAATTGAAAATTTACTACTGATCAATTGAAAAGAATATTTTTCTTTAATAATTTTACATTTTGTTCATCTCTTCAGTGTGTGATAAAATGATTTTTGATTTATTGTTAGTTTCAAATGTTATGGAATATTAAAAATTTAGTGATGCAGGTGTGTCTGTGGTGCCCAGCTGCATCCGCTGGTGGGCAGACAGGAGACAGGCTTGTCTATACCCAGGGCTCTGCCCAGTGGGCCGTGGATGGTTGATGGTCTGACATAGCGAAAGACTGGGTCTTCTGGGATGAACCCAGAGCCATGCCAGAGCCTGGCAAGCTATGCGTGGTATATTGATATGCCAAAACAGAGGTCCAATGATGGACCTCATTCCCAATGAATGGAGATGTTACTGTCACCTGCTCGAACAATTCGATGAACAACAGAAAGACAAGTGACAAGTGTGTGTATATGTATACATAAATGTTAAAACCATAACTAAAGTTTTTGTGCAATCCCATAATCAAAAAGAGAATTATCTCCACTTCTCACCCTCCTTCTTCCACTTTTGCTTTAGTACACATCGTAATTTTCATCAACTCTAAGAATCAAATTTGTGTTTAATCAATCAAAAATTTTGTTTCATTTTGTCACCGATTTGTTCAGTCTTATTCAATGACCAAGTAATATTCTATGAGGATGCATATAATGACTTCTTTATCCAGCCATCTGACAATAGACCTTTAAATCCTTGAAATTAATATCATATTTAGCAATAACAAAAATACTGCTTTGAGAGTAGGGGTACAAATATCCTTTCAAGTTAGTGTTTTTATATCCTTTGGATATATGTCTAGAAATAGTATTGATGGATCATATAGAATTGCCATAGCATGGTAAAATCCTAAGTCTTTGACTCAATATTAAAATTCATTTCCTTTCAAGAGTTAAAAATACTGTAAATAAGTCTTTCATGAGAAGGCTTATAATAGTATAATTTCCTGATATTTGAGCATTTCATCACCAATTTCTGTGCCAAGTCACGTGTTTAGCTGCCTGGCAGCTCCTGAAATATATGAATACTTCCATTTTTATATGCCTATGCTGGCAAAAAATCCACCACTTCCATGAATTATTAGTCCTTTCCTGACAGTTATTTTGAAAAGAAAAACAAAAGCGCAGGTCCAGGTTTCAGTGGCTTTCGATGTCTAAGACATTCTTGATGAAAAATAGTATGATATGATGAGGAACAATGCCTTATTTGATCACCACTTTTATATGAAACCCCTGGGGAAAAATCAAGTTATGTTTTTGTATATGTGTGTTAGAAATTAGACCACAAATCAATTGATTAATAAATATAATCAATGCAAGAACATGATAATTTGATAAAGTGAGTAAATATTTACAACCTAGAGCTTTTTTGCTTTCCTAATAACAAGTTAGGAAAAAATAAATTGAAAATTAAAGGGACCTGCTGAAAATGCCTTTATGTATATGAAGAAAAAACAAGACCCAAAAGTAATTTGTCTACAGTGATGTAAATGAGCGGAGTCAGAACTGTTCTTGGAGCTCATATGCCTCGTTTCAAGTTACAGGCAAAGCCCTGTGGTTTTAAACCACTGCTGCATAAAAATTATAAGAAATAAAGAAGAGTAGTCAGCCCTGCTCCATCAACCACGGGCTACATGTTGGTGCATTACTTCTGTCTGGGTATAGTTGTACAGATTCAGCTCCTCTTGGGTGTACTCTGTGTTAAAATAAATTAATGTAGGAAAGCCCTTAGGTTCTAGATGAAGATGATGTGAAAAGGGGCTTGATGACAGAAAATTTCAACTCCAGAGATCCCTGTACTTCTAAGATTAATAATCAGACACACAGGCTGTCGTAGTTGAATAAAATATGCATTATTTGTTATTCTAAGTTATGTTCAAGTTTGGGCAATTGACAAATGGCATGAAGGATAATAAGAAAAGAAAGATGAAGAAAGAAGGAACAAAAAACAAGAACACAGCTCCAATGTATTTCAAAGCTTGAGTGAAGATTAATAAAATGTTGTTCTGGGTCCTTAATCTTTCTAGCCTGAGAGAGAGAGAGAGAGAGAGAGAGAGAGAGAGAGAAGGAGCTAGGAAAATATCTTTCTAGCCTTTGGTTTATTCAGCTATCAAAAAGGGGGAACATAGAGATGCATGACTTTGAAATACCAAAATGTTTAAATTAGTGATTGCTTATTAAATTAGTGCCTGGGATTGGAGTTACTGTAAACAGTTTTCATTGCTGTTATTGGGGGGGAAAGCTTCTACCCTCTTCCTTTGTTTTAATTATTCTTTAGCGCTGTGATGTATAATACAGCTAATGGCAGAGTAGGATGCCTAACACAGTCTGGCACCAACTCTGGAGTGTTTGCTTTCGTCACCAAGTCCCAATGCCCACAGCTTCTCCCTTACTTCCACCCCAACCATAGGAAGCATCATGTTGAAGACCAGGTTGTATTTCTATTGCCTTTGGACTCTGTTAAGATAAGGCAAAATAGCTAAAATTTATTAAAAATGCTTTCCTTCCACCCAAATTTAGATGCTATAGACATTGTTTACAATTGTATTTCCCTTCTTTGTATTTAGTGTTCTGTGCAAAACAAAAGTCAAACTAGACATGAGACTGAAGTGAATTTTGAGTAGAAATATTCAATCCTGCCCCTCAAAGTTTTGCATGTGTGGCTGCTGTGCTCAGCTGCATGGAAGGTGGCAGATAGGAGACAGACTTGTCTACACCCAGGGCTTTGCCTTGTGGTCCCTGGATGGTTGGTGGTCTGACATAGAAAAGGACTGGGCCCCCTGGAATGAACCCAGAGCTATGACAGAGCCTGGCAAGCTACCTGTGATGTATTCAATATGCCAAAAACAGTAACAATAATGGCAATCATCCTCATTCTCAACTAATGGAGATGTTACTGGTGCCTGCTAGAGCTAATAGTTGAACAATGGGAAGACAAGTGACAAGTGACTATTCAATACACATTGCTTTTACTTTCCTTAATACTGGAGGGGCAGGCAAGGTCTGGACCCCAGAAACAAGGTCCTCAGAAGCTACCTCCTTACTATTCTGTTTTGTCTCTGCACAGGAATCCTTTCCTCCTTCAAAGGCTCTTTCCATGTGTCAGCAAAAGCTATACTGCCAACATTATGGCTGAGCTCATGCCATTCCGAGTCTCTAATAAGTGAGCAAGAGAACTTTTTACAGTTAGGTAATAGAATGAACAAGCTGCTTGACCTGTCCTAGCTCTCACATATTTATCATTGTGTGCCAGTGTCAAAGATCTCACAGCCAAGATCAGAAACTGCCCAGATCAGGGCGATAATACAACTAGAAGCCCCAATTCAGTCAACTCCTTGACCTGCACAGTATGTAGTTCCCAGAGAAACAAATTCCCCAATAAGGAGGTTAGAAAGGAACCTTGAACTAGTACAAATTATAAGCCAAAGTCTCCAAAGGGACAAGCTGCTCTAGAATTAATCCTTAGGCCTTTATTTTCTAAAAGAACATTTTCCTATTGATTGATTGGAGTGGAAGTGTTGGTGTGCTCCAATAATAAAATCTTTAGCATCAATATATTAGCCAAACTAACAAGAAATATTTTTTTCTAGATTTACTTTGGAGTCATGGTAGTGTCAGCTTGGAAGGACACAACTCTGGCTGGTGATGGTAGTGGTAACAGCTTTACTCCAAAAAAGGCATAAAATTGTACCCGAAGAATATAGTATCATATAAACTAAAGTTACATTTTGAGTAAAACAAACAAACAAATGAATGTAAATGAAGGAATTTTTGTCACCTTGCCTATGAGGTATCATATGCTCAATTTTGCTGCGCAGATTGATTGACATTTAGTTCAGTTAGTTCAGGATTTGTTTCCAGTTGGACCTTGAGAACCTCCACTCGATTTCCTAGTTCTGTACTTGGGCTGTTGGTGCTATTAAGGACCAGTAGAGTGCTATGATCCATTACTTCTAATAACTTCCCATCTACCTTCAGAAGGCAGAAAACACAGTTCTGAACTGTATCTGTCTTTGAATGCTATTTGTTTTCCCTTTGTTGCTGTTTGCTCTTTCCCCCGGAAGAATATGGCATGTTTTAGATTTCTCCATATTGTAAACTTCACTTTTTAAAGTGTTGAACCAAGAAAGTCTGCCAACTACTTTTGATTTTTCTGCTTTTCACTCTGTGTTGAACTACTCTGGCGGAGGAGAATAATATTACCTTACCATGTAAAACATGGTTAATGGCTTTAAACGAATTCCCCAGAAACTGAATAATGGGCTGCCAAGAATACACTTAGTGCCAAAGGATCTGAATACGTCTATTCCATTTACTCTGTGATTCTTGTTTCATCATGACTGAGTGCATACAAAAGACATAAAGACCCAAAACCAATGTGATTTTTTGAAGGCAGCATTTTTTTAAAGGGGAATTACTAGTGGTATGCAGAGCTACTCTTAAGCTATATGCTTAGGGAACCATTTGGTGCTGGGAATTGAACACATCACATGCAGGCCAGCTCTTTGCACTATCTCCCTGGAGCCATATGTTAATATGTTTTATTTAATATGCAGGCTATGTTAAAAGGCAAAATTTAAAACTAGTAGTTTAAATATTTTATTGACTATATTCAATCATTTATGAGTCAAATCACATCCCATAAAGCAGAAAGAAGTGAACTCTGAGACGAGTATAAAATGAAAGGCTTCATGTGCAAAAGGAAGGAAGATACAAGGAAGATAATCTAGTAAAAAAAATAATTGCTGTATGTCTACCAAAGAGTGGGGAGTTGAGATGAATTGACAGTTCCTCAAGGATGGCATAAAATAACCAGTAGATGTATAAAAAATGTTCATCTTTATTGATTATCAAGAAATGCAAAAAAAAATGATAGCGAGCTATGGCTTCTCACCAGAAAGAAAAGTCTGTATCAAAAAGTTTGAAAGCAGTAAGTGCTGGACAGAATGTGGTATAAAAAGGAATCTCGTTCACTGCTGGTGAGACTGCTGTTCTGTAGCCTCGTAGGAAAACTAGAGACTTCTCCAAAAATTGAGAAAAGAGCTCCTATGTCACCCTGTCAATTCACTCCTGGGCATCCACCCCAGGTACACAAAACACCGATCCTAAAGGACCTGTGTTCATGGCAACATTATTTGCAATAACCAAGATGTGGAAACAACCCAAGTGTCCAATATCATATGAGTGCATAAAGAAATTGTGACAGATACACAAAGAATAAGAATGAGATCTTGTATTCAGACAGAGAAAGGTGAAGATCATATGATCCCTCTCCTTTGCAGAGTATAAAGAGACAAAACCAGGGATATTAACAGCCCTCATTAGAAACAACTATGAGCTGCCATTGCAGAATTATGATCTGCAGGGGTGGGCAGCGGCCTGGGAATAATAGTGAAGAGATTCTGGCACTCTGGTGCGGGGTTGATATAGTGATGCCACAAGCATACAACTACAATGTTTGTGTTGCTATAAAACAAAATTGACAGTAAATGATATTTAAGTGATTGGTTGTGCAAATGTTGTGTTTCTTTTGGAAGACCACAGGGGCTTAGCAGGTAGATTGCTCACATGGACTGAGCAGACAGTCCCAGGTTGACTGTAGGGTTTACTCTTGGCAAAGGATCAAACTGTAACTAGGTTAGGCATTAAACTTGGTTTAATGACATGGAATTTAGCATGGACATCTTCACTGCGGCCTGTCTGATGAGTCTAGTACCAATAGCAAACAATACTAGATGCCTATTATATGCCTGATACATGAAATATTGATTAAATTAGTATGTATTGATGAGAAGGAAGTCAATGTTTCATCGCCTCTTTCCTGTCGGGTTAAGAGTCTTAGTTATGTTGAGACTGCAGAGATATAGTGGACAAGTTATCGGTCTTTCACACAGGCAACCCAGGGACCCTGGTTCGATCCTCGACTTCCCATTTGGTCCCCCAAGCATACCAAGAAGTGATTCCTGAGTGCAAAGCTAGGAATAATCCCCGAGCATTGCTGGGTTTGGCTCAGCAATGAAGAATGAAAAAGGAGTCAATTATTCTGGGCCCGAGAGATGACTCAAGGATCTGACACACATGCTTTGCTTGCAGTGCTCTTGAGCTAGGTCCCCAGCTCTGCCTGTTTCCCAGCACTCCTGGAACAAGCGATCCACAAGCACAGGCCGGAAGTAGTCCTGGCTACCACCAGGTGTGCCCCTTCCCAAAACCCAGAAAATTCCAAAGAGAAAGTCTTGGTAAAGTTTATTCTGAGTACTATAAGTTTACATAAAAAATGTTTGACTTATTTTGCCTGTTGAATAAATCCACTTTTCTCAAAAAATATGACAAGTCTACGTTTAAAGTAAAGCTTCGTGTTCCCAAAACCCTGATAGGGCAGTGTGGCAGAGTTATTTATTTTTCATTTTACCTGGATAATAGGTTGAGTCTGTCCTAAATGTGGAATTTTTCTTTATAGAAACTTACGGAGAGCTGCAAGAAATGCAAGTGTGGAAAAATGTAAAAGTGCACCTTTGTTTCTTGCTGGAAGCAAAAGAAATTAAAAATAACATCTTATCATCCCACTGCACCCCCACCCCCTGCACACACCCCTTCAGGAAGGAGCTCAGTCAGTTGATCTCTGAGTTGAGCACTGTCCTACTTCTGACTTTCGGTGGAGCTGCAGCCAGTTATCTTGAATGCGTGGTTGTTTCTCACTCAGATTATGCCTTCTTTGCATTGCCTTAATTGCTTAATTGCTAGGGTCTCAGAAGGTAGGATAATTGTCTTTAAAGAATTCCTGAAATATTCATTTCTTTGCATCTGACTCACAAAACAGAAAACATAAATAAAGGCCCATTTCTCTAAGCCCAGAACATGAAAAAAATTCTAGGACAGCTAATGAAATTTCTTATTCTTTCACTCTTACTCAGTAGAGCTTATCCATTGGCCAAGCAACTGCATAAAGTCATACACCTGATGTACTGTAGATGTGTGCATACAAATGAATGTGGGATTCAGATCCAGAATTCTGATCTTTTTTTAAATTATACCATCATGAGATATACAATTACAAAAATATTCATAATTGGGTTTCAGTTATACAGTGTTTGATATTCATAAATGGGTTTCAGTTATACAGTGTCCCAAACCCATCACTCTACCTGTGCCCTATTCCCACCACTAATGTCCCACATTCCCTCCCACCTCCCCACTGCCTGCTTCTATAGCAGGCACTTTCCCTTTTCCTCTCTCTCTCTCTCTCTCTCTCTCTCTCTCTCTCTCACTCTCTCTCTCTCTGTCTCTCTTCTCTTACTCATTGAAGCTTGCCTTATAGACATTTAGGGTTTATCACGTAATTGCTTTGTGTATAGTCAATGCTGAGTTCTAGTCTAGAGTTACCATTTCCCACAATTAGTAGAACCCTGGTATATATTTATATCCCATTAATGAATGCAATCATTCTATATTTGTCCTTTTCCTTCTGACTCATTTCACTTAGCATAAAATTTCCCATCATACTTAACCAGTATTAACCCCAAACTCACAGTGAAGCTATGTTCATGCTCTGAGGGGTCTAGGTCAATGAGAGGGTCCCAGAGTCAAATGGTGGGGGGGTGGGGAGGGCTGCCGCAATGAACTCTCCTGCCTTCAGATTTTCACCTGATGACAAAGCATTTCAATTGAAGCAGAATTCTCAGGAACAAAACTTAAGCATTATCTTCATTTAATGCATTTAGGAAATGAAGCAGGGTTACATTTCAGCTGCTTCTGAGGATCAGTGCTCAATTCCTGTTTGCAGAATGTTTTATAGGAAGGCAATAATTAACTGTTATGATTATTAGATAATTATTGCACAACACAGCTTATGAATTTAGTGCTAGGTGAGTGCTTACTTGCAATAATTATTAAAATCAAAATACTTAGGTTTGTTTAATTTTTTGGCCCCTGACATCAGGGAAAAGCAAAATATGAGCTAGGACAAATCTTTAACATTTTTTAGCTATAGACTTGCTGAACCAGAGACTCTCAGACATGGGGCAGAGCTGCTCCTTGCTCTCCCTGTGCTCAGCTGCTCGTGAGGCACCCGGGAGGCATGGCGGGTTCTAGACCTGGCCTGCCACCCCAGCAGAGCCTCACCACAAGCCAGATGACCCCCGATTCCATGGGGGCCGCCATCTTCCACATCCGGACTTCCCTCTCATCACAACTCCACCCAGAAGACCAGACTATCACAGCCTGGATCATCCACACCCACCCTGCAGCAGTTTTTTTTTTTCAATCCGCCCAGGTATGCTGAACCAGAGACTCTCAGACATGGGGCAGAGCTGCCCCTTGCTCTCCCTGTGCCCAGCCGCTCATGAGGCGCCTGGGAGGCATGACGGGCTCTAGTGCTGGCCTGCCACCCCAGCAGAGCCTCACAACAAGCCAGATGACCCCCTGACTCCATGGGGGCAGCCATCTTCCACATCTGGACTTCCCTCTCATCACAACTCCACCCAGCAGACCAGACTGTCTCAGCCCGGCTCGGCCGCGGTTCATCAATAAATGCTTTATTCAGAGGTGACTACAAGAGTATGCCACCCGCAAGGCAAGCCTGGCAGGCTGCTTGTGTCGTATTTGATATGCCAAATACCAGTACCATTTTAGGTCATGACCATATTAGGTCATTCTCATGACCTAATATACTGGTTTGAGGTTTTTTATGTTCCTGCAGCAAGCAGATGCCTTTGGGTTCTACTAGCATGAGACAGGGCATATGGAGATATTACTGGTGCCCGTTCTAGCAAATAGATGATGAATGGGAAGATAGTGATAGTGATAGACCTTTTTAATGAAAATAGCCCCTGATTATATGAAGCTATCAGAAAAATGACAATACTGATAATGTTGCAAAAGATTATTGAATTTTTAATTGCTAAAAAGTTGTATACATTCAGCTTTTATATATATGAAATTGGGAATATTGTTCCTCAAACCATGACTACCATCTGAAGTACTATATTTGCTTTCAGAAGACTTCATATGCACTTTTTTTTATTAAATTGCAAAATTACAAAGTTATTTATGACTGGGGCTGGAGCAATAGAACAGCAGGTAGGGTGTTTGCCTTGCACGCAGCTGACCCAAGTTTGATCCCCAGCATCCCAGATGAACCCATGAGCACGGCCAGGGGTAATTCCTGAGTGCAGACCAGGAGTAATCCCTAAGCATCGCCAGGTGTTGTGACCCCCCAAAATAAAAATAAACAGTTATTCATGATTGAGTTTAGTCAGTTGTATAGTGTTCCAACACCAATGCCTTTACCAATGTCCCTGGTTTCCTTCCCACCTACCAGCCTGGTCTATGGCAGAAACTCTTTTCCCTGTGCCACCCCTACTTTTAGGCACCATGGTTTACAATACTGTTGCTGATCCCCTATCATGCATATCACGTTGCCTCCCTTCAGCACTCAGTGCTCGTCTACTGGCTAGCCAGTTCCCTCTATCATTGTAATACACCCTTCCCACACTCCCCACTATTGGGGTATGGCTCGTGGGCACCCCAACAAAGTTTGGGGCAGGGTATAGGGATCCCCTTCTGTTCCAGGGGATCAGCAGCTATGGGACAGAAAAAGACATGGGAATTCAGCAAGGTTTCAAAAGGCTTTACTCACACCTGATCTGGTTATACAAATCAGCAATAGGTAAACCCTGGACTTATGGTTCCCCACTGGGCCTTGGAATTAGAATCCTAGGCTAAGATGCCGCCACCTCATGTTAAGACCCAGCAGGGAGGAGAACAGAGAGGAGAGGGCGAAAAGGTAAAATGCAAGAGGGCAAAAGAGAGAAAGAAAGCAGGCTACAGTTTTGGGTTTTTTTGTTTTTGTTGTTTTTTTTTTTGCTTTTTTGGGTCACACCTGGCAATGCTCAGGGGTTTTTCCTGGCTCTGCACTCAGGAATTACTCCTGGAAGTGCTCCGGGACCATATCGGATGCTGGGGATCGAACCTGGGCCGGCCCAGGGGCTGGCCCCGTGCAAGGCAAAAGCCCTAGCCCTACCTGCTGGGTTATAGCTCCAACCCCAGGCTACAGTTTTTTATATCCCTGCAACACAGACTGCCCACTCCCAAGGAAAGCAGTCAAGGTCAATTCCCCTCAGGTAATTTCTCCTAGGACCTCATCTAGGTCCTTTGAGATGTTAATGCTGCCCAGCCAAATATGCCTTGGAAGCACCCCTACAGGGTAGTGTGGAGGAGGGGCATTTGTCTCTACCAATGAACATCTTACAGCCAGGTATAAATTTCTCTAAGCCTTCAACAAGAGTCTCATCTTTACTTAGTTGTTTTGTATATTATAGAATTTAGACTTATTAGAGAGCCATGCTTGCCTGCTTGGAGGCAAACAGCATTTCTCTCTAGTCTAATTACTTAGAGATCCAATGTGGCCAGGTAAATATACTGGTAAGATCTGGTTAGTTCCACGATGATTGTGGCAACACAAGAGAAAATATTTATGCCAGCCAGCATAGAACACATGGTAAGATAAACTGCCACATTGAAACTGTCCTTCCTCATCTACAAAGTGGTCTGCAGGAGGCAACTCCAGGCAAGATTCAGAGGCTCTGGACAGCAGTGCCCAGCAACACCCCACCACCAATGGCCAGCGTCCAAGTAAGAACTAGTTCTCCTGTTGATCTACAGTTTTGCCACATTTCAGGGTGGCAATCATGCCCTTAACCCTTTATATCAGAATGTTCTCTGATCGTCTGCAGGTTGGGAGCAATGCATTTGAAAGGAAATAAGGCTATTTACTTCAATATAAAAGCAAATATTTAATAGATTCTGCAATAATGGAAGAACTCTGAATATTGGTTTGCACTGATTATGTTGTTTCCTCTGATATAGGTTCAACCTGGGAGAAGACATTTCGGCAGATCGGTTTTGAAAGGTGAGCACGTTTCCACTTTTTACCTACTAATATTTTGTTTTATTCTGTCATTTATTAAAAATCAATAATCTTGCTACCACCGTTTTATTGTGTCTTATTTATCCTTTTGTCCTCTGAACCATGATTTCATTAGCTTTATGAAATTCTTAGTTGCACATAGAATTGAAGTGAAGATTATATAGGGTACTGTATGTCAAAATACTTCTTAAATGAGAAACCATTAAAAAAGTTAAGTTTTTTTTAAAGAATTAAAGAAAATGAAGGTATAGTCTGCCCTAACTTCATCATTTCATCGTCATATTCAGTTTCATTGTTTTCATATGAGAAAATTTATTTATGTGATATCTACCCAATTATTAAAATAGATGAGCTCTACTTAAATAAGATCATTGGACTGTAGCTAACAGCATTCAGTACCACAGTTTCTCCAAAAAAACCCAAACTTGGTTTCCTATAATTACAGAAAATGTAAAGGGAAGATCCATAAAGTTCCTAAATTGTCTGACCTGGGAATTGAACACCAGTGGCTCTGACTGATGACTCTCTTGCAGTATTTACAGAGTTGATGAAAACAAGGAAACAAATATATGTGTCAGAGGAAAAAAATGAACTTTCCTTCATAATCCCAATGTCACCTAGCTAAATACAAATAGTAATAAATCTTTAGCAAGATTTAATACCCAATTAATATTCAGACACCCTGATCATTAAAAAATGTAAGGGCCAAAGAGATAGTACTGAGGGTAGTGTTCTTGTCTTGCATATGGCGTACAAGGGTTTGATCCCCAACACTTGAGAAGCTACCCTGAGCCTACCAGGAATGATCTTTTAGCATAGGACCAGGAGTAAACCCTGAGCTCGGCGGGGAATGTCCCCCCAAAATAAGCAAAACCATGTAGATGTTGATTTGAACCATAGCTCAAATATTCCACTTCAGTCTCATAATTCTCTATTATACCCTCTCCTTCAATTCCCTGTCAGCTCTTTTATTGATTTTTCTTGCCATTGGCTTCTAACCAATCCACGTCAATTTTTCTATAGAATGGCTCACATTCTCAATTTGTATGTTTAAATACTGTTTTCCGTTCATGTAAACTCAGATTGTTCCCTTTGAGTCCCTAAAAACAGCTTGATGTTGAGTTCTTGT
This sequence comes from Cryptotis parvus, assembly GCA_021461705.1. Lineage (NCBI taxonomy): Eukaryota > Metazoa > Chordata > Mammalia > Eulipotyphla > Soricidae > Cryptotis > Cryptotis parvus. The sequence continues at coordinate 205,699 of JAJIBD010021539.1, forward strand.
CTTTCAACTAAGACTCACTGATCCTTTATGGTTTATTTGTTTTTAGCATCAATTACTAAGCAAGTATGAAGCAAATCTGGATTCCAGACCTGATGATGTGCACAATCTTATACTATGGATATACTTATCAATTATGTAGTATCTTTATTTTGGGATCATTTCAATAGTGAGAGGCATGAAATATCTTTTTAAAAGAGAAATAGAGTTGGAATTCATACATTTCTAATTCAACTGTAATCTGACGTAATTTTTAACTTCTTTGATAATATAGTTAATCGTTCTTCTTTATCACTGTTTGTTCTTAATAGATGTTTGTTCTTAATAGATGTTTTTATTTTGGTTTCTATGTAATTTTTTTCCCTTTCAAAAGTGTGATATAAATATTGCCATTGTTAATAATACTACTGAAGTTTAAGTTTTTACTTCATTTTAGTTTTTTAATACTATCATACTTTTCCAGAATATAGAGTCAAAAGGCTTATAACTAAACATGCTTTACTTTTATATCCCTAACTTTATGAATAATTTTTTTTAGAATCATTTTCATTTTAATAAATTTTCACTTTTGATTTAATTTTATTTCTTGTGTGACATTTAAGTCTCAAAATATTTATAACAATTTCTTCATGAAAATGTCACACTTATCCCTTTTCTTTGCACTCTGTTCCTTCTTGCTTCTAGTTATTATTTCTGATTTTTATATAACCTTGATTTCTTTATTTGAATGAGCAATATCATGCACACCTATATGCATGCACATCTATGAAGATGTGTGTGCGCATATGTGTATATGTATGTTTCCAAACAAAGTAGCATTGTGCACGTTACATACATTTTTCTGAACTTTGATATTTTGTCATGGTTAGATTGAATATCAATTCACATTGTTGTATATCAATATTCTTTGTTCTTCCGTTAATTTACAAATGGGCAACCCCACCTATGCATGAACTAATTGGTCAAATCAGATATTGTCAAAACAGAGATAGATCTTAACCAGTAGCAGTCTGTACTAATAGTGTCAAGGATATAGTTGTTCAAAAGACATCAGTGATGCAGCGAGAAATCCAGACACCTGTGGACTGCCTAGATCCTTCCTGCTCTGGGCTAGAGCGAGATATTTCTAATAAAGTTTGCAGGCCCTTCACATAGCAGAAAACATTCATCTTGAAGCATTTCTAGATTTAGACCAAAGTTGAATAATTGCTCAGGTGCCTTTCACTACCCAGGGAGTCATACTCATAAATATATGGATGGAAGACTTGTTTGCCATAACAGTTTTAAACCCTGGGTTTCCTAGTTGAAACGTTTCATTGATGAGAGCCTTTCCCTAGGAAACAATTATTAATCTCTTTACTTGATGATTTAGTCAATAAAAATGGGTGACTTGCTTTTATCCCTTCCCCTGCTTCTCCTGATTCCTGCTTTGGAAATCATGAAGGAAATAGATCAGTAGCCATTCCTTTCACCCTTCAGTATTGATGGGTGAACATTTACACTGCTTTCCAGTATTACACTTACACGCATGGGGATGTTCACACATATCAATGGTGTCATGAATAATCCTGTTCAGATTTATACTTTTCGTCACTTGTCACTAGTCTTCCCATTGTTCATTGATTTGCTTGAGCAGCCGCCAGTAATATCTCCATTCATTGGGAATGCAGTCCATTCTATCTTTGGCATATCGAATACCCCACGGGTAGCTTTCCAGGCTCTGCTGTGGCTCTGGGTTCACCCAGGGACCCGGTCTTTTGTATGTATGTTAAATAGAGATATCCCATGTGCAATAAAAAAAGTAAATTCATATGTAGAGTTTTGCTCAATATTGCCAAGTTTCTTCTCCCTTGAGTTTCAGCGATGTGTAGAAGAATGAGCATAACTGTTTGCTCAAGCTTCACTCACCGAGTATGCTGTAAAAACTGAAATTTTGTCAATTTAGATAGGAAAAAATAGTATCTTAGTGTCTTTTTAATTTAGATTTAAAGTGGGTTAGTTTTACCATAAATTACAGCTTGAGTCTTGGGCAAGAGATTTTCCCTAAGAAGAATAAGAATTCATTGATCAGTGCTGAAGCAATAGTTCAGCTGGGAGGGTGTTTGCATTGCATGTGGCCGACCCAGGTTTGAACTCCGGCATCCTATATGGTACCTCAAACACTGCGAAGAGGCAAAGATTAACTCCAGAGTGCAAAGCCAGGAGCATTGCCTAGTGCGACCTTGAGCATTGCCTAGTGTGACCCAAAAAGATATGAACATGCACAAAAATGAATCTGACTTGCATCGTTTAACCTCTTTTATGTGAATAATGTTTTACTAAACACAGTTATCATATGCCAAGAGTAGTGTTTCTCATCCATAGGAAAACCTTGTGGATGAGAAATTTGAATGTTTTGCTATAAAGAACAGAGAGTAAACACTACAGGTTTTACATACCAGATAGTTTTCTTTGCAATGTCTCTTTTTTAGCATTCTAGCAGAAAGAATTCATATAAAATGCATATGGGTAAATTCCAATAAAAATGTATCACAGACAACTGTGAGGCCAGAGAGATAGTGGAGCTGATAAGCTGCTTGCTTGCCTTGTGTATAACCAATCATGTTCAATCCTCACACAGAGCATGTCCCTTGAGCACCATCAGGAGTGATCCCTAAGCACTGAGTCAGGAGTAATACAGAGCACAGCCATGTGTGGCCCCAAAACCAAATAAACAAAACCAGGCAGTTAATAGGTCTTGACTGATGGCCATTATTTTTTGGCCACTCCTGAATCAATTATGGGTATCATCTCACAGATAAAATAAGAAATCAAGAGTTTACCCATATAAAGTTTGTCTTGTTAAATTCCTTCCTTCCTTCCTTCCTTCCTTCCTTCCTTCCTTCCTTCCTTCCTTCCTTCCTTCCTTCCTTCCTTCCTTCCTTCCCTTCCTTCCTTCCTTCCTTCCTTCCTTCCTTCCTTCCTTCCTTCCTTCCTTCCTTCCTTCCTTCCTTCCTTCCTTCCTTCCTTCCTTCCTTCCTTCCTTCCTTCCTTCCTTCCTTCCTTCCTTCCTTCCTTCCTTCCCTTCCTTCCTTCCTTCCTTCCTTCCTTCCTTCCTTCCTTCCTTCTACCATGCGATACACAGTTACAAATTGTTCATGATTGGGTTTCAGTAATACAATATTCCAACACTGAAAGCTGCACCAGTGTACGTTTCCCCTCCGCCAATGTTCCTACTTTTCTTCCCAACATGCCACCCTCCACCTGCCTCTGTAGAAAAACCTCTTTCTCCCCCACCACATGCTTGCTCTCTTGCTCCCTCACTCTTTCTCCTTTGGGGGCATTATAGTTTGCAATACAGGTACTGAATGGCTATCAACTATATCCCCTTACCTACTTTCAGCGCTCAGGTCTTGTCTAGTGATCATTTCCAGCTATCATTGTCATAGTATCTATCATAGGTAACGGTCATTGCCTACTCTGTCCTAACCCTCTCCCCTGACTTGTGGTAAGCTTCCAACCATGAACCAGTCCTCCTGACCCTTGTTTTTACTGCTTTTGGCTATTTGTCACGTTCTTTCAAGTCAAGGTTGCCTGATACTTAAATCACACTTAATTCTTGGGTAATAGTCACTTATTTTGTGTTATTTAAGTTGTTTTCCTTGTAATTTAGAGTACCTAATAACAAATCACATGTGTTATTCGATGTTTTCGTTTTTATGGCTATTTGAATAAATTATATAGTATCAATTACTTCAATATCTCCCAAATTTTGTTACACTGCTTAAAAATGTGCAATTTTTAAAAAATGTTATTAAGGATTATTTCTGAATGTCTATAACCAGGATAAAAATCAAATACCGTTTGATAATCATTCTGACTTATAGACATTATTTTAAAATGCCATCCAGCATTCTCTCATGGTATCTCATAATTTTCATTTAGGGAATGAGAATATTCTCTGTATTACATCATATGTCTTCAATATATAGCAGATATTGATCTTTGATGTCTGCTCATTTACAGTAGAAAGACTGTGTCAAACAACAGTGTTTGCTCTGCCTCTTTCTTCTCTTAAAAGAATTCCAATCACTTCCTAGACGAAGCTCTCTTGCTACTTAAAGTGATTGTAAAAAGCATTGATCCATTCACTGCTATGTCTTGTGAAGCATGCCCATCAATCTAGTTGCCAGTGGCCTATTTTAATGTGGTCCCATCTAAAGCAAAATAAGGAACTGAGTCAGCTAAAGCTTCAAAGCTTCGTCCAAGGAAACGGAAGTTGGTCTCTTATACATTGTGTAACTAGAAGACCTTGGAATCTGCTTACAACCTGCCCTCTTTACAAGAACATCTGATGGTGTTCAGCCATTTCCTTTGTAGGAACAATGTCAATATGTACATTGTCTCCAAATAAAAACACCTTGTCCCAGTTTGTATGGCCATATTCATCGTGTGTCATGTCCACTTTGCAGTCATTCAACCTGATCGGAGGAGTATTGGAAGTTTATTTAAGAAATTCATTATAGAGGTGTTGTAACATAGGAAGGAAATACGGGAACTTGATTTGCCTTTAATGTCGACTAATGCATCCGTTGTTACTGCTGGCATGAAAATGTTAATATCTATCTACCATAACAACATAATTTTCTCCTATTAGATTAAAAAAAACCTGTCTGTATTTAGTATGTTTTTTGGTTTAAGAGAAAATTTGCCATTTAACCTTATTCTATTATAAATATTTACCAGGCAATGTATAATTTATGAAAATAGGTAAGATAAAGCAGGCGGGAATGCCTTCGCAAAATTCACCAATACCCTGTCAAGTGTTTCAGTTCGGGAATGGTCCAAATTTTCAGTGATTTAATATAACAAAAATGTGTCTTTTTCACTTTTGAAAAATTTGAGAAGGGTGTTGGAGAATTAATCAGCAGTTTCCCTCTATGTGGTGTATCTCTGGCAGGCTTCAATCTTACGGCATTTCTGACTAGACACGATTCCTCTGTTTGCCGTAATGTGAATGGAAAAGTTGGAGACTTGGATACTCTATTAACTGAATCCACCTGGGAAGAGCGTTTCTCACTATGCTCACAGTGTATGGCCCAGCGTTAGTCATCTGACTAATTGACAAACAGAAAGGTGTCACTCTCCTCGCATGGAGAAAGGGACCAAGTAGTAAAACTATCAGTAGGCTCCAGTAATATCTATCACAGGAAATTCTGAGCCATGTTTGAACCTGGTTTTTATTCCAGAGCTGCACTTTTCATCCGAGAGAAAATATTTCTCCAAGTAAATAAACTTGCACATAGTAACCTGCCAACAGAAATACAAGTTCCTGCAATCTGGGAAATCTTATTACTGCCTATTTTAAAATAACATTTTTTTACTGATCTCTTGCCTTTTTTACTTTAAAAAAAAGTAACAAAATTACTCTTAATAAATCTATGTAACCAGGACAGAAGCTCAGACGGCACTATTAGCAATATTGGCATGTATTTATTGGATGCTGTGCGTACATTGTGAAATGAAACACTTTTCTCCTTCAAAGAATATATAAAAATGTAAATCATCCCGAGAAAACATCCTGCTGTGATAAAACACAAAGATTGGTAGGATTTTCCCCCACTATGAGTATAATTCAAGAGCGAGCCTGGCTTTTCCTCTTGAGGAGTTTAAGAGCATCCAATAGCCTGTTTGCTGCCAGGCTCCCCGTTGCATCCGTTTCTTGGGAAGCATCCATCTACCACTCAAGTTTTAGATTTTTCTTATTGCTTTGGTGAAACTCTTTGCACTCCTACCTCGTCTCCTAACACTTTTTACTTCTTCAAACGAGGTGCTGAGCATATTGCATTAGAGGTTTTGCTCTGTGATTCTCCTCTTTTTGATGGAAGTTTGTGACAGTGTGAGAAAATGGCTGGACCCTCCTCCCAGCACTCAGCTGACTCAGCAGGAAGGTGTACCTGCTCAGACACTTGGTAATATCTATATCACCTGCTCAGCTTAGCAGGTGAGAAGGAAAAGTAACGATGAGATAGGAAGAAAGGAATTCATATCAAACTCACATCAGCGACTTTCATTTGTAAATACCTGAACAACTGAGAGGGAAAGGCAACAAAAAAGAAAGAAAGGTAATCATGAAAAATGACATTGGTGATTCCCCTGCATTCCATGGACCAGGAGAGCAACTTCCGACCCGAGTCCACCATCTCGATGGAGCCTCGGAGGAGCCCAGAGAAACCCCCACACCTTGCTGGCAGCAATCTTCACAATCCACACTCCTCAGCTGGTAAGATCTCCACCCAGCAGATTAATCCAGTCTCCAACCCTCAGATTAATCCAGTCTCCAGCCCGGCTTGTCAGAAACCCAGCCTACAAGGACCCACCCTGCAGAGATCCGCCCTTCAGAGGAGAGTATTTCAAGCCCAGGAATGCTTGAGCCTAAGACACAGATACACCCAGCAGAGCAGAAACAAGCTTTCCTCATTGCGGCCGCGGATTTACCTCCAAATTACCATAAATATTCTACCCACCCCTCTGAGAGAGCCCCACAAAGTAATGAGAATATAGCCCACATGGCAGAGCCTGGCAAGCTATCCGATGCGTGTTCGATATGCCAAATCCAGTAACAGAAATGTTTATTTTCCTGACTCTGAAAGAGCCCTTAATACGGCAGCAGTAAGAAAGGCCAACAAGCAGTGCCTGATAAAATTTCACGGCCATCCTAGGCTGCCAAAACGAAGAAGGACTAAAATGACTGTATGCTATTTCAATGCACGTACGCTGGCATCGGAGGCATACATTGAGGATCTGATGGTGCAAGCGCAAAACATCAAGTACGACATCATTGGTCTGACTGACACGAGGAGGCGTCAGTTGCATCACGCTGTATTTGACACGGTAGAAGAATTGTTCCTTGGAACATGGGACGAAAGTGGCATTGGTGGCGTTGGTGTCCTTGTCAACACGAACATGGCCGCCAACATTGATTCATTTGAATGCCTATCAAACCGGATAGGATGATTACACTTGAAGAGATGTGGCCCACTGCCAGCAATTTCTATCTTCATTGTCTACGCACCAACATCCACATACAAAGTAGATGAAATTGAGAAATTCTACATGGAATTGGAGGAGTTCTATAAAAAGATCACCCCTTCTACAAGATCATAGTCAGTGATTTTAATGCCAAAATAGGACCAAGAAGATGGGCTGAAGAACTCCACATCGGGCCCCATGGCCTAGAATGGAACGAACAGGGTGAGAGACTATCTGAGTTCATCATGTCCACCAAAACCATTCATGGGAACTCACAGTTCCAGAAGGCTGAAGCGAAATATTGGATATGGGAATATCCTGGCGGACAGTTCCACAAATGAAATTGACCACATCATCTTCAATCAACGGTTTTGTCTGACCGATGTTGCTGTAGTCCCCAAATTCCAAACAGGATCGGACCACCGTCTCCTTCATGCTAAATTCTACTTCCCGCAACAGGGAGAGAAAAGGCTGCAAAGTTTAAGAAGAGAACTCCCAGAACAACCACCAACCAGGGAACTCTTTGGCACCATTGCAGCAACATGGGAAGATACCATCATTGACGACATTGATGAAGAATACAACCGACTGATTCAGCACCTCCATGATTGTGCGAAGAATCCCGAGAGAGAGAGAAAGACATAAAAGGACGCTTATCTTCAGAAACTCTTGAGCTCATTCGCCAACATGGCAAGGGGCGAGCCTCAGGAGACCAAATGCTAAAGTCCAAGCTTGCTAAACGGTGCAGAGAAGCAATAAAAAGACCTCAAAGACAGAAGAGCAGAAATACTGGAAGATGCAACAGAAGCCAGGAAAAGCATTTGCACCGCCCCGCCTGTCCTTCGCCAACTATAAGACCAAGATGACTGCCTTCCGACGCCCTGATGGATCTATCACATCTTCCAGAAAGGCAATGGAGAAGATTATCCAGGACTTCTACTCAAATCTCTTTGATAGCCACATCCACCTGCCCACATACCAAATTCCACAGGATGGATGTGTCATTCCCAACGTTCTCCCTTCTGAAATCCGACATGCCTTCTCCTCGGTAAAGAAGGGAACAGCACCAGGCCCAGACAAAGTCAAACCCAAACACCTGAAGAATCTGCCGTCGGTACTCATCAATACACTAGCTTGGCTCTTCACACTCTACCTGTCCGAATGCAAGGTGCCCTCCCAATGGAAAACCAGCAGAAAAGTTCTACTGTTCAAGAAGGGAGACATTCACGACATAGGCAACTATTTTTATACATTTTTCTACTAAAATATATGAAACATTCAGTGTGTTCCCTTGACCATATGTAAATGCACAATTCTATGGCACTTAGGTAAACCAACATTATTTGACTTATGCATAATTCTAAAGCACTTAAGTAAATTGGCATTGCTTTACTAATGCCTTTTGTGGAGACCCACAGACTTGGAGCTTACTTGGGAGTGGGCTTCTCAAAATGCAAAAGCTCAGGCCCGCCACCTTTCTTTCTTTGATATTACTATCATAACTTGGCTTTGTATTGGTCTGTAGGTTTCAGATCCTGCACCATGAAGTTGGCCCCTTTCATCCCGTTCCCCACAATCTATCCCTCTCTATCCCTCTCTCTTCCAGTTGTCATTTAGTGGGGTTTTTTTTGCTCTTTTTGGTCACACCCGACAATGCTCAGGGGTTTCTCCTGGCTCTGCACTCAGGAATTACTCCTGGCGGTGCTCGGGGACCATATGGTATGCCGAGGATCGAACCCGGGCCGGTATGGGCTGGCCACGTGCAAGGCAAATGCCCTACCAGCTGGACTATTGCTCTGGCCCCTTAGTGGTCTTCTACTTTGAAAGTTTAGTTTTTTTTTTCTTTTTTTTGGGGAGGGTCACACCCAGCGATGTTCAGGGATTACTCCTGGCTCTGCACTCAGGAATTACTCCTTGCAGTGCTCGGGGGACCATATGGGATGCCAGGGATCGAACCCAGGCCGAAGTGTTTTGGTTCTTTATGTATCTAGGACAAGTAAAATTGCACTGTGCTTGTCTTTCTTCGAACTTAGTTCCCTAAACTCAGTATACTCAGGTTCCATGCGCAGGACGTTATCTTACTTTGGTTACTAACACTTTTTTATCATGAAGTCACACCAGCTTATAGGAGAGCTGGGTCCTGCAGGCAGCAAGCTCTTCCCAGGACAGGGAGGCCAAGTCTTCTTGAATCGTGTGAGCAGTGACTTGCTTCTGCCTTCTTCAACAGCCACTATTTCTTAATATCCTCTCAAGCTCCTGAATCTAATGTATTCTGATTCTAGCAGTGACCTCTGACACCACCCCTGTGATAGAAACTGCTAGAAGGTCCGCGCTATTTCTCTTGTTAACTGAGCATCCCAGCACCTAAGTCCTTTAGATAGACAAAGTGAAATACCTGGATAAAGGAAGAAATGAGTGAGAATAGATTCTGTCTCAAAAGAAATCAGTTAAGTGGGGTCTGGAGTAATGGTTCTGGTGGTTAGGGTGCCTGCCTTGCAAGGAGCCAACCTGGGTTGGATCCCAGGCTCCCTGTTTGGTATCCCCAAACCAGGAGTGGTTCCTGTAGTAAGCCCTGAGCACTACGGATGTAGCTGCACAACTGAAAAAAAAATCAGTAAAAGAATCAGTACACGGTTAAGAAGGCCCTCTGGAAGGTCATGAACCTGGTTCCATTTGCCTTTATCCCATTTGCTGATGCTCCCTTCGGGCACTTCAATGCAAACTCCCCTGCCCCCAATCGTCCCTTATGCTGCCAACTCCACCCACAGTGTCCATCTTAACAACTCTTGATAAACAATGGCCTTTCACAGAAACATTAACGTGCCCACTCTCTGTTGGCCCAGCCCCTTTATATGGACTCTGCATTGTGCAATAAATTTTAGTTTCTATTGACTTTTCCCCTTATGGAATGAAACAGATTCTGTGAGAAATTTGACACTTGTTCACTTGTCTTCCCGTTGTTCTCCGATTTGCTCAAGCGGGTGCCAGTAACATCTCTATTCACTGGGAATGAGATCCATTATTGTTATTGTTTTTGGCATATCGAATACACCATGGGTAGCTTGCCAGACTCTGCCACGGCTCTGGATTCATGTTTTGACTTCTTTTGAAGATTTTTTTTAATCTTTTAATCCTTTCATAATATATATAATTGTTCCTGGAAACAAGCTTTTTGAAATTATAATATAACTCTCTTGTGAAAATAAGTTCTATTCAGGAAATGATCAGAGGAAAAGGATGTTTATGTATATGGTGCTTTAGATTAGCCCTAATTTATTTATTTGTTTTCCTGAGCATTTTCGAACCTCTATTTTCTGACCACTTTGAGAATAGATTTGGGTTTTCAAGTGAAGATTCCAAAGAAAGAAAAGTTAGATTTGACAAGGGTCAGAGTGACAGTTCAAGGGTTAAAGCACTTGCCATGATTGCCATTCAATCCTCAGCACCAAACATGGTGCGTGGAACAGCCCTGGAACACACTGGATGTGTTCTCCTCTATCTACCCCCCCAGGGAAAATAAAACAGATTCATTAATAATCCTGTCGTGAATGGGCCTCTCTCTAAAGCCCTTTATATGTGACTTAGTTGTCACAGCAACTAACGTATTTGAGGGTCAATTAATATCTTCATATCTCATTGACTTAAAAGACCACAACTTGCTTTCTTCTTGGATTGAAACGTCAGCTGCAGAGGTTGTGAATTGGCTGTGGCTCTTTGCCGAGGGCCTTCCTCCTGTGGGCTCCAGACCGAAACAGAGCTTTCATTTGGCTATGGTGGCTGAAGAAAAATTGCTCTGGTCAAGCCAAGCATTGACTCTTTCCTTTATATTTGTTTTATGAAATGGGACATATGCCACTCCTGCTTATTTCAGTTGTCCAAGCAGGTCACGAGGTCAGTTGTGAGGTATCTGGGCAGAGAAGCACATATCCTCTGGAGTTTATGGTGAGTCACACAGTACTGGGCAGGAATGTGGCTCTTCTTATGGGACAGGAGAGTATCTATGGGAAAGTGCAGTACAACATCTCACAGTCTATTATTCCCATTTTATAAAAGAAAATACTCAAATCAGTGAGTGAACATTTAACTCGAAGCCACAAAGCTATTGCGTGTCAAAGGCAAGATGTCAGTTCTGGATTTTTGTGACTCTTTTCCAGTCCACCATGCCAGCATTTGTGATGTCAGGAAGCATTGGTCAAGTATACCTTTTTGGAACTCTCCTGGGGACTGAGGGATGGGTAGATACAGTCTTAATCTGATGCAAGTGTCAGAATGTAAGCACAGCTAACACAATGACTTACATGGCATCATTTAGCAAAACACTGGAAAATGTGTGATTTGAACAACTCCTGTAAGCCCCTGGCCCATTATTATGATCTATAGGCAATACAGATACGAATGAGAGAAATAATAGTTAATAAATAATTGGCATGGGGAGGAGCAGGGGAGATTTGGCTCTCTAATTCCAGAAAGGGAATGTTAGTGGATGGCGGAATTATTTGTAAAAGTTTTACCTCAAGAACTGCCTAAACAGAGTTTTTGTTTGCAGTTTTGTTTTTTTTTTCCTCTTCTGACCCTCATCTGTTGGTACTTGGTGCTTACTTGGCTTTGTGCTCAGGGATTACTCCTGGCTGTGCTCAAAGGACTATATGTAGTTTTGGGGATCAAACCCTGGCAAGTGCAATGTGCAAGGCAAATGCCATAAGCCCTATGTGATCTCTAAGGATCCTCAATAGAGTTCTTAAGAATTCATCAACTTAATATTAGAAAAGGGATGCCAAAATAAAGCAAAAATATTGAGAGAAGCATGAAAAATAGAGAAGAATATGACATTTGTATCCAATTTTATAGTATGCAAGAGCCAATGATGAATGTAGAATGCAGTGAATTTATAGTCAGATGTGTTTCCAGAAATGTGACATAGCAGCAATAGAGAGTACAGAATGGCTTAGATGAGCAAAGAGACCAGCAAGATCAGCTAGAGAATCTTGCAATAAATATTCAGGAGATGAGTTTAGATGGCTGAGCCGAGGTAATGGCAATTGTGTTTAAGGAAGTTACAACTTGGTAAATAATTGACCGTGAGGAATGGTAGGATTCTGAAATGGGCTACAGCCAACTAGTTGATAAGATCTTATGGCTGTTTTCTTCTATACTGCATCTTGCTGCTTCTCTGACCACGGACATTCTCCGATCCTTAAAAATTTTTCTGTCCCCATGATATGAACCTGAGATAAGAGGTTCAGAAATATTATGAGTGAAAGAAGTAAACAGATTTTCCAGATTTCCTGTTCAGTCCATTAGCCCAATCCAAGGTGTATCCCACAAGGTTCTGCAAAAAGTTTTCTAGGTGCTTATATAGCAGTGACCCGTTAACAGCATTAACAATACATGGTCTTTTCTCCTTTTCCTTCCCTTACCATGACACTTGCTGGTATTGCTTTAATTTTTTTCAAGTTGGTAATGTATTTTTTGTTGTAGTTTTTGCTTGTTTGTTTTTTTGTTTGTTTGATTTTTTGGGCCCCACGTGATGGTGCTTAGGGTTTACTCCTGTTCTGAACTCAAGAATCACTCCTGATGATGCTTAGGGACCAAATAGCATGCTGAGGGATCAAGTCTGTTCTACTGAGCTATGAGACTGTCTTTAATGCAATCACTTGATCACTTGACTTCCCGTAGATCATCGATTACTCGAGCAGGCACCAGTTACGTCTCAATATGTCCTGTCACATGCGAGATAGTCCAAGGGCATCTGCCCATTCCAGGAACATAAAGAGCCTCAAACCATTCCATCAAGTCATGGGAATGAGGTCTATTATTGTTACTGGTATTTGGCATGTCAAATATGACATGAGTAGGTTGCCAGGCTGTGCGGGTGGGATAATCTTGTAGTCAATTCAAAACTCGAGCATTTATTGATGAACCGTGCAGCTGCTTGCTGCTGCGTGAGCTGGGCTGGAATCAGCTCTTCTGCTGTGTGGAGCTCTGACAAGACGGGAGATGTGGAAAATGGCGGCCCTCATGGTGTGTGGGTTCCTCTGGCTTCTTGCGAGGCTCTGCTGGAATGGCCAGGGCTAAAACCCGCCATCCCTCCTGCACACCTCATGTTCAGCTGGGCACAGGGAGAGCAAGTAGCAGCTCTGCCCTTTGTGTGTGAGTCTCTGGATGCAATGCAATACCAGACAGTTTTAATAGAATACCACACAGTTTTGATTACTGTAGCTTTGAAGTATAAAGTCCAGACTGTAGTGCCTCATCTTTTTCTTTCTTTCAGTATTTTGAGAGTTCTATAGTTACATATAAAATTCAAAGCATTATTTTATGTTCTCTAGTAATTTTTATGAGAGTTATTTCTGAATCTTTAGGATTTTCTATGGACAACATAATGTCATCTTCTAGTAGTGATAGATTGACTTTTTATAATAATTTGAATCCTTTTACTTTCTCTCTTTTGCTTTATTGCTGTAGCTAGCTTTCAATACTATGTTGAATAATTGTGGGTGAGGGTGTAAATCTTTGTCCTCTGCCTACTCTTAGATAAAAGGCACAAATATTTATTCCCCCATTGTTCCGGTTATTAGACCAAAGATTTGTCTGTCTGGTATGCAAGTTGATGCACCTCTGCCTGTATTTTCTGCTCCAGGGCATATTTTGACCTTTTTCAAGCTGATTTTTCTCCTAACCTCAACCAGCCAAAGGCTACCAGCATTGGGAATAGAATATATTTATTAAAACATTTGAATACAAGGCAACTAGAATCCCTTTGTTACCATTAGATAAATAGTCAACCTCTCAAAGACCAACAGGATTGTTTCACCATTAGTCCAAATAAAGTACTGGATGCCAAAACAAACTTATAATATGGCATAATTCTGATTCTTATTTTGCTTAAACCCATTATAAGATTGGCACATTTTGTCATAAGATAATAGACAGTAGTCTCTTCTTTCTTTCAACAAGCATCTATTAAGTTCTTAGTCCATTTAGACTGTTATAATGAAAGTATTGCTGACTGGTTGTTTTAAACACCAAACATTTGTTTCTCACAGTTCTGGTGATTAAAAGTTTAACATCTAGGGCCAGAGCGATAGCCCAGCGAGTAGGGCGTTTGCTTTGCAGCGGCCGGCCAGGGCCGGCCTGGGTTCGATCCCGGCATCCCATATGGTCCCCCGAGCACCGCCAGGAGTGATTCCTGAGTGCAGAGCCAGGAGTAGCCCCTGAGCATTGCCGGGTGTGACCCAAAAAAGCAAAAAAAAAAAAAAAAAAGTTTAACATCTAAATTCCAGCAGAATCTTTAGCATCTGCTAAAGACCTCACTTTCTATTTCATAGATGACTTTGGTACCACACCTGGCAGTGCACAGAACTTACTCCTGGCTCTGTGCTCATGGGTCACTCCTAGTAGTGCTCAGGATATGATTTTTATCCCATTTTATGATTCCTGGATAAAACTTGGGTGTACTGTGGACAAGGCCTGGCTGGCAGCGCATGTGCCCTGCATGTGTGTGTGTGGGGGGCAATGCTCTGGATTCATTACCCACCGCCACCGCCACCAGCATGACCTAATATAATTTTCAGTGGTTCGCAGCCCCAACCACTTCTGAGAACTATAAAAATAAAGAAAATGAAGTAATCAGTTCAAATAAAGCCCCTTAACTCCTGTGACACAAACAGGAGAAAAGGTAGAAATTTTACATTTGAAGTTTATATTGCTATGTGTTTGTTTAGTGATACTAACTCACTAAACAAACACATAGCAATATAAACTCACAAAAAGAGACTCACAGACATGGGGGCAGAGCTGCTACTGGCTCTCCCTGTGCCCAGCTGCTCACGAGGCGCCCGGGAGGGATGGCGGGTTCTAGCCCTGGCCCACCACCCCAGCAGAGTCTCGCAACAAGCCAGACGAACCCCCTCCCACTCCATGAGGGCCTCCATTTTCCACATCTGGACTTCCCCCTCGTCAGAACTTCACCCAGCAGACCAGCCTATCACAGCCTGGCTCATCGAGATCCACCCTGCACCATCTTTTTTTAAATCCGCCCAGGTATGCTGATCCAGAGACTCACAGACATGGGGCAGAGTTGCTACTGGCTCTCCCCTGTGCCCAGCCGCTCACGAGGAGCCTGGGAGGGATGGCGGGTTCAAGTCCTGGCCTGCCACCCCAGCAGAGCCTTGCACAAGCCAGATGACTCCCACTCTATGAGGGCCTCCATTTTCCACATCCAGACTTCCCTCTCGTCAGAACTCCACCCTGCAGACCAGCCTATCACAGCCCGGCTCGAGTGGTCACTTGCAGTCGGCAGTTCATCAATAAATGCTGGATTTAGAGATGACTACAAGAGTATGCTACCCGTATGGCAGAGCCTAGCAAGCTACCCGTGTCTTATTTGATATGCCAAATACCAGTAACAATTTTCGAACTCATCCCCATGACCTGATGGAATGGTTTGAGGCTTTTTATGTTCCTGGAGCAAGCAGGTGCCCTTGGGCTCTACTAGCATGAGACAGGACATATGGAGATGTTACTGGTGCCCGCTCGATTCAATCAATGATGAATGGGAAAACAGTGACAGTGACAGTGACAGTGTTTGTTTAATGAAACTTCTTTCATGCAATTGAGAAAACTTGCTGTTTTCTTCAACCTGATATGTTATGCATACTTAAGCACATTAAAGATGAAAGTCATGTTCATATTTTATGCATGGGTGGACATGTCTGTGTGTATGTCATTATGTATATGATTATAAATGCAACCTATAAACCATATGATTTGTTTTTGTCTATTTTGGTTTGGGGACCACTTCTAGCAGTGCTCAGGGGACTTAAGGGGATGTTATATATTGAATTGGAGTTGTATACATGCAATGCAAATGCCTTACTCTTTGTAACATTTCTTAGGCTGCTGGACCTTTACTTAAGAACTTGATAACCAACTTGGAAAGTAATACATTTAAACTTCCTTTTCCCAAGAAGGTTGTTTCATTTAGTATTTATTTAACAGATCTATTTTTCTTCTAGAAAAAAAGTTATAACAACATAACCCTTCATCCCTTCAATAAAACTTTCTTTCAAAATATGGGTGGAAGAAAATATTTTCTGATTTGTAATCCCATCTTTTCTGTTAGGACATTGTGATTAAAATAAATATTCTTTGAGTTAATTAATAATAAAGATTGGGTTATGTATAAAACTTGCATTCTTGAACAAAAAAAATCATAATCCCCAGGTAGTTTCCTTGGCACCTCATTCCAGACAAAATTATAGGGACCAGCATGAATGTTTTCGATTTCATTAGTGACACAAGTTGGTGAACTATATAATATATCACTTAAAGATTTCAGGTCTCAGTGTAGACAGCATGATGAATAGTAGACAGGGAAATTCATGCCGCTTGATACGGAGGTAAACTCTGGATGTTGAGTCTATAAAATGGAATGTTTTGGAGAAGCGTGCTAATGGTTATAGACTTTCAAGCATAGGATTCCTATTTCTCATTTGATCTGTATCTTACTTACATGTGTGGAATTAACTCTTTCATAGGTATTACTACCATAAAGTTTTTTCCATGACTCAACTGCTTATACATCATATCTAGGCATTATTTCTTGGACAAAGTATATTTTATTTTAGACAGATCTCCTAGAAACTGTTAATTCCCTATTTGAAGCCTTGAAAGTGCATCATCGTATAAAACCAAATCATAAGCAATTCCTCCCTGACTCTTTTTTTTACTGTTGAATCACTATCCTTGCATATGGACATACAAACACCTCTAATTTACACAAAATATTTGAAATAGACAACAACTACATCATAGAACAATTTCAATAGTCCAGGAGTTTTAATCATATAGGAAATGTGGAAAACAAAGCCAAAGAAATGTCTAGAGCCAGAGTGATAGTACAGCAAGCCAAGCATTTTTCTTTGTACATTGGCTCACCCAGATTTGATGCACAACACCCTATATGGTGCTCCAAGCCTACCAGGTGTGATCCCTGAGCTCAAAAACAGGAGTAAGCCCTAGCATCACTGGGTTTGCCATTCCCACACCTCCAAATAAAATTAAAGGCCATTTATTTTACCCAGGAGCCAATGACAATTGGGTGTTCCAGGATGTTAAGTTTGTAGTCCATTTTCTTAACCACCTCAGATGTCACTGTGTTGCCTGACAATGTGAACACAAATAGTTGTATTATAAATTCCTTTGCTTTCTTGGCCTCTGTTTGTTGCATTCCCAGTTGCCAAGCCCCTTGTGGACCTTGTAGTTAGACAAATTGCCTGCCTCCATGTACTGTTGTATTCCCCCACCCTCTGCTTGGCATTACCCAGTACCATATTAGTTTACATATATAATAAACCCTTTCCTTCTTTGATCTTTAGTACAGATGTTTGTGGCCCTTTCTTCTTTGAAGACCACCTCATTCTACCTTGGGAAAATTAAATAGCCTCTGCCTTCTCTTAATGCACATTTCAACTTTCTGTGTTTCTTTCCTTCTAGAGAGGAAGGTGATTTTCACTGAGAGGCAGAAAATATCAAACCATTCATCTACCTACTGAAGCAGTGTTTGAACCCTCTAGCCAGCATCCAAAACCTCACTAAATATAATCCCCGCTGACATTCGCAGTCAACTTTCTCACTAGCTCCTTCTACACACATTTTAAGTTTCCTAATTATTAGCTCTGTTTCTCTCTAAAATATCCTTTGCTTCATGCCTTCTTGTCAATATTTTGCTACGTGGAGGTAGGAGGATTAGTGATTGGGGCCATACCTGGTCATACTCAAGGGTTACCCCTGGCACTGCATTAAGGAGTCACTTGTGGCAGGCACAAAGGAAATATGGGATGCTGGTGACTGAGCCATGGCAATCTCATTGAAGGTAGATGCCCTACCTGCTATATTACCTCTCTGGCCCCAGTCTTGTTATTGTGTACACAGTTTGTTGATATTATTTTCCCTAAAACTTTTGTGTTTTAGGGAAAATCACCTAGGAATGACAAAACATGTATTTAAAGTGATTAGAAACAGATGACTCAAGGACATTATATCATTCGAGTAGCAACATTGCATTATTAATAATCAGTTCTCTGTTCTATCATCTATCTATCTAATCTAATCTACCTATCTATCCATCTATCTGTCATCTATCTATTATCTATCTATCATCTAATATCAATCAATGTGGCATACATGTTAAAACAATGAGGCACAGTGTTTAGCACTACATGTGTGGCATAATGCTTTATTAGCACTATTTCTCATCAGTGATTTCTAAATTTATTTGACTTATTGCCCTCTTTTAAAAAAAGCTATTTGGTTGGGGCCGGAGCAATAGCCCAGTGGGTAGGGCAATTGCCTTGCACGCGGCTGGCCTGTGTCGGCCCGGAGTTCGATCCCCAGCATCCCATATGGTCCCCCGAGCACCACCAGGAGTGATTCCTGAGTGCAGAGCCAGGAGAAACCCCTGAGCATCGCCGGGTGTGACCCAAAAAAGCAAAATAATAATAATAATAATAATAAATTTAAAAAGCTATTTGGTACCTACCCCAAAATCCATCTTCTTTACGCCAACAAAGAGAACACATACTCTAGTTGCACCAAGGTTCCTCATGTCCTCCTGAATTGTTCCTGCACCCACAGAGAGTGGGTTATCAGCCATTTTGGGAAACATGCAAGGCATGCAAAATAGAATTTATTGCAATGAATTTCAGAAACAGATTGCAAGGTAGAATTTTTTTCCTCAAAAGTCTTTCATATGCATAACTAAGGAGTTGCAGAGCTTGCTGTAACCTTCTTGGATATCCTTCTATAGCCAGGAATGCTTTAAAGACAGAATTATTTATGAAGGCAAAGTAACCTCTTCTATGGATAAGGAAGAGTACTTTAGAAATATTTGTCTTTTTATCACGGAAGAGTTTTTCTTCTTTTTCAGCAGGACCTTATAAAATAATTGCAATTTGTTGGCAGCACAGGTTGTATTTTTCTTTGATCTGAAGAATAAACTTTCAGAGGTCTCCAAGTCAGATCAAACCATGTATTTAAAGTGATTGGAGACAGAAGAACTCATGGATATTATATTATCCAGTAGCAACATTGCATCATTAGTAATCAGTCTAGTGGTTTAGGGACATAGAGAAATATCTTTCTTACTCTGTAGCTGGCTAAGAAAGCAAACTGACATCAGATTAGCAAGAAAGATCAAATTCAAACACACACCTATGGAGAACCATATAGGTCTAACATCTGCATTCACTGGACAGACAGTTATTAATATCTATCCTGAGTTGAGTAGTGGGATTAAATCCTGAGTTACATAATGGGATTGGAGGCCGTGGTGTAGAGGTGGGCCATCTCACATGACACAGCAATGACTTCATAATCAAAGCTTGTTTCTAGTTCTAGGTTCTACCTTTAATCTGGTTAGCATTTATTCATTAAAACGTGATTTCAGCTTGTATCACCAATGACTCACACTTAAATGTGGGTTAGCTAGAACAGTACAAATTCCAGCACTGGTGTCAACATGTTTTGGTAATGGCAATACTTTATCTTGAGATGCAGAGCCTCCATTGACCTAAATTTCTTCTGCTGAGGACACCAACTTGAGGAAAGCCTACTGAGAACCTCTGCTCTGGTGTGGTGTGGGGGACTTTTGAGGAGGGGGAAATCATCAGAATATTTGAGAGGGAGACCAATCTTATAGAAATAGACTGTGATCTGTAGCTTCACATGAAGATTTGGGGAATTGGAAATGTCTATTTCCTCAATCTCTTGCTACAATGAATTTGGAATGGTTCATCTTATCCTACGAATTTGAGACATCATTTTGTGGAAATGATGTTGAAAGCCATACCAAAGAAGCAAAGAATTCTAGCTTGAGCCCCCTTTTCCCAACTGTGTTGCACAGACAGCAATGAGCAGAAATAAAGAGCACTGACCTGATTATCACAGGAGACAGAGACATGTTGTGGAGAAACACTCCACAGCAGAGAGGAATCGGCTCTCTATCATATACTTTTTTTGCTCTTCTCTCTTGGCCAGTGAAAAGCCTAAGAGATTACTAAGAGGTTATCCTTCAGAGAGCAAATGGAAATTGCTTGTCAATTGATGTGTTAACATCAATAGCATGGGGAGAAATAAACATTAAAGGAGAAAAGTCAGAGAAACCTCAGAGATGGCATCAAATGACTTCTGCCGGACGCTGCTTATTGACCCACTGGCCATAAACAGACAGAAAATTGTTTTCACTTGGTCATCATGAGAAATGTTTGGGTTTGGAATCTTCTCCACTCTCTACTCTGGTGAAATATATTTACTTAGAAATCCACACAGATAATCAAATTCCATACTGCTATGAGGGGCTGGTGCCATAGCACAGCGGGTAGGGGATGCAATGAATATAATTGCAGCGGATTTGCTAGTGTTTTGTATTAGAGTACTAATGGATGTCGATGGTATTGTGGGCAGGATGAGGGAACTGTTGTTCTTAGAAATCTGAAACCATGTACTCAGATTTTAATCCCTGTTATTAGGTGATCGTGATCGCCAGCACTTTCAGAAAACAGGGCTTTAACTTCTTGAAGGAAAGTGGTATTGAGATATGAATTTTCTGCCTGCTTTACTCACTATACTAGAATATGTAGACTGACTAGATAGAATTTATCTCCACCCCCATCCCAGCGGTGCTGGTAAATTAACAAATTATTCACATTTTCCCCTGAGTTGAGTTTTGGAAATAATAAGTCACCCACCCAACAACTAAATGAAATGCAAACCTACTTTTTCAATTGCTGAGAGGCACCAGGTAGAGATTAAAATGCATAAGTTAAAGGTAAATGTAGTTATTCCGGTAGGTAATGCTCAAGTTTCTTTGCTAATCTGCGATAGGAATTTATTTTATAGCATAAATCTAACTAAATTAACTTTAGAGTTCTTATTACAGGTAAGATTTAAAGGTCTCAATTCAGGCAAGATTTCACCTATCAAGAGGAAAGGTGTGCCCAAAAGTTGTACAAAATGAAAGGTTTTAATCAGCAGAAAGAGGGCAATATAAAAGAAAAGGAAATTATTTCCAACTTAGCTACCCCACCTTTGGGGAATAGAAAAGGTTCTTATGGCAGTTTATCTCATCTTCCTTTGAGAAAAGGATACAGTGACCTAATTAGTGCTGATAAAAAATAATTAAAAAAGCATACCTACCAGTTCTAATTACATTGCTGAAGAAGTTAGGGACCACAGTTAGGTTAGGTATTTAGTACTAGGCATTATGCACCTCCATTTTGAGCCTGTCATTTTCTCTGAACACATCTCACAATAGCCAGTTCCATGAAGCTCCGGAACTACCTGGTTTTATTCCAATTTCATACCCAAACATTATTTCTTAATGATTCCAGTGCAACAGAGAGTTTTATGAGGTCATAGGCTTCCTCTACCATGAAAACTAGAGTAGCTTAGAGCTGGTGACATGTAAAAACTTAGAGAAACTTGTTCTTTCTGGCAAACAATAGTCAATTGAGATTTAAGTAAGGGAGGGAGAAAAAGATTGGAGAAAACAGATGGAAGCTCAGGTAAATTTTTCTCTATTAGAGGATTTCCTCTCCATAAGTAAGGTCAGGATAAGGACTGTGGGCCTGTGGACATAATGCCAAAACACCTATGTTTAATGAACACTCAAAAATATTTAATTGGAGTGTATCATTACATGGTAGATTAATTACATGGTACACTATAGTGTAAATGACCATTACTGAAAGTTGCCACCAAATTTACCAACTATTAACTGATGAATTTTTATATAATTCAGTAAAGAGTTGGTTATTAAATTAACACCTTATAGACAGCATTGAGAAATGAAGAGGTTAGAGGAAAAAGGAATGATTCCATCCTCATTTGTCCTTTCTCAAACACACATCAGGAGGTTCAGTGCCAAAGTGAACAACATTTGTGTTATCACAGAACCCAAGCAGAGAGATCTTGGGTCTGGATTGGAAGGTGACTTACTATGAGAAGCTGGTCTCATCTCAGTAAATATAAGATAATTCCTGTAGGTCCTGGAAGAGGAAAGTGTGTGAGGGTTAATGATAGCAATAAAGGTGGGGGTTGAGGGGCAAAGGCTTATTCATGAGTTACTTGAGTATAGGTGAGCAATTGAACCCAGATAGAACAGGAGGCTTATATCTTGCAAATAAGATTTAAAAAATGCAGTATTTAAATGTGTAGACATACATATGTCAGTCTCCACAGCTCACTCTGGGATTATTCCATTATTTTTTTCTTATATTTATGAAAGTAACAAATCTTTGTTTAGGAGAAAGTCTCTCAATAACACACTCATAATCCCATAAATCTGATTTTGTAATAGGTTTTAAGCTGTTAAAACATTATTTTCCAGAATTTTAAGCAAAGGGATTTATTTCCTCTGTGTTCAGCATCATTAATTTTACTCTTGCCATAAATTTTTCTATTAGGGAAATCCCCCAGGGCAGGAAGTTAGTAAGGCAGCTTCTGTAGAAATACCACAGTGCAATGCTTGAGGACCAGTGGGGCCATCTGTCTTTTGGGATGTTGAGATGACGTGCAACAGTTTCTGCCATTCAGCCCACATTCTGTGTTATTAGACAACAGTTATATATTTATACAGCAGCTTATTTACAGCATTCCATTGATAGTAAGTGCTTGATAGTTTGTTTCTGTTGCCTACTTCATTACCACTTCTTGCATTTTTAGTTTCTACTGTAATCTTACTCTTTCATTGCTATAGATTGACTTTGTCATTTCATATTTAATTACTGTAGTCATTTAATCAGATACGTCAGAAGAAGTCACGTAGAGGTAGATACTAAAACAAATGCTGCAAACAGAGGGTTTATATATCCCAAGCTCAGAGACAGGAATGGAGCCTGGAGCTTCAAGGAGAGAAGAAGGTGGGGGACTTAGTGGATACGAGAACACCCTATATATGAAGTCTTTGTAATTCTTTGAGTGAAAGATTGTTAGCTGGAGATTACCACATATATCTGGCTAATATTCTCATTGGGAAAGCAGAAAAGCTTCTTAGCAGCCCACCTTCAGCTTTAAATAATCCCATGCAAGTGAAGTACATTGTTTAGCACAAGAACTGAGATCTCAGAGTCTACACAGTGTATAAGTTAAAGGATAAAATGTCAGCTGAAATTCTGGGTGCAGCAGAGACAAGGTGTCTGAGGGTAACACGTGGAGATGCTGGTGGGAGTGTCCCCGGAAGGAGAAAGAGTCATGGCAGTTGCATGTGGCTGAAGAAGCTGGGATAGTTTGAAAGTTAAAGTTAATCACATTACAAATTCCACTCGGCATACTAATTCCGATGGCATTATGGAAGCCAGGATCCTCATGGTCTGAGAAACAGTTTATGAACATGGAAGACAGAGACAAGAAGGAATCATGGGCTGTTAAATTGAAATGAAAAATATCATGAGGAACTCAAGGGTTATATTTATATATATATACACATATATTCGATATATGTATTACTGTATTAGATATATATGTATATATATATACTTGTATCACTTGTCTTCCTGTTGTTCATAGAATTGCTCTAGCGGTCACCAGTAACATCTCCATAAGTCCTGTCATGTATTAGTGTAGTCCAAGGGTATCTGCTCAATCCAGGAACACGAAGAGCCTCAAACCATTCCATCAGGTCATGAGAATGAGGTCTATAATTGTGACTGGTTTTTGGCATATCAAATATGACATGGGTAGCTTGCCAGGCTCTGCCGTGAAACATGTGTGTATATACATATATATATATACATACATACATATATAACATGCATATATATACATGTATATATCTAATATATATGCATGTTATATACATGTATATATATACATGTATATATATCTCATATATATGTGTATATACATATATATTAGAAAGATAAAGAAATGGTTATAAATGTGCTTTGTATATATTGAAATATCTGTTTCCTTCTTTTTCCTGTCTCTGTTTAGTGAGAGGGGTCAAAAGCAAATTTATCTCAGAAAAAAGGCACCTAAACATTTGAATCCCAGTTTTATAAACCATGTTCCACTAGAAGAAAATGGAATTCTTTAGAGAAATGGAGGCCTAAGAAGAGAAGATCTGCGTTCTGAAGATGCTGTAGACAGTCCTGAAAATCTTACTGTGCCAGAAAGGAAAAACTATAATGATTCAACTGACAGATGCTGACTCCACACTTTTTGAAGGACTCATTTTATTCTTTCATAGTACAGCAAAATCAGTTCTTCTTATAATCCCTGAACAAACTATGCAGTTTAAAACAGTCCCCCAAAGCTAACTCAGACTTGGTCAACTGAGGGCTCTCTGCACTCTGGTTCTTTTGTGATAGGTGCCCGTTACTCTATAGCTGGCAGAAAATTCCTTGTGCTCTTGCTTATACTTGTCTCTGAATCTATTTCCTCATAGGTCTCTCTTGCTATCCTGACTCCTCTTACAGGGATGCTATGTCACTCTCCAGCCCTGCTGGCCAGCAGCCTGGCCAAAGGCTTGTAACCTGCTAGCTACCCAGATAAGTGCTTAAATAAAATTAGGTTAAATATAAGGTCCTGAAGCCCAGAGTTCGTGCTGTATTTTCATTCCATAAAATGAGACCTTATCCCATGCTGTCGTCTAGTAGTAACTCAGAAACCCTCTTGGTTTTTCCTCATGTGGTGTATGTGAAAGAGGAAAATTTGCTACTTTGCTAAGGCCTCTTACCATTTATTTTACTTGCTTTTTAAGGAAATTAATTTTATTTCTTTTCCCCCAAGCTATTCTCTGTAGTGATTCAGATAGAGCTGGGGCGGTATCTGATATGACATGTTGTGAACATTATAGGTATAGTTAGTGTGTAGAGATATAGGCTTGTTTCTGATATCATGGTCCACATACAAGGGTCATTACCCCTTGTCACTCCGCCTCCCTTAGAATCTGGTAGGTCTGCAGTGGGACAGAGAGTACAAGGCTTTATTTCTCACTTTATTTCTCACACCCCTCGGGATGTATGCTGGGTAGTATAGTTCTGTTTTCGTGCAACTCTGAATGCTGTGATCAAAGAAATAAAGGTGTTCTCCTTTGTCAAGGATATGTGTTTGGGGGGCACCAAACAATGGTCTAAGATCTCTTCTGCTCTTATTGTTGGTAAGAAAGGATAAAACTCAAAGAATGTAAGGAAAGACTAAATGCAAGAGGAAGGTCACATGCAGTTCCTGAAGTGAAGCAGAAGCTACCACAGCAAGTCCTTGGGTGGCTGCATTTATAGCATCTTTTGGGAGAAATCATGTCGATATTTTGATAATAAGAAAAGACATAATTTTAATTGAGGCACCACGATTGACAAAGTTCATATGGTGACTTCAGGCATATGATGTTCCAACACCAGTGTCAGTTGCTCTCCCAGTGTCCCTGGGTCCTCTTCCCTCCCCAGCCCGCCTCCTTAACATCCCTAGGTTAAAATCAGGCTATTATAGTTTGGCAGCACTTAGCATAATAGCTGGGATATGGAACAAACCCAGGTGCCCAATGATACACTAGTGAATGTTGAAGGTGTGGTGTATATATGTAATGATCAAAGGAATAATGAAATCATGCAATTTGTGCAATGTTAATGCAACTGGAGGGTAACATTTGAAGAAAAGTCGAAAGTAGATCAAATATAGGAATATCTCACTTATATTTTGCATATAAAATAAGTCAAGGGAATGCAAGGTATCAAAGTGGGCAAACCCCTGACCTGAGGTATTTTTATGGGGACTTCCACACAGTACTATGGGTTTTGGATAGTTGAAGGAGTGATGAACCAGAGTCCATCATAGCCACACCTGGAGATACTCAAGGACCACTGAAGCTAAATCCAGCAGTTTAGGGCTATGCTGTACCGGGTATCAAAGTCAGTGCCTAGTGCACTCAAGGCACACTCTCCAGTTCTCTGAACTACCATCCACCCTAAGAAAATATTTCTGTGGAGGATAGTTATGATCAAAACGTCCATGCCATTGAAACACCCTGGAACTTTAAAATAAATGTAAATGTCAGAAATAGAGCCCCTTTGAAATCTGTAGAAAATATATAAGCTTTTGTACAAATGTTACTGTAAAGTCCAAAGAACACCTACTTTGATTAAGACAGTTGTACCAAGGGGAGGATAAAAATTAAAAATGACAAAAACTTTATTAATCAAAATCCAGAAGTTGGAATGAATATGTATTACTGGCTGTGGATGATGAAAAGTCCAGAAGCAGGTTTACAAGGTTTAGAAATTTTAGAAAGAAAAAGAAGTATAACATAGACAAGGGAACACCAGTCCGAGGGAGGAATTCATTGATATAATGCTCTTGGTTTTACACACACACACACACACACACACTCACACACACCAAGTCAAGCCAGGTCTAGAGATATATACTTCAAAAAGGTTGCGGGAAGAGAATTACATGAAGTAATGGACTTTATCGCAAAACAATGAGGTGAGAACAAAACTCTTCCTTCCTGGGAACTACCAGAGGACCTCACTGGAAGAAGGATCTTGTCCTGGGGATCAAGACCTGCCTAGGACAAAGGCAGACTCCTGGCCTGTTGTGTTCTTTCCTTAGTTGGTAAACAATCATCTTAATAGCATTTCTAGTCACCTTGCACAAACACAGTAAGAGATAGACATTTATCTACACCAGCAGATTTATAGGGTGGATATTCCAGGTAACATCTCTCTATACATCCTAGACTACATGCCTCTGGCCTGTGGCCCCCTAATAAACCTGTTGGTTTTATTCCTAACCCCTATAGAGTCCTTTTAATCTATTGCTTATCTTTTGCTCACGACAGCCCTCCCCACTGTGCTATCACCCCAGCCCCCCTTTCAAAATTTTGATTACTTATTCATGCTTTAGTATTTCAGAAGCAACAGTGATGTGTTGGTGGTGACCAACCAGCTCTGGAGGGAAAATTAATGTGATTGTAGGCTTTATCATACTCCATGATGTAAAATATTCCCACTTTGTTCCATTCCAAGCTAGTAACATACAACTGAAAATGAACTTGGAACCATTCCCCACTTGCACCTAACATATTAGTGTCATTGCAGTGACTTACTATCAGATCAAATATTTAATAAAATTAGACGTTATATGTATAGGTGTATTGTATAAAATTATTTTACTAATTACATTAAGCATATTTTCTTAAATAATTTGGGGGCTACACCCAACTGTGTTCACACCCAGCTGCTCTCAAGGAACTCCTGGTAAGGCTTGGAGAACCATTATGATTCTGGGGATCGAGGCTGGTCGGCTCCATGCAAAATAAACACTTTCCCCACTGCATTTTCTCTCTGGCTCCAACACACATTTTAAGACATTTGTCTTGAAAGACATGTGAAAGCCTGTGAAACCAGAGTCCCTCCTTCCTCAGGGCTTTGCTATTTGATATGCAGTCAGTTTGCTAGTCTGCTCATAACTTGTCAATTCTACGCTACTAATGGAACTGGATCACAGACATACTTAATGATTTTCTTTAATATGTAAAAAAAGAAGAGTTTTTGGTGTGGCCTTTTTTCTATTTTCCTTAAGCACTGTGACTTATAAAGCTGCTAATAATAGATCTGAAGGCAGATTCCAACTCCATCCCATCACCAATGTCAGCGGCCTTCCACCAGTATCCCCACATTCCCTCTCACCCCCAGCCCGGCTTTTTTAGAGACAAATGTTTATATTTGATTCCTGTAGATGTGTCCCATGCTTATACCTTACATTAGTGCTGGCTCTGGCAGCTTTGATGTGGACAGATACCTCACCTTCACACCACCAGCTGTCCAAGGCTCCTCAGCGTTGCCCTATGTTACCTTGCTACCAGTCTGTCTCTTATCCACCCCCCACACATTTCTCTCCTTCCTTGGCATTTTCATTCCAGTAATCTCAGGCCAAGGCCTTTTCCCTCCTTTGATAGTATCTTTACCTCATCTTTAATTCTAAATACAACAGATTAAAGACATTCAGTATTTGTCCTTCTTCTGACTTGTGTCGCTTAATTTTTTTATTCCATCACTGTATCACTGTCTTCCTGTTCATCATCGATTTGCTCGAGTGGGCACCAGTAACATCTCCAAATGACCTGTCTATCCAAGTAGAGCCCAAAGGCACCTGCTTGCTCCAGGAACATAAAGAGCCTCAAACCATTCCATCAGGTCATGGGAATGAGGTCTATAGTAGTTACTGGTATTTGGCATATCAAATATGACACGGGTAGCTTGCCAGGCTCTGCCGTGCGGGTAGCATACTCTTTGTAGCTATCTCAAAATCCAGCATTTCTTGATGAACCGTGCAGCCACAAGCGGCCGCAAACTGGACTGTGATAGACTGGTCTTCTGGGTGGAGTTCTGACAAGGGGGAAGTCCGGATGTGGAAAACGGAGGCCCTCATAGAGTGGGGAGTCGTCTGGCTTGTTGTGAGGCTCTGCTGGGGTGGCGGGCCAGGGCTAGAACCTGCCAACACTCCCGGGTGCCTCATGAGCGACTGGGCACAGGGAAAGCCAGTAGCAGCTCTGCCCCATGTCTGTGAGTCTCTGGATCAGCATACCTGGGCCCGATTAAAAGACTGCTACAGGGTGGATCTAGATGAGCCGGGCTGTGATAGGCTGGTCTGCTGGGTGGAGTTCTAAACAGCACGTTTTATGGTGGCTTCTTCTTTATATAGTGCTAGTTGGGATTCTGGCTTAAAAAAACAAAGTTGACCATGTTGAGACATTCCTGGAGTCCACCTGTAGTTAGAGCCTTCAGTTCCTGGAATATGACCTTGCATGCAGCCAACCCGCACACCCCAATAGTCCTCCGAGGCCCTCCAGGAATGATCCCTGAGCACAAAGCCAGGAGTGATCCCTAAGTACTGCCAGGTACGACCCTCAACAGGGTTTTCTCGGTGGATCGGTAGATTGCTGTCTTTGTTCTCTAGTTCCCTTCATGCCAATGGACACAGATTTTTATTCTGTACACCATAGTGAGATCATCTAGTATATTTTATATATATATATATATATATATATATATATATATATAGTGCTTTTTGGGTCACACCTGGCATTACTCAGGGGTTACTCTGTCCATGCACTCAGGAACTACTCCTGGAAGTACTCAGGGGACCATATGGGATGCCAGGGATCAAACCCAGGTCAGCAGCATGCAAGGCAAATGCCCTACCCACTATGGCTCTGATCCCTCCTCTAGTATTTGTGATTTGTGTCTTTTCACTATTTTTGCTTAACATGATATCCTCCAGTTTCATGTAATTTACAGTGAACTGAGGTCAAGAAAGGAAGAATTTGAAGGGAGAAGTAAAGGTGGGAAATAGGAGATGACAGGGGCCAGGGAGCAGAAGCATTGGACACACTGATGGTATAGAGGTGTGGTATATTTAAATATCTGAATTACAGTCCAATAAATTTGAAAGTATGAGATCTAAACTAGAAGAATAAAGCTTAAAAACATGTCTGTCAAGGAGGCAGGCAAGGTGGTGAATGGGAGGAAATTGCAGATATCATTAGAGGTAATTGACACTGGAGACAGAATTGTGTTACAACATTGTGTGACTGAAACTCAACTATGGATAAATTTGTAAATAATGGAGCTTACTAAAACAATTAAGAATTTAAAAACTTATTATACCACTTTGAGACATATGTGATATACAGTTACAAAAATGTTCATGACTGGGTTTCACTCATATAGTGTTCTAGCACCTGCCGCTCCACCAGTGCCCTATTCCCACCACTAATGGCCCCAAATTCCTTCCCCACCACCAACCTGCCTCTATAGTAGGCACTTTCCCTTTTCTTTTCTCTTACTCATTGTGACTTGTTCTACAGACATTTAGGGATTAACATGTAAATCCCTTGTGTACATTCAACACTCAGTTCTAGTCTGGCGTTGACACTTCCCACAATTAGTAGAACACTGGTATATGTTTATGTCCTATTAATGAATGCAGTCATTCTACATCTGTCCTTTTCCTTCTGACTAATTTCACTCAGCATAATAATCTCTATGTCCAACCATTTTCAGGCAAATTTCATGACTTTGTCTTTTCTGATAGCTGCATAGTATTCCATTGTTTAGGTGTTAACATAGTTTCTTTAGCCAGTCTTCTATTCTTGGGCATTTAGATTGTTTCCAGATTCTGGCTATCATGAATAGAGCTGAGATGAATGCACAAGTGCAGACAGTGTTTCTGCTGTGTGTTTTTGGGTCTCCAAGGTATATTACCAAGGACGGTATTGCTGGATCAAATGGGAGCTCAATATCTAGTTTCTGGATGATGTCCATATTGTTTTCCAAAAGGGCTGGACCAGTCAACATTCTTACCAACGACAGATGAGAGTCCCTTTCTCCCCACATCCACGTCAGCACTAGTTGTTTTTGCTCTTTTGATGTGTGCCATTCTCTGTGGTGTGAGATGATACCTCATTGTTGTTTCGATTTACTTCTCCCTGATGATTAATGATGAAGAACACTTTTTCCATATACCTTTTGGCCCTTCAAATTTCTTCTTTGTCGAAGTTTCTGTTCATTTCTTCTCCCTATTTTTTAATGAGGTTGGCTGTTTTCTTCTTGTGAAGTTCTACCAGTGCCTAATATATCCTGGATATTAACCCTTTATCATATGGGCATTGGATTAATATTCCTTCACAGACTGTGGGCTGTCTCTGTATCTTGGTCACCATTTCTTTTGAGGTGCAGAAGCTTTTCAGTTTTATATAATACCATTTGTTTATCTTTGCTTCCATTTGCTTTGTTAGTGGTGTTTTGTCTGAAGATTCCTTTAGCTTCGATGTCATAGAACATTTTCCCTATGTTTTCTTCAATGTACCTTATAGATTCAGGTCTGATGTTGAGATCTTTAATCCATTTTGATCTGCTTTTGTGCATAGTGCTAGAAGAAGATTCAAATTCATTTTTTACAAATAGCTGCCCAGTTTTCTCAGCACCATTTGTTGAAGAAGCTTTATTTGCTCCACTTAATAGTTTTTGTTCCTTTATCAAAGATTACGTGATTGTATATTTGAGTGTCTGTTTCAGTATTTTCAGTTCTATTCCATAGGTCTACAGGTCTTTATACCAATACCATGCTGTTTTAATTATGACTGCTTTGTAGTAGAGTTTGAGGATGGGGAAATTGATCCCTCCCCATCTTCTTTTTCCCAAGAATTGCTTTAGCTATTCATGGTAGTTCATTATTCCATACAAGTTTCAGGAATGTTTGGTCAATTTATTTGAAGAATGTCATGAGTATCCTTATAGGGACCACATTGAATCTGTATAAAGCTCTAGAGAGTATTACCATTTTTATGATATTAATTCTCCCAATTCATGAACGGAGGATGTGTCTCCATTTCCTCAGATCTTCTCTTATTTACTGAAGCAGTGTTTTTGTAGTTTTCTTTGTACAGATGCTTTACATTCTTAATCAGTAAAACTGATTCCTAAGTATTTGATTTTCTGTGGAGCAATTGTGAATGGGATCATTTCTTTAATATCTCTTTTCTCTCTCATTATTTGCATTAGGAAAGCCATTTACTTTTGGGTATTGATTTTGTACCCTGCACTCTACTATTAGAATCTATTGTTTCTAGGAGCTTTTTGGTAGAGAGTTTAGGGTTCTCTAGGTATAATATCATGTCATCTGCAAATAGTGAAAACTTGCTTCTTCCTTTCCTATCTGGATGAAAAATTTAGAATAAATAAAAAGTAAACTAAATTTTCATGAATGATTTCTAAAATTTATGTATGATGATTTTAGTAGGTTTTAATATATTTAAATAATGTCCACTTTCTACCTGTTATGAAGGACTGAAATATCCATGGAAAAGGATTGAAAAAGTACATCATTTTATAAAACTTCCTCAGATTTCTGATATTTACTCAACAGATGCTCCTTACTAATACTTGAAATTTTAAGTTTTTCCCCTTGTCCCAACTGAATTTCATTGCCTCTATATTTGGGATTTTGTTCAAATGCAAATATAATTTTAAAGTTAGGAAGACCCTCAGAAATCATTTTTAGGGAGAAGCTGAAAATGATTTTTTTTTTTTGCTTTTTGGGTCACACCCGGCAATGCTCAGGGGTTTTACCTGGCTCTTCACTCATGATTTACAAATGGTGGTGCTCGGGGGACCATATGGGATGCTGGGGATCAAACCCAGGCCGGCATGGGCTGGCCTCATGCAAGGGCAAATGCCCTACCCTCTGGATTATTGCTCTGGGCCCTGAAAAATGATTTTTTAAAAATGGTTTCCCCAGTTACACAGACACTTTACTTTTTTTCTCTTGGGTTTGCAAAAGGGTACTAACTGAAATTGATTAATGAGTAAATTAGTCTAAATATCATCCTGGTCATTACCACATCCATACGTCATTATCTTTCCCAGGATAGGTAACTCATTTCTTGTGTTTCAATTATATTTCATATGAGGAATTCTAAACGGAGTGACTTCTGCTTAAAAAAATCATTCAATGTATATTTGTTTACCTATTAACAAGAGACTCACATACACAGGGCAGAGCTGCTACTGGCCCTCCCTGTGCCCAGCTGATCATGAGGTGCATGGGAGGGAAGGCAGATTCTAGCCCTGGCCTGCCATCCCATCAGAGCCTCACAAGAAACCAGAGGAACCTCCACACCATGAGGGCAGCCATTTTCCACATCTGGACTCCCCAGTTCATCAGAGCTCCACCCAGCAGAAATGCTGATCACAAGCCAGGCTCTTCAATGAATGCACAAGGTGAGATGAGACTACAAGAATATTTGGCTTTCCCACCAGGTGCATTCCCACGGCGGGCATTCCGCCAAGGAACTCATTTCCAGATTAAAGGGCTGGAACTTTGAGAAGGGGACTAAGCCACCCACACCCAGCTTCTTAGGATCTCCTGCAGGGCGACTACTGCCCCCTATGCCCTGCAGCTCCCGCTCTCCCCACCAGGTGTGTTCCGCTGTGGCCATTCACCGATGCACTCAGTTCTAGGTTAAAGTGCTGGAACTTTGAGAAGGGACCAAGACACACCCAGCTTCTTCAGATCTTCTACCAGACTACTTTCACTCGACTTCCAGACTCGGAACCACCAACACCCCAAAAATTCAAAACCGCACGGACGAGCTAGATAGACAGAAGTAATATCTATCTACTTGAGATACCACTGAGCATTTGCCCCTACATTCTTTGGTATCCATCCCTAACTGCAAAGTAATTCAGGTACCTACTAAATCTATTGACTAGTCACCCAAAACACACATTTTCAACCTACGATAGACATTATGGTAAAGCAACGCAGAATCCCTTTAAACTCTACAATTGAAGTCACTAATACAGATGAGTCAAGCAATAACTATGAGCTATATAACCTCTCTGAAAAGGAATTTAAGAAGGAACTGTTAAAGATGCACAAGGAACTCAAAGAAACAATGGAATACAAAGTCAATAAAATATAAGAGGACATGAGAGCAGAACTGAGTAAATTTCAGACCAAAGTACAAGCAGAAATGACATATTAAAAATGAGGTAAGTGAACTAAAAACACAGTTGAAGGCATCCAAGGCAGAGTAACAGCTACTGAAGAAAGAATTAGTGATCTCGAAGACGAGGTTCAGAGATTCTCTACACAACAACAGAAGATGAAAAAAAAAGACTCACAATCAATGAACAGACTACAAGAGAAAATCGGGATGAAGCCAAAGCGGAACAATATATGCATCATTGGGGTCCCAGAAGGGCAAAGAAGAAAAGCCTGATGAAGAAGAAACTGTCAAAACCATCATCACTAAGAAGTTCCCTGAACTGAAAAAAAAAGCATGCTCCCAGATACAGGAGGCCCGGAGGATACCAGCTAAAAGAAACCCCAATAAGAATACCCAAAGACACATCCTTACTAAAATGACAAAAATGATAGACAGAGATAGAATACTGAAAGCAGCAAGATCAAAGAAGGAAATCACATACAAAGGTGCATTTACAGCAGACTTCTCAGATGAAACACTCCAAGCCCAAAAACAATGGTGGGATATTGTGAAAAGACTCAATGAACTGCAGGCCTCACCAAAAATTCTTTACCCAGCTAGACTTACTTTCAAATGCAAAGGGAAAGATACACAACTTCACAGATAAACAACAATTCATGAAATTCATAGACTCAAAACCAACTTTAAAAGAAGGATTGAAGGGTCTATTGTAAAATAAGACAACCCAAAACCACAACAAGTTTAAACAGAAAGATGGCACAAAATCCGATGACAATAATCTCTCTCAACGTTAATGGTCTAAATGCACCAATGTAGAAACACAGAGTGGCAAAATGGATTAAAAAACTGTATCCAACATTCTGCTGCCTACACGAAACACATCTGAATAATCAGAGCAAACAGACTCAAAGTCATAGGCTGGAAGACCATTCTCCACGCCAAACAACTCCTCCAAAAAAGGCAGGTGTGGCCATACTCTTTTCTGACAATATAGACTTCAGACTGAAAAGGTTAAAAGGGACAATGAAAGCCATTTCTTAATAATTAAGGGGTATGTATACCAGGAAAAAAAATCACACTACTAAACATATATCTGCCAAACAAGGGACCAGCAAAATACTTAAAATGACTATTAATAAACATCAAATAAGACATTAACAGTAGCACAATAATAGTCGGAGACTTCAACACTGCCTTATTGACTATGACTAGATCGATGAGACTGAAACTCACCAGGGAAATACTGGACCTGAAGGAAAAAATGGAAGAAAGAGAGCTGGTTGAATTATACAGGACTTTTCATCCCCAAAAAGCTGAATACACATTTTTCCAGTGCACATGGAACATTCTCCAAGATAGACCATATACTGAGCAACAAAGCATACCTCAACAAAATAAAAGAAGATAGAAATTTTGTCAACTATCTTTTCAAATCATGATGCACTGAAAATAGTAGTTAAACATACACAGAAGCAGGGAGTCAAACCAAACACCTGGAAACTGAACAGCTCACTCCTGAACAACAAATGGGTCATAGAAGAAATCAAACAGGAAATCCAAAGATTCCTGGAAACAAATGACAATGAAGATACCGACTATCAGAACTTGTGGGACACAGCAAAAGCTGTGTTTAGAGGAAAAGTTCATAGCTCTGCAAGCATTCATCAGGAAAGAAGAAAGGGCCCACATAAATAACCTGACCTCACAGCTGAAAATATTAGTAAAAGACCAACAAAAGAAGCCCTACGCAGGCAGAAAGAAGGAAATAATAAAATTTATGGAGGAAATCAATGAGCTGGAAACCAAAAAAACAATCCGAAAGATTAATGAAACCTAGAACTGGTTCTTTGAAAAAATAAACAAGATTGACAATCCACTGGCAAGACTTATAAGAGAGAAGCCAAATAAACAGAATCAGAAATGAAAATGGTGACATTACAACAGAAAAGACAGAAATCCAAAAGATCATCAGAGATTACTTTGAGAACCTGTATGCCACGAAACATGAGAACCTAGAAGAAATGTCTAAATTCCTGAAGTCCTATAACCTCCCACGATTGAAACAAGAAGACCTCCAATACCTGAATAAGCCTATCACCATCAAGGAAATTGAAACAGTAATTAAAAGTCTGCCCAAACACAAAAGCCCAGGTCCAGATGGGTTCACTACAGAATTCTACCAAACCTTTAAGGAGGACCTACTAACTGTCCTGTTCAAGCTCTTCCAGGAAATAGAAGAAACAGAAACATTCCCAAACAGCTTCTACGAGGCACTTATCACCCTGATACCGAAAGCAGGGAGAGACAACACAAAGAAGGAAAATTACAAACCAATCTCCTCAATGAATACAGATGCTAAGATCTTCAACAAAAAACTAGCAAACAGAATCCAAAGACTCATCAAAAAGATCATACATCATGACCAAGTAGGATTCATCCCGGAATGCAATGATGGTTCAACATTCACAAATCAGTAAACATAATACATCATATCAATAAGAGAAAAAATAAAAACCATATGATCCTATCAATAGATGCAGAAAAAGCATTTGACAAGATCCAGCACCTGTTCATGGTTAAAACCCTCCAGAAAATGTGTATTTAAGGAAGCTTCCTCAAGATAGTCAAACCATCTACCAAAAGCCCACAGCGAGTATCATTCTCAATGGGGAAAAATTGAAAACCTTCCCCTTAAGATCAGGAACACGACAAGGTTGCCCTTTCTAGCCTCTTTTATTCAATATAGTACTGGAAGTACTCGCCATAGCAATCAGAGAAGAAAAGGACATTAAGGGCATCCAGATAGGCAAGGAAGAAATCAAGCTATCATTATTTGCAGATGATATGATATTATACCTAGAGAACCCTAAACTCTCCACCCAAAAACTCTTAGTAACAATAGATATTTATAGTAGAGCGGCAGGGTGCAAAATCAATACCAAAAATCGGTGCCTTTCCTATATACAAATAACGAAAGAGAAGAAAGGGATATTAAGAAATCGATTCCATTCACAATTGTGCCAAGAAAATCAAATACTTAGGAATCAGCTTAACCAAGTGTGCCAAGGTCCTATACAAAGAGAAACACAAGACACTGCTTCAAGAAATAAAAGAGGACACGAGGAAATGGAAACACATTCCCTTCTCATGGATGGGGAGAATTAACATGGTCAAGATGGTAATACTCCCTAGAACTTTGTACAGATTCAATGCGGTCCCTAAGGATACCCATGACATTCTTCAAAGAAATTGACCAAACTCTTCTGAAATTTGTATGGAATAATAAACCCCAAGGATAGCTAAAGGAGGCATCCCCTTTCCCAACATCAAACTGTACTACAAAGCAGTAGTAATTAAAACAGTGTGGTATTGGAATAAAAACAGACCTGTGGACCTATGGAATGGAGTGGAGTTACCTGACACCCACCCTCAAAAGATATGATCAGTTAATCTTTGATAAAGGTGCAAAGAGTCCAAATTGGAGTAAAGAAAGCCTCTTCAACAAGTGGTGCTGGGAAAACTGGACAACTACATGTAAAAAAAGGAATTGGGATCTGTGTCTACACCTTGCACAAAAATCAGATCAAAATGGATTAAAGATCTCAATATCAAACTTGAATCCATAAAGTATGTTGAAAAAAATATAGGAAAAACCCTCCACGACATTGAAGCTAAAGACATCTTCAAAGGTGAAACACCATTAACAAAGCAACTAGAAGAAAAGATAAACATATGGGACTACATGAAACTAAAGAGGCTTCTGCACCTCAAAAGTAACAGTGGCCAAGATAGAAAGACAGTCCACAGAATGGGAAAGAATATTCACCCAATACCCATCTGATAAGGGGTTAATATCCAGGATATATCAGGCACTGGTACAGCTATATAAGAAGAAAACAGGCAACCACATTAAAAAATGGGGAGAAGAGATGAACAGAAACTTTGACAAGGAAGAAATTCAAATGGCCAAAAGGCATATGAAAAAATGCTCATCATCACTAATCATCAGAGATATGCAAATTAAACAACAATGAGATATCACCTCACACCACAGAGACTGGGCCATATCAAAAAGGGTAAAAGCAACAAGTGCTGGCTTGCATGCGGGAAAAGGGGACTCTCATACATTGTTGGTGGGAATGTCGACTTGTACAACCTTTCTGTAAAACAATATAGACATTCCTCCAAAGACTAGAAATTGAGCTTCCCTTTGACCCAGCCATACCACTTCTGGGAATATACCCTGAGAAGCCAAATACACACAGCAGAAACACAATCCGCACTTTTTGTTTTCATAGCAGCACTATTCACAATAGCCAAAACCTGGAAACAACCAGTGTGCCCGAGAACTGATGACTGGATAAAGAAACTGTGGTACATCTACACAATGGAATACTATGCAGCTGTTAGGGGAAAATGAAGTTATGAAATTTGCCTATAAATGGATGGACATGGAAAGGATCATGTTGAGTGAAATTAGTCAGAAGGAAAGAGAGAGATAGAATGACTTCATTTATTTGCATGACAGAAATATATCAGGTGGTTTTTACCAAAAGTGGAAATTACTGCAAACATGAGGGAGTCAGAGGTTAGGTAAGACAGAGAAGGGAACATGTTTGAATAAATGTGGAGCGGGCTAATATCAACCTAGAACTGAGCATTAAATACAGGCAAAAAATAAACATGATGGTCTCTAAGTGTATGTAGTGGAACCCACAATGTGTAAGAGAAGGAAAAGAGAGAGAGGGAGAGAAAAGAGATAAAGAACCTGCCATTTAGGCAGGCTATGGGAGGGGGAGGAAATTGGGGACATTGGTGGTGGGAAATGGGCACTGGTGCAGGGCAGGGTGCTGGAACACTATGTGACCTAAACCTCTAAACATGAACAATGTTGTAATTGTATATCTCACTGTGGTATAATAAAATATTTAATAAAAAATTATTCTGAAAAAAAATGCCTGCCATAGAGGCTGGCTGTCGGGGAGGACATTGGTTTTGGGAAATGGGCACTGGTAGAAGGGTGGATGCTAAAACACTGTATGATTGAAAACCAAATATGAAGACTTTTGTTACTGTGTATCTCATGGTGGTATAATAAAATAAATTTAAAAATAAAAAAATAATAATAAAAAAGAATATCCCACCCACACAGCAGAGCCTGGCAAGCTACCTGTGTCATATTTGACATGCCAAATACCAGTAAAAATTATAGACCTCATTCCTATTACCTGATGGAATGGTTTGAGACTCTTTATGTTACTGGAGTGAGCAGATACCCTTAGGCTACACTAGCTCATGACAGGGACATATGGAGATGTTACTGGTGCCCGCTCGAGCAAATCATTGAATAAGGCGAAGACAATTGATTAACAAGCTTAAAATATTTAACATTGAAAATATCTTTAATTATATTCCTTTCTGCTTTCTATAAGTAGGCTGTATCCTTTTATGCAATTCTGTGCTCAAATCCTGGATCAATTTGCATTCTAGAGATTGTTTATTTTGTTTTACATTAGAGTTTTAAGAATTCTTCTATATTTATAGATGTAGGTAGAGATGACACATGTACTCATGGTGATTTATGAATGCTGTAACATTTCATTTTATGGATACATCCTAATTTAATCTACTCATTTGCCTCTTGAGGGATGTTTCAGTTGTTCCCAATTTTCAGATTCTCCAGCTCCTTTCAAAAGGTATAATTACTCTTAATAACTAAGATCACTGTGACTATAACAAGATTGGAAAGGAAATGTTCTTTTTAAAGTGAATATGATGGCTTAAGCAGGTTAACATGATTTTACAGGTGATAAATGTGATCATTAAGTCTAGAAAGCAGCACTACCTGGCATACCATGTATGGGGAAATGTTACTTCTGCATTATCATTGAGTCGTTTTTCTCCCTGTATGGGTCAATGTTACATCTATATTATCATTGAGTCATTTTTCTCCCTGCATGAAGCCTGGTTAGCCTGATTTAAAGGCAAAACTTACTTGAAATAGGGCCGAGCAGTAGCCCAGTGGGTAGGGCGTTTGCCTTGCATCGCGACCGGCCCATGCTGGCCTGGGTTCGATCCCGGCATCCCATATGGTCCCCGAGCACCCCGCCAGGAGTGATTCCTGAGTGCAGAGCCAGGAGTAACCTTTGAGCATCGCCGGGTGTGACCCAAAAAAGCAAAAAAAAAAAAAAAAAATTAGAGAGTTGAAGTTATTGTTAATGTTTGTGGTGTATATTTGTAATTCATCTAGAGACATCTGTTTGGTGAAAGTCTTTGTTCAGAGTCTCTGTGTAACCTAATCTATTCCTTTGTCATTAGTGTTCTCTATTCCTTTGTCATTAACTTCCATAACTGAGAAGGAAACTCTCAGCTCTGCCCCTCAGCCATGGCCCAAACACAGTGCCCTATGAACTGCAGCCTGGACCACTCCCCAGCATTGATGGGCCTTGCCACACCTCATGTTTTCATGAAAACACTGTCCTCCTGACCTATTCTCTGCAGTCTAATTAAGATCTCTCCTGTGTCTCTGTTTTTATTATCATTATGTTATTCCTTTTCTCCAGTTTCAAGTCAAGAGTTAGATGCATTCTTTGCCAAAGATTCAAGTCCAGGAGGGCCTGACCATAGTCCAATCTTTCTACTTTGTTTCATGTGTTGTTTAATAAATAGTTTTTAATGAATGAAGAATTCTGCCAAATCAAACCATTTAATGGTCATTAGATACCCTTCATATTTCTTGTTCTGGGAATACTTTCTCCAACATCATTAAAACTGCATATATATTAATGATTTATGATATTTAATTTTGACAATTAAATCTTTATTTTCAAACAGTTGATAGTTTATCCATGGATTTACCTGACCTCCATGCCACTACACAGATAATA
The DNA here is from genome assembly GCA_021461705.1 of Cryptotis parvus. Taxonomy (NCBI): domain Eukaryota; kingdom Metazoa; phylum Chordata; class Mammalia; order Eulipotyphla; family Soricidae; genus Cryptotis; species Cryptotis parvus. The sequence continues at coordinate 246,109 of JAJIBD010021539.1, forward strand.
TTTTTTAAATTTTTTATTATACCACCATGAGATATACAGTTACCAAAGTGTTCATATTTGGGTTTCAGTCATACAGTGTTCCAGCACCCATCCCTCCACAGTGCCCATTTCCCTCCACCAATGTCCCATGATTTCCCTCTCCCCCAGCCAGTGTCTATGGCAGGCAATTTTTATTTCTCTCTCTCTCTCTCTCTCTCTCTCTCTCTCTCTCTCCCCCTTCTCTTTCACATTATGGCTTGCAATACATACATTTAGAGGCTATCATGTATATCCTTTTGCCTACTGTCAATGCTCAGTTCTATGCTGGTATTATCATTTACAATAATTATCAGTACACTGTTCCTTTCTCTGTATTGCCTAACCTCTGACTCCTACACATTTGCAGTAGGTTCTACCCACTGACAAGACCTCCTGATCCATGTTTTGTCTGGCCTTGGATATTGGTATCATGCCATTTTTCATATCCTGCAAATAAATGCAGGCATTCTATATCTCAACAGATAGTATTAACATGACATGCTGTTGGTGTTTACATTTTGTCTTCCCAGGACTAAATTTTAGGGCATACTTATGTGTCTTCAATAATACTTTGCACAGACTACTGCAATAGGAAGTAAGAAGGAAATATTTGAAGATAATGCACTCTGTCAGCCTTAACTGAATTGTATATATGCATAGATACACATATAAAGTATTTATTATGCATAAATATTCTGATTGTGTCTATATGGTTATGTAAACATACTATATGCGCATGTACACATACAATCTGTGCACAACAAACAAAAACAAATCTGATTTACTTTCACATAGGATAAAATTATCACCAACTTGTTAAGTTGTATATATGTACATGTGTATAATATATAATGTATAATGATATATATTATAAATTATATTCTATATTATATAATATAGAATATATTATAGTATATGTGTATATATTATACACATATAATATATGTGTGTATATATTATACACATATAATATATATGTACTGTTTGTTGTATGCATGCTATGTGGCCCTCCCTTACAGAATAGAATAAGTGGCTCCGTCAGACAAGTTTGTGAACACGTGATATAAAATTTGAGACATTGTATAGTTGAGTTTAACAAGAATGTCACCTCCTTTAAAGGAAGAACTGATTGATTCTCTTGCAGGAAGTTAATGGGAGGACTCCAAGGGAGTTGAATCTTGAGAGACAGAGACTCTAAAAGTGTCATGGAAGATGGTAGTTGTCAAGATTGTACACTTACTTAGAGGGTAAAGTACTTAGATTCCAGGGTGAAATATTTAGGGTTACTGAAATTTGAAGTAAAAGGAAATCATAATAGAAAGAAAGACAAGAAGGTGGCCCTTTTCTATAATATCATACACTTAACATGATGAACTTTACACTAAAAATTAAATGTAGCAATATGGACATCCATGGTAGATGTTCCAATCAAATGAAGCAGTAAGAATCCAGAATACGAATCCAGAATCCAGAGGTGAGGTAAGGGATAAAGAGACCAATGGGAAGATGATTAGTTAGTAGTTAGATCTCCAACTTTTCAGTGAGAGAGGGAAGGGTCCAGAAGCACTCAGATGGAAGAGAGATTGTCAATAGCATTTTTCCACTTTAGGAAGAGAGAAAAAGAAATTTTTACACATATAACACTTTTGAAAATGTATGGGACATTGATGTGGAGGCATGTAATTAGAAAACAGGTAGTTCCTAGTTGAGTTAAGAGATGTGTTTGTAATAATCAAACCTAAATTTGTAAGGATAAACTGTGCTACTACAGTTTTAAATTTATTCATTCATTTTAATTGACATAACCAATAATCAGTTACTAACACACCACTTTCCAAAACATGTTCCATGGTATCATACTACAGATATTAGAAATATCTATGGAATGTAATGGATCACTGTATCACTGTATCACTGTCTTCCCGTTCATCATCGATTTGCTCGAGCAGGCACCAGTATCATCTCCATATGTCCTGTCTCAAGCAAAGTAGAGCCCAAGGGCAGCTGCTTGCTCCAGGAACATAAAGAGCCTCAAACCATTCCATCAGGTTATGGGAATGAGGTCTATAATTGTTACTGGTATTTGGCATATCAAATACGGCACGGGTAGCTTGCCAGGCTCTGCTATGTGGGTAGCATACTCTTGTAGTCACCTCTAAATGCAGCATTTATTGATGAACCGCGAGCTGGACTGTAATAGGCTCTTCTGCTGGGTGGAGTTCTGATGAGAGGAAGTCTGGATGTGGAAAATGGCGGCCCTCATGGAGTGGGGGTCATCTGGCTTGTTGTGAGGCTCTGCTGGGGTGGCGGGCCAGGGCTAGAACCCGCCATCCCTCCCCAGCACCTTGTGAGCAGCTGGGCACAGGGAGAGCCAGTAGCAGCTCTTCCCCCATGTCTGTGAGTCTCTGGATCAGCATACCTTTGCCAGATTTAAAAAAGACTGCTGCACGATATTTCTTAAAAATGGTAAGATTTGTGGTCAAAAACATTTGAAAAGCAGAGGTCTAACTGCACTAAGTTCATCCTTCTCTCTGGTTTAATGCGTGTGACTTGCAAACACTTTACTGAAGACTTTTTTGTTACATTTCATCATGTTCTAAGTCACCAAATCACTAGCATTATGATAAAAATTCACTATAGTAAATGCATGCCTGAGTAATGAAGAAGGTTGAAACCTTGATATAAGAGCTCCCAAATCCATTAGATTATGACCTGTTCATTCCACCCACTCCTTACACTCCTCAAAATTCTTCTTGCTTATGTAACACTTGTATCATGAATATCCTTCTTTGTTAAGTCAGCAAGTCAAGACTAGTAGTAAGTACATTAGCACCTTCCTCCATGAATGATTCCATTCTAAATCAGTATCACAGCCCAATCTTGGGTCTAGTAGCTAAATCCCTCACAGTTTGGAGAAGGATTGTTTTAGCTAACTGCCTTCATTTACTCCCTTAATATTTACATGCTATGAAATGTCTCATTTGGGACCAAGAAACACAAAGCTAAAACTGTTGCTTCAAAATGACTGTTTGTAAATTGGGAGTTTAATGCAGTCCACAGGTGGGAAGCGCATGTAGCTGTGGTCTGGCCTCCTAAGTCTCTGATGTGGAACAAGAAGTGGCGAGGCCACAGCTGGAGCTCTGGTTGCCCTTCCTTTAAGACCCTTTTCTGCTCAGATTCGTCTGGATGGTGTTTTTTCATAAAATGCCACAGTCAATTTATTTTTCATGAAAGAGCTATAATTACTTACCCACTGAAATCCACTGGAGTAGAGCCAGCCAGCTCTCTTGGCCTCTTAAGAAAGCTGTATAAGAAACCACCTAACCCCCAAACTGATTTTTTGGGTTTTGGTACATCTCTTTGATCCTATATTTTCTTCTTTTTTTTATAACAAGGGAAAACATTTACTAAATACTAAATATTGCTTATTTAGAATTAGTTGGTTAATTTTAAAGTATTAACTACCAATACTTGAAAACACTCTGTGCGTGTGCCTGTACTAAGGGCAGTTTTACAAGACCTTCTTGGTGCTAACATGTACCTCAAGCTTACATTCTATCAGGAGAGAATCTTACACTATTAAGAATGTGAAAACAAAAGAGAGATATGCTTAGAAAGACAGAATAGTTAACAGAGGTCAGACAGGATAACAGTAGGATGACTTTATCATTCTAATGATACTCGTATTTGTTAATTTGACATATTTTAAAGATTATTCAAGGACCCACTACATTTTTCCTTTGGTAAAATTAATCATCAGCTTTGATTATTAAAAAATTGATCTTGGAGTTGCTAGCATGAAAGTGAATTGATTCCTGAGCTCTTGCATTCTTGAGAATGGTGTGAAAGGTTTGCACACAAACCCCAGACTTTTGAAAGGCTCAATTTTATTGGATGGTATAAGTAGATGAGTCTGAGGTCCTTCCCGATGTCCAGGTCTCTCCTTTTCCCATGTATGATATCACTTTCGTTTTCTCTCCTGATACCCATCCAGGTTATAATGCCTGGTCCTATCCCTGGCTGTCTGCTCACCTCCAGTGAATGGTGGTCCCTATTTTCCTGTGCTATCCCTGTGTGGTATGAATGCTGTTAGTCCGAAAACTGCAGCTGAAACCCTGTTGGCTGGGTCCCTTTGCTGAGGCTTGCTGCTCTGTGATCTGTGGCCGGCCTCTCTAGGACTATACCCCATTAGCACCCTGCCTAGTAGCTTTCCTTAGTTTCCTGCCATGCTCACCTGTGTGCAGATATGAGCCCTGCTGTGCTACCATCTGTCAGGACATAGGTAAGGGGACCTAGGGGGTGTGGCCAGGCAGGACACTTCCTTCTATCTCCTACTATCTGGGTTGCCCCTCGCTACCATCCCATTACTATTTTGACTGGATATCTTTCTGGAGGCAAGGTGTTTTAAATGACCAATTGCATTAAGTGGTTCACCTGGTGTTTCATCCTTTCTCGCCACTGTATCATTCAATAATTTATCCACCATCAAATCTACTGGAGCAGAGCCAGTCAGTTCTCCTGTACTCAGCTCCCCCCTAAAAAAAATTCCCAACCCCAAACTGGCTTTTGTTGGTTAATATCTCTCCTGGTCTTCTTTTCTTCACGGTCTAATGATATTCATTCCTGCTGGCTTGGTTTGATCATATTTGACATGCTTTAACGTCTATGTAAGTAACATCTCTGCATTTTTCCATTGGTAAAATCAATCACTGACTTTGATCACTAAAATTTTAGCTTAAATGAAGTGTTTTTAATTGTCTTCAGATGGAAGAAATGTGCTTTTTCCAAAATTAAAGTACCTTTAATTTTATTTATCTTTATTTTTTATTTTATTATTTAATTTCACTTAATTTTAAACACTGTAATTTACAAACTAAAGTTTTTGACAATACAGTTGTTCGATTCATTGTTCAGCACCAATCCCACCACCAGTGTGCCCCCCCACCACCAGAGACCCGCATTACCCCCCCCCATGCCCATGCCTGCCCCCCTTGGCTGGCACTGATTATATTGGCCATTACAGTCCATATAAAGGAATCAAGTACCTTTATTTTAAGGTACTTTTCATTTTAGGGTTATTATGTATATTCTTTTACCTAATTCCCATACTCAATTCTAGTTCAGTGTTACATTCCCAACTATCATTGTCAGAACTGAGTATGCAGGTAAAGGAATATACATGATAACTCCTTCAATGTCTTGTTTTGCAAAACATGATGCACAGAAGAAGAGAAGATGAGAGACAGAAAACAATTGTTGGCTGTAGAGGCAGGTTGTAGGGTGTGGGTGAGAGGGAAACTGGCTCATTGGAGTGGGGAATTGTGCACTGGAGAAGGGATGGGCATTGGAACACTTTATGACTGAAACCCAATGATTAAAAGCTTCGTAATTATCTATTGCAAATCATGTATATATATTCAGTATAATCATCTAGATATTTGTATTCATCTATATATTTATTATCATCTATATATTTGGATTCATCTATATATTTGTTATCTTTATAATTTGGCTTTCATCAAAAACCACTCAGTCACCATGCTAAAATTTTATTTTTTAAAAACAATTTTTGGGCCACACTGAGAAATGCTTAAGACTTACTTTTAACTCTGAACTCATGGATGGGTCCTGGTGGGGCTCGTGAGAACACATGAAGTGCCAGGGATTGAACCTGGGGAGACCAGCCTTCAAGAAAAATGCCTTGCTAACCATTCTATCTCTCGGGCTTGAATTTACTAGTGTTTTAAAAAAATTCTGACAGTTATATTTGTTTTATGACATATGACCGTAGAGTCATATATAAAACCTAAACTTCTGCATGTGTGTGTTTTTTTTTTTTTTGGCCACATGAGGCAATCTCAGGAATTACTCCAGGCTCTGTACTCATCAATCACTCTTGGGGGTTCTCTGAGACCATATGGGATGCTGGGAAAGCAAACTGGATCAGCCTCTTGAAAGAAAGTACAATACCCGCTATACTGTCACTCCAACCACTGCTTACTCTTTTTTGACCAGGTTTTCAAACAACAAAGACCAGGGATGTGGCTTGGTGTTTGCTGCATGCCAGACATGTGTGAGGACCTGGATTTGATCCCTTGTACTAGTACTCTTCTTCCTGCTCCACCCCTTCGAGGAAAATAAAATGACAAACTAAACATGTCCCAGCAATATTTTCTGAAATAATCCTTGGTTCAAAGATTATTGAAGATTTATTAGGTTTGGGGACCAGAGCAATTATACAGTGGATAGAGTGTTTGCCTCGCATGCAGCTGACCGGATTCCATCCCTGGCACGCCATATGGTCCTACAAGCCTTTGGAGCACAGAGCCATGAGTGAGCCCTGAGCACAACCCATATTTAACTTGTATGTTTATATTAGTAGAAAATCAATGAAAACTTCCTAAATGTAACAACAGTACTGAACTAGTTACATACGTGCTACCATCAGATAAGAGGTGTGATATTTAAAACTTGCAAGGCATGTAGCAATGCATGCAAGGCAAATGCCCTACCCAATGTACTATTGCTCCGGTACCGATAATTCTATTCTTGATTGTTTCAGCAACAGCCAGTGTTTCTCTGTGCCATTTTAGTATTCCCACGAACAGTGTGTTACAATTCCAGTTCTCCATGTCCTCACCAAAGCATGTCTGTTGTCTTCACACCCTCCCACCATGCCTTCCTGCCTTGTGAAAATGGATGTGGTGTGGCGTCTCATTGTAGTTTTGATGGGCATTGCCCTAGTGATTTGAGCACTTTCTTCAGTATATATATATATATATATATATATATATATATATATATATATATATATATATATAGTCTGACATAGAAAAAGAGTGGGTCCCCTGGGATGAACCCAGAGCCATGGAAGAGCCTGGCAAGCTACTGTGGTGTGTTCAATATGCCAAAAACAGTAACAATAATGGACCTCATTCCCAACAAATAGAGACGTTACTGGCACCCACTTAGGCAAATCGATGAACAATGGGAAGACAAGTGACAAGATATTTAAAACATAAAACGTTATAAAACTGTTCATGATATATTGAATAACTAAGTCATAACAATATCTACAGGACTCAGTGATAGTACAGGGGGAGGGTGTTTGTCTTGCATGCATCTGGCCCAGTTGGTCCCTGGCATCCCATATGGTCCCCAGCATCGCCAGGAGTAATTCCTGAGTGCAAAGCTAGGAGTAGCCCTGAGCATCATTGGGTTGGACCTAAACAGAAAAATAATTACATCATGAGCTTAATTTTGTTCAAATATGAACATCTATGTATGAAAGGAATTTTGTAATGGAAAGTGATGTTGAGACATTTATAGAAATACAGTGGATGAAGGTGGGAAGGTGGAAATTTTAGGCTTGTGAAGTGTGATATAGTTCTGTTTCCCTGATTGTATGAACCTAGAAAAGTTGTATACTTTTCGAGATCTTCATCTTCTCATATGTAAAGTGAAAATAATGAATAACTGCCTAACTTCATGGTATGTCTCTTTGGATCAAGTAATATATGCCAAGTTTTTAGCATGAATTAAAGCTTTCACCTCTATATCTTTTCTTTTGGGCATTATGATTTACAATACAGGTATTGAAAGGTTATCATGTTTCTTTACTAAATTCCTATTTCTTTTTCCAAAATATTGGATATTAAATGTAAATATATATTGTATAGATGTAAATATATTGTGATTATAAAAATTATATATTAAAATTACATGTATAAGCCATACATCTTATGTGATGCATGTTTCTGTCATTTGTTCCTAACCAAGATCTAAAATATAGATTTTTTTATGTCTACCATATAAAATTGTATAATTTTCAGTCAAAGTTATGAAGAAGGCAAAATGGATTATCTGTTTGGCACTGGGGCAGAATATATGATTCTGAGTAGTCTCTCCAAGGACAGATAACAATTCTATGACAACTTCACATTAGAACCCAAATCTTTTCATTCTAAATTTACTGTTAATGCTCCAATATTAAATGAAGAAACTACGTATATCTACCTTTCTTGGGGTAGTGTAGAGGACGAAATGAACCATTTTTCAAAATAACATAGAGGTCCTGGATTCAAAGACTGCTGTATCATTTTCTCTGTTTTTTCCTTCTAGTTTAGATTTGCATCTCAGTTTCAGAATCTCTGAACCAACAATAGATATCTAGTTTTTTAACAGCTCCATCCAAATTGCAAACACGGGTATCTGTACTTAAAATATGGTTTATTTACTAGCAGTCTTGTTTTATTACCTGATTTAGGACTCAGGATTGGTTCAGCGTTCTTTATAATATCTCTGAAACTCCAGTGAAATCCTAGAATTTTTCTGAATCAACAAGTTACCAAAGACTCTGAGTTAGTGGAAAGGCATCTAGTAACAAAGGCATCTAGTAGGACATCCGGAAAGAAACTAAGCATCCTTCAACTTAAATCATCAATAATCAAATGTGCTTTCAGATTATTTAACCATGAAATATTGAATGCAACTAAATTTTCTCTTTTTCCTCCAACATAGCTTAAAAGGTGCCGATGCTGGCAATGGAATCCGAAGTGTTTGTCCCTGATATTGGCATGTTCATCGCAAGCCTCAGCGTCTGGCTCGTCTGTAGAAATGTTGTTCAGAAACCAGTGACAGAAGAAGCAGCACAATATAACCCGGAGTTTGAAAATGAAGAATTGGTAATTATTATTCATGGGTCTTCCTTCTCAGATTTCTTTCTCTTTTCAATTTTTATTGAATCACTGTTAGATACAGTTACAAAGCTGTTCCTAATTGGGTTTCAATCATAGTGTCCCAACACCGGTGCACATTTCCCACCACCAATGGCCCCAGTTGCCCCCCCACCACACCCTTCTCCCACAGCCTGCCTCTATGAGAGGCACTATTCTCTCTCTATCTATCTATCTATCTCTCTCTTCCTCTCACTGTCTCTCTGAGTCACTCTCTCGTTCTCTTCTTGCCTCCAGCTGTCTCTGTCTGTCTGTTTGTCTGTCTCTGTCTCTCTCTCTCAGCCTGACACTGCTAGGGTGTGGTGAGGGCGTGGTGTGAGTGAGGGCCATTTTGTTAAGTTTTTCTTTTATCATGAATGGGTCCTGAATCTTTTAATACTTTTTCTGCATCTATTGATGTGATCATATAGTTTTTATCTTTTCTTTTATCAATATGTTGTATTATGTTGATTGTCTTGTGAATGTTAAGCCATCCTTGCATCCCTGGGATGAATTGAACTTGTTCATGCTATATGATCTTTTTGATAAGTTGTTGGATTCTATTTGCTAGTATTTTGTTGAGGGTCGTTGCATCTGTGTTTATCAGGGATTTGGGCCTGTAATTCTCTTTTTGTGGTGTCTCTGTTTGCTTTTGGTATCAGGATGATATTTGCCTTATATAAGCTGTTTGTGTGTGTTTCTGTTTTTTCAGTTTCCTGGAAAAGCTTGAAAAGTATTGGCAGTAAATCCTCTCTAAAACTTTGGAAAAATTCCTAGTGAATTCATCTGGTCATGGGCTTTTATTTTTGGGAAGAACAGAGGATCATTTTAATTTCCTTGATGGTGATAGGTTTGTTCAGATATTCTAAATCTTTTTGGTTCAGACTTGGAAGATTAGATGAATCCAGGAACTTATCCATTTCTTCAAGATCCTCTTACTCTGTGGCATAAGGATTCTCAAAGTAATGTCTGTAGATATTTTTAATTTCTGTGGTTTCTGTTGTTATGTCCCCCTTTCATTTCATTATTAGGATTTCCTCTCTTTCTTTGTGAGTCTTGATAGTGGTCTGTTGATCTTGTTTATTTTCTCAAGGAACCTGCTCTTGGTTTGCTTTGTTTTTTTTTTAATCTTTTGGATTTTTTGGGGATTCCAGCTCAATAATATTTTTTCTTTTGGGTTTGTTTTTTTTTTTTTTTTTTTGCTTTTGGGTCACACCCAGCAATGCTCAGGGCTTTCTCCTGGCTCTGCACTCAGGATTTACTCCTGGCGGTGCCTCGGGACCATATGGGATGCCGGGATTGAACCCTGGCCAGCATGGGCCGGCCGCATGTAAGGCAAAGCCCTACCCGCTGGGCTATCACTCCGGCCCCAGCTCACTAATTTCTGATGTAAGTTTTACTATTTCCTTCCTCCTGCCTTATTTAGCTCCTTTTTGTTGATCATTTTCCAAGATCTTAAGCTGAAGTCAAGTTAATGATATGGACCCTTTATTCCTTCCTGATGAATGCTTGCAGGGCTATAAACTTTCCTCTTAGCACTGCTTTCGCTATGCTGAACAAGCTCAGGTAGCTCATATCCTCTTTCTTGTTTGTGTCCAGAAATCTTTTTGATTTCCTCTTTAAGTCACTGCTTGTTCAGTAGGAAGCTGTTTAATTTCCAGGTGTTTGATGCTATTCTCCATTTCTGGGTCTGATTGACTTCTATTTTCAGTGCATCATAGTCTGGAGGGATAGTTGTTTCAATTTCTATCCTTTTAATTTTATGGAGATATGTTTTGTGGTCCAGCATATAGTCTATCTTGGAGAATGCCCCACGTGCACTGGAGAAAAATGTGTATCCAGCTTTTTTTTGGGGTGAAAAGCCATATAGTGTATATATTATATTTCCTTGCTGAGCTTTAGTTGTTCTATCAAGAGGTGACAACTATCACTATAACTATCACTATCTTCCCATTCATCATCGATTTGCTCTAGCGGGCACTATTAACATCCCCATATGTCCTGTCTCATGCTAGTAGAGCCCAAGGGCATCTGCTTGCTCAAAAACATAAAGCGCCTCAAACCATCATGTTAGGTCATGTAAATGACCTAATATAATTGTTACTGGCATTTGGTATATCAAATACGACACAGGTAGCTTGCCAGGCTTACCGAGCGGGTGGCATACTCTTGTAGTCACCTCTAAATACAACATTTATTGATGAACCGCGAGCCAGGATGTAATAGGCTCTTCTGCTGGGTGGAGTTCTGACGAGAGGGAAATCGGATGTGGAAAATGGTGGCCCTCATGGAGTGGGGGGGTTGTCTGGCTTGTTGTGAGGCTCTGCTGGGGTGGCGCGCCAGGGCTAGAACCCGCCATCCCTCCTGGGCGCCTCGTGAGCGGCTGGGCACAGGGAGAGCTGGTAGCAGCTCTGCCCCATGTCTGTGAGTCTCTGGATCAGGATATCAGAGACTCACTTTTAGCACAGTGTTGAAATCTACAGCTACTATTGTTTTGCTGTCAATGTCTTTATTCAACTCTTTTAGCAGTTTTAAGTATGTTGATGGTCACTCATTAGCTATATATACATGTAGGAGTGTGCGTTCTTGATGTAAAGATCCTTTGCTCATTGGTAAATTACCTTCACTCTCTCTTATAACATTCTTCAGCCTGAAGTCTATGTAGTCTAATACTATAGCGGCTTCCCTGGCTGTTTTGAGGGGTTGTTTGCTTGAAGAATTGTTTTCCAGCATTTGACTTTTTTTCATAAATTATTCTTTATTGACTTTTAAAAAAACATGATAACCATATTGGGATTTAAAATTTTAAATAAACTTAAGACTTGTGAAACAGCACAGACTTTCATCTGCAAGGTTGGGGTTTAATCCCTTGAATTATAAGTTCCTTTCTTTTTTTTTTTTTTTTTTTTTTTGGCCCTTAACTGGGTTTTTTTATTTTTTAGGATCTGTGATTTTGTTTTAATCATCTTAATGTTCTTATGACCACATAACTTACAAATTGTGCTAATGATATTCTATACTAATGAGTTGGCAAAAGCACCGTTATCAATTACACATATAGGATTAATTTTCTAAGTAGTAACTGAATTTCTGAATAGCTGCTAAAAGATTACGAACTGCATCATGGTCTGACTTTAGTAAAGAACAAGCAGAATTTGCCACTCATCTTACCAGGCTAAATCTTAAAAGCCTCTGACCTGAAGATCTAAAAGTTGCAAGTGTTAAGTAGTCTTTATTTGATGTTATATATACATCACATTAAAATACTTTCCAGTAAGTGAAAGGCAACATTTTAGATATAGGGAATTTTTAATGAAATCAGCACAATTAAAGAGATAGGGGCCACTGTCAACTAATCTTCAAGCTTTGCTGTTATCAGGCTAAGAAGCACAACCTATGGAGACAGCGGTTTCCTCAGTCTTTAGATATTAATATAGCCAGTTCTATAAATCTGAACAGAAAACTATTCTCCCACAGGTATGAGATGGCGATCCCCATCTCTTGGAAAGGTGAACATGAGGAATTAAGTTCAATCATCTTTTGGAAAGGGACTTGCTGACCTGGAATTATCATTAAAATTCAAAAAGCTGATCATTTAAACACAAGCCAATCTTATTTAAATCAGGGCTGCCCAACAAAAATATGCCATCAGCCACTCATGATCTGAATTCTGGTGAAGAGATGGATTTAAATATGGTACATATAAAAGTCATGAGACATCTGTTTTGTAATAAATAAGGCGGTGCCAACTATTACTCATTAGTAGCCTTTTTGAGGTAAGCTATCAACTCTGCCCTTTGGGTCTTCTTAATGCCAGCGAAGATCATTTTGGTTCCAGGGATGTACTTCTTGGGATTCTCCAAATATTCCATCAGCGTGTCCCTCTCCCCAGGTGATACCTTTGTTCTTGTTGACATCGGTGTCACGAGAATCCAGGGGCCTGGCCCGTCTTTTGCCCAAACAGACCGTGGAGATTGGGCCCAGTCTTGTACTTGCCTCCCTTCTCCACAGTATGGCACTGAGCGCACTTCTGGACAAAAAATCTTCTTGCCCTTCTCAATATCACCCATCTTAGAATCGCTCCTTCGTCACCACGTGACACAGAGGTCTCGCTTCAGGGCCGATGTCCCGCTCTTTAACTGGGTTTTTTATTTTTTATTTTTCCCCCAAATTTTATTACACCACTTTGAGACATACAATTGCAAGATGCTCATGTAGAGTTATGGTTCTACAGTGTTCCAACACCCATCCCTCTACCCGAACCCATCTCCCATCACCAGTGTCCCCACCTCCCTCCCCCCCTCCCACACCTCAACTACTTGGCGGGTTCTGTATGTCTTTACTCTCCTCTATCTCTCCCTCCAGCCTAACTTTCCTACACATCGTAGAATGCAGTACATTAAAGGACATAACTGTTTCCACTAGTTTGATGGACCACATGGCTGCAAACGACTTAGGGGCCTCATGACCTTAGGGGTCAGCATCTGGACAGCGAAGGTTTTGCTCTGTTAATCTGGTGTTGAGGTAGCATCCCAGCATCCCGACAGTGAAGGTGGCGGCTAGTGTGGTGGGCGAGTCTCATCCGGCTGCTTCTAGGACCCCCAGAGGTGATGGGCCCACGCCCAAAACCCATCTGTCCTCCTGGGAGCCCCATAGTGAGCTAAGCCTGGGGAGAGCCGAGTTCCAGCTTCCCCAGCCGTGTTTGAGACTGCACAGCATTTGACTTTGAGTCAGTGTTTGCTCTGACTATTTAAATGTGCTTCTTGTGGGCAGCAGTGTGTTGGGTGCAATTTTCTAATCCATCCTGCTATACTGTGCTTCTTAATTGGTGTATTTAACCCATTAACACTAAGAAAGATTATTGTTATGGGATTTTGCGCCTTCTTTCTACAGGAGTTTGGTGTGTTGAGGGGGGGTGTCTTATCTTAAAGTAGCCCATTTAGGGTTTTATTTTAAGAATGGTTTTGACTGAATGAAGTTTCTGAGTTGTTATTTATCTGTGAAGCTTTTTTTTTTCCTTCAAATTGGAATGATAGTCTGGCTAAGAGCAGTAGGTCAAGATACCTTAGTTATTGCAAAATATTCAGGGAAGAAGTAACACGTGGTAGTTGAGGATAATAAAATAGTTTCCCACTTTGAAGTAAGCTTTCTGTTCTGTGTAGTTTGTTCTGCAGAGAATAGTTGTTACTTGTCACTTGTCTTCCAAGACAAGTTCATTGATTTGCTTGAGTGGGTGCCAGTAACATCTCCATTTGTTGGGAATGAGGTCCATTATTGTTACTGTTTTGGGCATATCAAATACACCATGGGTAGCTTGTCAGGCTCTGCCATGACTCTGGGTTCATCCCAGGGGCCATAACACAACCTTCATTGATTACTCTTTACAGTACTCTAGAGGAAATTGCATAGCAATTAAAGGCAAAAAAAAAAGTAAGTTATATGTTAATTTTTGATGGTTGTTTGTTTTGTGTGGGCCACAACTGGTGCAGCACAGGGCTTACTCCTTGCTCTGTGCTCAGGGATAACTGCTGGAGGGCTCCAAGGGCTACATGAGAAACAAATCTGGGTTGTCTGCCGGCGCCAGAGGCAAATATATCTGCTGTACTATCACTCCAGCCCTTTAGCTATATGTTTTATATTAAAGATTCAGGAGTAGCTGTTGCATCATGTCAGGCAATTAGTCTTCTTTTGAATGCTGCTGTGTTTTAATAATTGAACTTGTTCCATGAGGTTAGGTCATTTGTCTGGTAGAAAATGAAATTTAGAAATATTTACTGAAAAAACCTTATTGGATATTAAACTTGATAACTCAATACACTACCATAAAATATCTCAATTGCAAGTTTCTGCAAGAAAGTAAACCTATAGAAATTAGTTTGACTACAATTCCTTGTATTGAGATATCTATTAAGAATAGCAACTACTGGGGCCAGTAGTTACTATTAAAATAGTAACTTCTGGGGCCAGATGGATAGCACGCAGGCAGGGCATTTGCCTTGCACACAGTCAACCTGGGTTCGATCCCAGCATCCAATATGGTCCCCTGAGCACCATAGGGAGTAACCCCTGATCATTGCCAAAAGAAAAAGAAAAAATAGTAACTATCAAGGCATCAAAGGACATAAAATTAGCTATGGCAAGTTATTTACAAATAATTTGTTTTACAAATAATTTAAATTTACAAATTATTTTTACGTACTTATGAAACAAAATGATAGAGAATAATTCACTAAAAATACAGGGTTATATAGGTTAAAATTTATATCATCACATTGCATATCAAAATTTTGCTATTTTAAGATAAACATAAAATAGTTATTATGTAAAATAGCTATAGGAACACATAATTATTCTGAGCTTGCACAGAAGCCACATCTTAGTCTGTAAAGCTTATTGGTGTTCTAGAAAGAGAAGCAACTGTGAAAATACTTTTTGCTTTTTTGATGTTGTATTTATAGTTTTAAGAGAAAAAATTACAATTTTCAATACTTTTTGCATTTAAATTTATTTGATATTTGTATTTTTAAAATCATCTGACTAAAATTATCAATAACAAAATATTTCAAATTTGTTGAAATGTTGATCATTGACTCAAACTCTACTGACTTAAAATTTTTCATAATTTTTATAAATGCAAAAATTGTTTTTTTTTTATTTCCCTTTATAGAACAGTTGGAATGTAAAGCTTATTTAAAGCAGGGTCTTTGCTGTTTATCTGGCTTTGATGGAAGGACATAAAGGACATTTATTAATAATTGGAGACCAGAGAAATGATTGTACTGCAGGTAAGGCTGTTGTCTTGCAAGCAACTGGCCAAAGTTTGGTCCTCAGCACTGCATAAGATCCCTGAGCACCTCCAGTAGTGACCCCACAAAGGCATGACTAAGCCCTAAGAAATACCAGCATGGCCTAGGACCAAAATAAAAACAGAAAATTAATAATTAATAAAGAGAAAAAGAGAGAAGGAAGGAAGGGAGGAAAGAAGGGGAAAGGAAGGAAGGAAGGAAGGAAGGAAGGAAGGAAGGAAGGAAGGAAGGAAGGAAGGAAGGAAGGAAGGAAGGAAGGAAGGAAGGAAGGAAGGAGGAAGGAAGGAAGGAAGGAAGGAAGGAAGGAAGGAAGGAAGAAGAAAGGAAGGAAGGAAGGAAGGAAGGAAGGAAGGAAGGAAGGAAGGAAGGAAGGAAGGAAGGAAGGAAGGAAGGGAGAAAGGGAGAAAGGGAGGGAGGAGGAAGGGAGGAAGGAACGAATGAAGGAACGAAGGAACAAAGGACAGAAGGAATCTGAAGTCAAACTTGAAATCACTAAATTGTGGCTGTGTGATGTTAAGGAAATGGTATTCTTTCCTTCTACAAAATGGAGGTGATAATAAGATTACATCTCAGAGCTGTTGTGACTACACAATTTAATATCAAACAAAAAATGTCATGCTCTGTGCTGTCCCATTTGGAGATCTTAATACAATTCTACTTTGATTTGTTATTTTGCTCTTTGATTTGAGATGTTACTCTCACACCTAGATCCATTTTGAATTGATAGTTAATTTGGATGGAGACTGCAGAGTCAGCACACTCAGTAAAATAATTCCTCTTGCCCTTTGGAACAGACACCAATGAATGAAAAACAAAGCTCCCAATCAAAGGAACTGTCACATAAGAAAATTATTTTGGCCCAACTAGTAAAGCCTGCACTTAAGGAGAGAAAGTAAAGGATTTTAGACTATGGTTAAGTTTCCACATCTGAAAAAGAAGAGAGCACAAAGCCATTATATGAATTAATTCTAAAACATACTTCCTGATTCTACTCATTTCTTAAAGATAGACCCTCTCTTTTGAAAATTTGCATTTGAATATGTGCATATATTAAATACTTTAAATACAATATTTGTATTTGAGTATTTAATATAAATCACTTTAAGGGTAGTGGTAAAATGGGGGGAATACTCTATATCGGACTTTGAAAATATTTAGTATTCTTATGATGAAGTTAATTTCTAAGTTGAATTCATTTTATTTATTTTTTTAGTTAAATACTTTATTATACCACCGTGAGATATACAATTACAACGTTGTTGATGTTTGGAGGTTTCAGTCACATAGTGTTCCAGCACCCCGCCCTCCACCTGTGCCCATCTTCCACCACCAATGTCCCCAATTCCCTCCCCCTCCCATAGCCTGCCTAAATGGCAGGTTCTTTATCTCTTTTCTTTCTCCTCTCTCTCCCTTTCTTCTCTCCTACACATTGTGGGTTGCACTACATATACTTGGAAGCCATCATGTGCATTTATTTTGCCTGTATTTAGTGCTCAGTTCTATGTTGGTATCAGCCCTTTCGACATTTATTCACACATGTTCCTTTCTCTGTCTTACCTAACCTCTGACTCCCTCACGTTTGTGGTAATTTCCACTTTTGGTAAGACCACCTGGTATATTTATGTCATGCAAATAACTGCAGTCATTCTATGTCTCTCTCTTTCCTTCTGACTAATTTCACTCAACATGATCCTTTCCATGTCCATCCATTCATAGGCAAATTTCATAACTTCATTTTTCCTGACAGCTGCATAGTATTCCATTGTGTAGATGTACCACAGTTTCTTTAGCCAGTCATCAATTCTCGGGCATACTGGTTGTTTCCAGGTTCTGGCTATTGTGAATAGTGCTGCTATGAAAATAAAAGTGCGGATTGTGTTTCTGCTGTGTGTTTTTGGCTTCCCAGGTTATATTTCCAGGAGTGGTATGACTGGGTCAAAAGGGAGCTCGATTTCTAGTCTTTGGAGGAATGTCCATATTGTTTTCCAGAAAGGTTGTACAAGTCGACATTCCCACCAACAATGTGAGAGTCCCCTTTTTCTCCACATCCACGCCACCACTTGTTACTTTTACCCTTTTGAATATGGGCCAGTCTCTGTGGTGTGAGGTGATATCTCATTTTTTGTTTTGATTTGCATCTCTCTGATGATTAGTGAATGATGAGTATTTTTCATATGCCTTTTGGCCATTTGAATTTCTTCCTTGTCAAAGTTTCTGTTCATCTCTTCTCCCCATTTTTATGGGGTTGGCTGTTTTCTTCTTTTATAGCTGTACCAGTGCCTGATATATCCTGGATATTAACCCCTTATCAGATTGGTATTGGGTAAATATTCTTTCCCATTCTGTGAACTGCCTTTGTATCTTAGTCACTGTTTCTTTTGAGGTGCAGAAGCTCTTTAATTTCATGTAGTCCCATATGTTTATGTTTTCTTCTAGTTGCTTTGTTACTGGTGTTTCACCTTTGAAGATGTCTTTAGCTTCTATGTCGTGGAGGGTTTTTCCTATATTGGTCTGTAATTTTTTCTTCTTTGTGTTGTTTCTCTCTGATTTGGGTATCAGGGTGATGTGTGCCTTGTAGAAGCTGTTTGGGAGTGTTTCTGTTTCTTTTATTTCTTGGAAGCTCTTGAACAGGACAGTTAGTAGGCCCTCCTTAAAGGTTTGGTAGAATTCGCTAGTGATCCCATCTGGACCTGGGCTTTTATGTTTTGGCAGACTTTTAATTACTGTTTCAATTTCCTCGATGGCGATAGGTTTATTCAGGTATTGGAGGTCTTCTTGTTTCAATTGTGGGAGGTTATAGGACTTCAGGAATTTATCCATTTCTTCTAGGTTCTCATGTTTCGTGGCATACAGGTTCTCGAAGTAATCTTTGATGATCTTTTAGATTTCTGTCTTTTCTGTTGTGATGTCACCACTTTCATTTCTGATTCTGTTTATTTGGCTTCTCTCTTTCCCTGTCCTTACAAGTCTTGCCAGTGGCTTGTCGATCTTGTTTAATATTTCAAAGAACCAGCTCTTGGTTTCATTAATCTTTCAGATTTTTTTTGGTTTCCAGCCTAAGTTTTATTATTCCAGTGCACATGGAACATTCTCCAAGATAGACCACATACTGAGCCACAAAGCATACCGCAACAAAATAAAAGATAGAAATTGAGTCGACTATCTTTTCAGATCATGATGCACTGAAAATAGTAGTTAACGATACACAGAAGCAGGGAGTCAAGCCAAACACCTGGAAACTGGACAACTCACTGCTGAACAACAAATGGGTCATAGAAGAAATCAAACAGGAAATCCAAAGATTCCTAGAAACAAATGACAATTAAGATACCAACTATCAGAATTTGTGGGACACAACAAAAGCTGTGTCCTACTTAAGTTTTATTATTTCCTTCCTTCTGCCTGGGTTGGGCTTCTTTTGTTAGTCTTTTTCTAATATTTTCAGCTGTGAGGTCAGGTTATTTATGTGGGCCCTTTCTTCTTTCCTGATGAATGCTTGCAGAGCTATGAACTTTTCTCTTAACACAGCTTTTGCTGTGTCCCACAAGTTCTGATAGTTGGTATCTTCATTGTCATTTGTTTCTAGGAATCTTTGGATTTCCTGTTTGATTTCTTCTATGACCCATTTGTTGTTCAGCAGTGACTTGTCCAGTTTCCAGGTGTTTGGTTTGACTCCTGCTTCTGTGTATGTTTAACTACTATTTTCAGTGCATCATGATCTGAAAAGATAGTCGACTCAATTTCGATCTTTTATTTTGTTGCGGTATGCTTTGTGGCTCAGTATGTGGTCTATCTTGGAGAATGTTCCATGTGCACTGGAAAAAAAGTGTATTCAGCTTTTTTGGGATGAAAAGCCCTGTATATATCAACCAGCTCTCTTTCTTCCATTTCTTCATTCAGGTCCAATATTTCCCTGGCGAGGTTGCAGTCTTGTCGATCTATCCATAGTCGATAAGGCAGTGTTGAAGTCTCCGACTATTATTGTGCTACTGTTAATGTCTTCTTTGAGGTCTATTAATAGTCGTTTTAAGTTTTTTGCTGGCCCCTCATTTGGCGCATATATGTTTAGTAGTGTGATTTCTTCCTGGTATACATACCCCTTAATTATTAAGAAATGGCTTTCATTGTCCCTTTTAATCGTTTTTATCCTGAAGTC
The DNA here is from genome assembly GCA_021461705.1 of Cryptotis parvus. Lineage (NCBI taxonomy): Eukaryota > Metazoa > Chordata > Mammalia > Eulipotyphla > Soricidae > Cryptotis > Cryptotis parvus. The sequence continues at coordinate 265,803 of JAJIBD010021539.1, forward strand.
TATATTGTCAGACACGAGTATGGCCCTGTATATATCAACCAGCTCTCTTTCTTCCATTTCTTCATTCAGGTCCAATATTTCCCTGGCGAGTTTCAGTCTCGCTCGATCTATCCATAGTCGATAAGGCAGTGTTGAAGTCTCCGACTATTATTGTGCTACTGTTAATGTCTTCTTTGAGGTCTATTAATAGTCGTTTTAAGTTTTTTGCTGGCCCCTCATTTGGTGCATATATGTTTAGTAGTGTGATTTCTTCCTGGTATATATACCCCTTAATTATTAAGAAATGGCTTTCATTGTCCCTTTTAATCGTTTTTATCCTGAAGTCTATATTGTCAGACACGAGTATGGCCACACCCACCTTTTTGGAGGAGTTGTTTGTGTGGAAAATGGTCTTCCAGCCTTTGACTTTGAATCTGTGTTTGCTCTGATTATTCAGATGTGTTTCTTGTATTCAGCAGAATGTTGGATTCAGTTATTTAATCCATTTTGCCACCCTATGTCTCTTAATTGGTGCATTAGATCATTGACGTTGAGAGATATAATTGTCATTGGATTTTGTGCCATCTTCCTGTTTAAATTTGTTGTAGTTTTTAGGTTGTTTTATTTTACAATAGACCCTTCAATCCTTCTTTTAATGTTGGTTTTGAGTCTATGAATTTCATGAGTTGTTGTTTATCCGTGAAGTTGTGTATCTTTCCTTCACATCTGAAAGTAAGTCTAGCTGGGTAAAGAATTCTTGGTGAGGCCTGCAATTCATTGAGTCTTTTCACAATATCCCACCATTGTTTTCAGGCTTGGAGTGTTTCATCTGAGAAGTCTGCTGTAAATCTCAGGGGTGCTCCTTTGTATGTGATATCCTTCTTTGATCTTGCTGCTTTCAGTATTCTATCTCTGTCTATCGTTTTTGTCATTTTAATAAGGATGTGTCTTGGAGTATACTTATTGGGGTTTCTATTAGCTGGCATCCTCCAGGCCTCCTGTATCTGGGAACATGCTTTTTTTCAGTTCAGGAAACTTCTCGGTGATGATGGCTTTGACAGTTTCTTCTTCATCAGGGTTTTCTTCTTGCCCTTCTGGGACCCCAGTGATGCGTATGTTGTTCCTTTTTGGCTTTATCCTGATTTTTTCTGGTAGTCTGTTCATTGATTGTGAGTCTTTTCTCCATCTTCTGGTGTTGTCTACAGAATCTCTGAACCTCATCTTCGAGATCACTAATTTTTTTCTTCAGTAGCTGTTACTCTGCTTTGGAGGCCTTCCCCTGTGTTTTTCAGTTCACTTACCTCATTTTTAATATCGGTCATTTCTGCTTGTACTTTATTCTGAAATTTACTCAATTCATGTCCTCTTGAATTTTATTGACTTTGTATTCCAATGTTTCTTTGATTTCCTTGTGAATCTTTAACAGTTCCTTCCGAAATTCCTTTTCAGAGAAGTTATATAGCTCATCGTTGTTGCTTGACTCATCTGTATTAGTGACTTCAATCGTAAAGCTTGAAGGAATTCTGTGTTGCTTTACCATAATGACTATCGTAGAATGAAAATGTGTGTTTAGGGTGTCTCGTAAATAGAGTTAGTAGGTGCCTGAATTACTTTGAAGTTAGGGATGTATAGCAAAGAATGTAGGGACAAATGCTCAGTAGTATCTCAGGTAGATAGATATTACTTTGCGTGGACGTGCTAGCATCTGCGTGGTTTTGAATTTTTGGAGTGTCGCTGGGTAGTTCTGGAGTCAGGGGTCAAGGTGGAGGTTATCTAGTGGAAGATCCATAAAAGCTGGGTGTGGCTTGGTCCCCTTAGCAAAGCCCCAGAACTTTATGCTGGAAGGGGTTGCCTTGGGGGCTGCCCGCCGTGGGAATGCACCTGGTGGGGAGACCAGGGTGCTGCTGGGCTAGGGGGCGGATGGCGTTAGGGAGGGCGGTCCAAAGCTGGGGAGCTGCTGGGCATTGGGGGTGATTGGTGTTGGGGCGGTTGGCGCCAGGAGGGCGGTCGAAGCTGGGGTGTGGTTGGTCCCCTTCGCAAAGCCCCGGACCTTTATGCTGGAAGGGGTGCCTCGGAGGCTGCCCACCGTGGGAACGCACTTGGTGGGGAGACCGGGGAGCTGCTGAATTCATTTTAGACTAATGCACATGCCAATTTCTATTCTCCTAGTACATTTCTGTTCTCCAGGTGGAACAGGCTGGTGCTTGAATTTTCTAAAATGAATCCATAAAGATAGATCCCTTACTCATGGACAATTGACTTGAGTCAGAAAAGAGAAAAGGGCATGGCAAAAATAAACAGGGAATTTATTTTGGTCCTGAAGATCCCAGCATACTTTATGCTGCTTATAAATCTTGGCGTTTGCACTCCAGAATGTTTGGGTTTTGAGGATCCTTTGAAAGAACAGTGTTTGCTGGTGCTGTTACTTCTTTCATTTATCTCAATGGAAAATGCCAAGGTAGTCACTTAGTATTTATGAGAACCTAGGGTTTTTTATAATTATACCAACGTAAAATATGCAATTATAAAAATGTTCATAATTGGGTCTGTCTTACAGTGTTCAGCACCCGTCCCTCCACTAGTGAATCTAGCATGGTTTTATTTATTTATTTATTTGTTTGTTTGTTTGCTTTTTTTGGGTCATACCCGCAATGCTCAGGGTTTACTCCTGGCTCTTCACTCAGGAATTAACTATTCCCTGGAAAAGATTCAGGAGTTTCTTCTAATCTTCATCTATTTGATGATGAGTTTCATGCTGGTTGTTCTAAAATGCAATCCAATCCAATCTCTCTATCTCTCTCTCTTTTCTTTTGCACATTGTGGTTTGCAATACAGACACTGAAAGTTTATCATATATATCCCTATTTTCAATACTCATTTCTAGCCTGGCATTACTATATCCAACTACTATTATCAGACTGGTCCCTTCTCTATCTTAACTACCCACACACATGTGGCAGATTCCACCCACTGACATGTCCTCCTGACCTCTTTTTTCCTAGCATTGGATTTTAGTCTGTTACTAATATATCCCATAAATGATATATCCCATTAATTTATACATCCCATAAATGAATGCAGTCATTCTATATCTGTCCTTCTTCTGACTCATTTCACTCAGCATCATACTCTCCATGTCCATCCATTTATAAAGCAAATTTCATGACTTTATTTTTCATAACAGCTGAATAGTATTCTATTGTATTCCCAGAAGTGGTGCTGCTGGGTAAAATGGGAGCTCAATTTCTAGTTTTTGAGGAATGTCCATATTGCTTTCCAAAAAGGCTGAACCAGTTGACATTACCTTCAGCAATGATTGATAGTCCCTCCCTCCCCTCATCCATGTCAACAGTGGTTGTTCTTGTTCTTCTTGATGTGTGCTGGTCACTGTAAAATGATATCTCAGTGTCATTTGTTTTACATTTGTTTTCAATAATCCCTGATGATTATTGAACAAGAACATTTTATCATACGCCTTTTGGTGTTTGAATTTCTTCTTTGAGGAAGTTCTGTTCCTTTTCTCCCCATATTTTGATGGAGTGGGATTTTTTTTGTATAATTCTACCAGAGGCTTATATATCTTGGATATTAATCCCTTATCAGATGGGTATTGGATAAATATTCTTTCCCAGTCCTTGGGCTATCTTTGTATTTTGGTCACCATTTCTTTTGAGGTGCAGAAGCTTCATAGTTTCATGTAGTCCCATTTGTTTATTTTTGCTTCTACTTGTTTGGTCAGTTGTGTTTCATCTTTGAAGATGCCTTTAACTTCAATGTCGTGGAGGGTTTTGCCTACCTTCTCTTCAATATACTTTATGGATTCAGATCTGATGTTGAGGTCTTTAATCCATTTTGATCTGACTCTTATGCATGGGGTTCGATCGAGGTCTGAGTTCTTTTTTTTTTTTTGCATGTTGCTGCTCAGTTTTCCCAGCACTACTTGTTAAAGGGCTTTCCTTGCTCCACTTCATATTTCTTTTTCCCTTATCAAAAATTAAATGACCATATATTTGAGTATGTCTGTCAGGATACTTAACTCTATTTCATTGGTGTTAGGGGTCTGTCTTTATTCCAATACCATACTGTTTTACTTACGACCACTTTGTAGTATGGTTTGAAGTTGGGGCAGGTTATACTACCCATCTTTATTTTCCCCCATGGATTTATTTAGCTATTTATAGTCCACTTCTTTCCATCCCCACTCCTATAGTTCCCATTCATGTAATCACCACCTCTCAACTACATCTTAAAATAACTTACAGAGAGCCTCCATGCCTCCCTTCACTCTTGATACCACACTGAGTCTGGATTGTTCCTATAAAAACATAACTCTAATGATGCCACTTCCCTAAATAAAACACTCACTGAACTCCCATTTCAAATGAGAATAAACTCATCTCTTGTTCCTAATGGCCTCTTTTCTGTGTGTTGTGATCAGTTCCTGCCTCTCCATCCTCATTCGGTGCCGTCACTTATTCCCTCACTGTACTGTGGCTACACTGGCTCTCTGTGCCTGGGCTGGACAAGCCGTATTCCAGCACTTTGCATGGCTGCCTCCTTCTCCATCTTCCATTGCCTCTTGTCCATGGAAATTTCCATGACCTCCTCCTGATGTGAGAATTCAGGATATTCTGTCTCAGGATAATCTCTTATTATGTTCATACCATAATCACATTCTTTAAATACTCTACATATTGCTTTGTTTTTTGTTTGCTTCACTACACTAAAGATCCACCAGACAAATGATCTAGCCTGCCTTATTCTCTGACTTACTCAGGAATATAGCCAATGGAATTGGAGAGTGTCATATGCTGAGTGAAGTCAGTAAAGTGAGGGGCAGATACCCAATGACCTAACTCATAGGTGGGATATAAAGAAACACGGTGTGGGGATGGCAAATGGTGAAAGGCAACAGAACCTGAGAACTGGTCTACAAAACTGAACTTACAAAAGGGTGGAGTGAGGGATGAGAAGAGGTAAAAGGAGGGAATGCTGAGACCATGGCGGAGGGGATAGAATGCTCTGGTGGAGGAAGTGGTGTTGGAACCTTGTATGCATTCAACCCTATCATGAACAGTATTGTAGACCACAGTGCTTTGAATTTCAAATCTGTGTATATAAGAAAGTAGCATTGTACACAGTGATCTACATAGACTTATTGGACATGATTGTGCATGGATGGACACAGAAGGAGGCTTACACAAAGTATCCAAGGGATAAATCACAGGTAAGCCTTGTCGAAAGTATTTGAAGAGTCATGTCTACCCCAGACTATCAGAGACTTCAGCAGGGCCAAGAAAAATCCACATGTTTTCCCTGATAGATTTCTCTTTACCATGGCTATGGAAGATAATTTACTTAATACATCTTTACTGAGGACATACTGTGTACCATGAAGTCAAAAGCAACCACCTAAGATGAATGAGTGTTTATTGTTTTGCTTGCCAATGTTTTTGTCATTCCTATGTTTTGAACCACGTTTGCTTTGTCAGTACTGGAGTAGAGCACTTCCCCCTACACAATAAGATACAAGTGCTTCTCAATTTTCTTTTGCATCTTATTGTCTTATTTTATAAACATATCACTTAAATGACTTCAGAATCTCAGGGTCCCAGCCAATTCATATTCATTTCCATCCTAGACCTGTCACAGTACTGGGAACAGAGCTGCACTCTTGGGTAGGCTAATGGGAGAAGGGGCAGCAGGATCGATGGATGGCAGAGTGCTGTGGGTTCGAAGCAGCCAGAGCATTGAAGGCCAGTCTGACACTCCTTGACGAAGAGTCTTGTGTTTGCTTCTAAGCCCAATAAGGAATTCTGTGGATCTTGCAACTTTTAGGAAACCTCTGAACACCATGATTGACTTGTGTTCCCTTGGAGTTCACTCTTGTCATTACTCCCTGATTCCATTTTTTTTCCTTAGAGGAAGGAATCAGGGTTTGTCAGTACTAAAGTTAGTGGTTTTGTTTTTTTTTTTTTGGGTCACACCCGGCAATGCTCAGGGGTTTCTCCTGGCTCTGCGCTCAGGAATTACTCCTGGCCGTGCTCAGGGACCATATGGGATGCCGGGGATCGAACCGTGCCAGCTGCGTACAAGGCAAACGCCCTACCCGCTGGACTATCGCTCTGGCCCCAAAAGTTAGTGGTTTCTTAGAAAAAAAAAGTATGGAAGTTTTAGGGCCATGGTAATCTCTAATTAAAGACAAGTTGAGTAATTGATATAGAGGGATGCAGGTAATTAATTGGTATGTGTAGGGGCAGGGGAAGGAGACAGTGAGTGTGTCTTATAAAGGTAGTTATGATTGAGTGTGTGTGTATATGTATGAGAGGGCATGAGTATGAAAGTGTGTATGGATGGATGAGTGTGAGTGTGTATGGATGAAAGGCTGTGAGTATGAGTATGTGGGGATGAGTGTGTATATGGGTGGATGGATGTGTGTGTGCCTGTCAGTAAGTATATGAGTGAGGGTGTATGTGTGTGTGTCTGTGTCTGTGTTGTCCATGCTTATTTAGTTTTATGATGTTCCATGAGCTGATTCTGTGAACTTTTGTAACCCTAAATCATAGCCCATTTAGTACTCTGTAGTGTTAGGCATGGCCTCTGGGGATGCTCAAGCGACTCTGTAAGATGGTAGCAATCTCCAATATGGTGATTTGACTGAGAAGATTTTTAAAACTCCAACCACTGTGTAGGACTCCTCCAGGCCTGTGGGGTCAGATTTTCAAGGAGAGCACCTGTATGGGGAGCACTGGGTTTGGGTTTTTTAAACTAAAACCCTGCTCAGAAACCACGAATCCAGCTGGTCCCTATCAGCTTATTTGGATGGTCTTTACTGGTCCCATAGCCCCCTCTCATTACTCTAGAGAAGGCAGTAAGAACCCAACTCTACATACTCATTTTTCCAAAGAAGACACAATATTATTTAAACTGCTCTTATAAGTTTGGAAAAATCATCTTCCCAAAACAAGGACTGCAGAAGAATAAAATATTTACCTATTCAGGACAGTACTCTCACATGAGGCTCTTACAGCAAGCCCCTCTTCCTCCCTGACCACTTGCTCCATAGGGAACGCTGAAGGCAGCATTTATCTTCTGCTGTGACTCACCCCTCTTGCCTTCTTCTTCCTTGGCTCTCTTGTTGAGATGAGCCCATTCTGGTAGAATAAATTGTTAACCTTTCATAATAAACAACGGATAAACAACTCCTGATGCTTTAGAAAAATGTTTTCCTTGCTTCCATGTCTTTTGACTCATTTTTCATGGCTTTGATACACTCCCATCAAAATGCTTTTAAAGGCTTGGTTTTAACCACATGGGGAAGGAATATGGATTCAGCAGCATGAAAATTTCTGGTCTCACGTCTAAACCTTGAATAAAACCGAAACAGCTTCCACAGTTAAATTACTTCCATATATTTTCCAATTACGAAAGTCTGCTTCTTAGGCTATGATTCAAGTGAAATATTCCAGTTTTGCCTCATCAGCAAGTGTGGGAAAAGCAATTCTGTGACTGCAGATGGGGCCAGTCGCGTGGATTTTAGGCCGGGCTGCTCAGAGTCACTTGGAGAGGTACATTTTTTTTCAACCAACTTCGTGTTTAGGGCTCATCCCCAGAATTTCTGATTTAGGAAGTTTGTGGTGAAGCCAGGTGATTCTGTGCTCTTAACATTTGCCAGGTGATCCTGGGGCATTTTCCAAGCCAGGTTGAAGCTTTTCCTGCTTGGGAATAAAGATAAATGGAAATTTGGGCCTGGTCAAAAGGGATTTATTGGGATTTCCTGATCCAAAATTGAGTGGGCAGAATTGCTAATGACTAATGGAGATGGAGCCTTAAGGGTGAGAGACGGGCGTGTGGGCTAAAGCTCAAAGGCTGCTTGGTTTGGGCTCTGTCCAGGTTCAGAGACTAACGAACGTCACTGCCGCAGTTGCCTCCAGAGTTCCAGAGCTGCACAGTGTGAAACAAAAGTTGCCCCTAATCAAGTTGATGCATTTAGACTGAGGAAATTTGCAAGAAGGCCTTTGAAGAATTTAACATCTCATCCAATCGGTTTTTTTAAATAAAACTTTATTAAAAGATCGTGATTTACAAATTTCTTCACAGTACAGTTGTTTCAAGCATTCATTGTTCAACACTAGTCCCACCACCAATGTGGCCCTACCCGCCACCAAAGCCAACAGCCTCCCACCCACTCTCCGGCCCCACACCAGCTACCCCAGCCAGCTGCTATCACATTGATCATTGCAACATATATACGGGAAAAGTTTTGGTAAAGACCTGACCTTAAACTGGATTGTTATGCTTAAATGATGCATGGCCACAAGAAGGAGCTGTATCAGCTGTGCCTCTGGTCAGACTCCCCAGAGAGTTACTCATCAGTCCTGGGTCATGGTGGGTGGTAAATGGCATTTGCACAGCTCATAGGTCCAACTACCGGTCATTGGAGCTGGCGAGAGGTGAGGAGGAGAAATGAGGAGAAGGGGCCTCAATCCCCACTCCAGCCACCAGCACGCCCACAGGGCCCGCATGTCTTAGCATTTTGTCATGGACAATAAGGATATGTAGAACAATAAGGATGTGTAATCTTCTTTCATTTGACTTTTTAAATGATAGAAACCACTTTCTTTTGGGTATTCAAACCTTATTTACAGGTATCACTGTATCACTGTTTTCCGTTCATCGTTGATTTGCTCAAGCAGGCACCAGTAACATCTCCATATGTCCTGTCTCATGCAAGTAGAGCCCAAGGGCACCCGCTTGCTCCAGGAACATAAAGAGCCTCAAACCATTCCATGAGGTCATTGGAATGAGGTCTAAATTGTTACTGGTATTTGGCATATCAAATATGACACGGGTAGCTTGCCAGGCTCTGCCGTGCGGGTAGCATACTCTTGTAGTCATGCACCCGCCGCAGCCTGTGCACATCCTGGCGGTCAGACACCTGCAAGAAGACCAGCAGTTTATAACCTCATCTCTGCCAGTCATCCCCAGCCCTTTCCCTAAGCTTTGTGGCTCCAGGAAGCTCCTCTGTCCTAACACAGAGCTCCCTACCTCCAGCCAGGGGCGGCAAAACAGAATGTTAAAATCTTTAGAGAAGATGGGACTAGCAAAGCGGTGGAGATTCTAGCCAACATGACAGCCGAGGACCTGTGCCAGCTGCTGGTGTACAGAAGCCATTGTGTGGATGATAACAGCTGGACACTGGTGGAGCACCACCCACACCTGGGACTGGAAAGATGTTTAGAAGACCATGAGCTGGTGGCACAGGTGGAAAGCACCATGGCGAGTGAAAGTAAATTTTATTCGAAAGAATTATGCAAAATATGAGTTTTTCAAAAAACCCATGAATTTACAGGTACTCCGCTTTAACTTCAAGATCTGAGTGAATCTGTCCCATTGCAGGAGAGATTACCAGCAAGGCTGCTAGTTGGTAAATACACTAGGTTGTTCTTCTAGAACATCAGAGTCATTGTTTGGAGGCCCGGAGCCTGTTCCCAAGCCAGCCGGCCATGACCAATGGCAGTTCTGGCTGTACTGGGACAACAGGGACTCAGAGAGCAGAACTGTCCCATCCTCCACTCGCTCCTCGGATGGTGCTTTCCAAACCATTTCCCAATGAGGACCACGGGATACTAGTAGAAAAATGCTCGCGGTGGGGCGGAGAATCCTCAGTAGTGATATGCTTATCAAAATCACAGATACCCCAGTTCATGCACCTCGAGGTATTGCAGGTGTGGCTGTGGTGCCCAGCTGCATTGGCAGGTGGCAGACAGGGGACAGGCTTGTCTACACCCACAGGGCTTTGTCCTGTGGGCCCTGGATGGTTGATGGTCTGACATAGGAAAAGACTGGGATGAACCCAGAGCCACAGCAGAGCCTGGAAAGCTACCTGTGGTGTATTCGATATGCCAAAGACAGTAACAATAATGAACCTTATTCCCAATGAATGGAGATATTACTGGCACCCACTCGAGCAAATCAATGAGCAACAGGAAGACAAGTGACAAGTGACCCCAATTCCACCCGAGAGGTCAGGAGGATGCATTGGTCTAACCTCTCAAGGGTCCTTGAGCAGACTTCTACTTGATTTAATCCACATCCACATCTGTAGTAATGTAGTAATTGCTATGAAGAAGTAGTTTATGATGCAAATTTTGATTGTGTCTGTGACACAATTTTGATTGTGTCTGTGACACAATTTTGATTGTGTCTGCAACACAGATGACTGACTGCTCTCTCTCTGTCTTTTTCTTTTTCCTTTATTTTAATTATTTTTTAATATTTTATTATACCACCATGAGATATAAAATTACAATGTTGTTCATGTTTGTAGGTTTCAGTCACATAGTGTTCCAGCACCCCGCCTCCACCAGTGCCCATTTCCCACCACCAATGTCCCAATTCCCTTCCCCTCCCATAGCCTGCCGAAATGGCAGGTTCTTTATCTCTTTCTCTCTCTCCCTCTCTCTTTTCCTTCTCTTACACATTGTGGGTTGCACTACATACACTTAGAGGCCATCATATGCATTTTTTGCCTGTATTTAATGCTCTGTTCTATGTTGGTATTAGCCCTTTCGACACTTATTTACACATGTTCCCTTCTCTGTCTTACCTAACCTCTGACTCCCACACGTTTGCAGTAATTTCCACTTTTGGTAAGACCTCCTGATCCACGTTTTGCCTGACATTGGATTTTGGTGTCATAATATGTGTATATATATATATATATATATATATATATATATATATATATATATTTCAAATAAATGTAGTCATTCTGTATCTCTCTCTTTCCTTCTGACTAATTTCACTCAACATGATCCTTTCCATGTCCATCCATTTATAGGCAAATTTCATAACTTCATTTTCCCTAACAGCTGCATAGTATTCCATTGTGTAGATGTACCACAGTTTCTTTATCTAGTCATCAGTTCTCGGGCATACTGGTTGTTTCCAGGTTCTGGCTATTGTGAATAGTGCTGCTATGAAAATAAAAGTGCGGACTGTGTTTCTGCTGTGTGTTTTTGGCTTCCCAGGGTATATTCCCAGGAGTGGTATGACTGGGTCAAAAGGGAGTTCAATTTCTAGTCTTTGGAGGAATGTCCATATTGTTTTCCAGAAAGGTTGTACAAGTCGACATTCCCACCAACAATGTATGAGAGTCCCCCTTTCCCTGCATCCATGCCAGCACTTGTTGCTTCTCTCTCTCTCTCTCTCTCTATCTCTCTCTCTTTCTCTTCCTCCCTTGTTCCTCTCCCTTCCCTTCCTCCCCCTCTCCCTTTCTCTCTCCCTCTCTGCTCCTTTTTCAAGTATAATGACTTTATTATACTTAAAAATGTAGCAGCATTTTCTACGTGTTTCCTTCTCGGGAGAGAATTTTTAACATGTCTCTTCTGGGGAAGGGAAATCCAAGCAGCAAATGCCCCAGTTGTTCACTATGTGTGTGAGGGCAGAGGGGTGGGAGTGGCAGTCCTCCTTAAACGTGCTCAGGTAAGGTAAGTCACTGAGAGGTCGCGCTGCAGGGGACTAAAGCCTTTAGAAGAAGACAAGCATCCCAAGAGGGCGGAGACAGCATGTGCCAAGACTGGGGAATCGGAGTTTGTGGACTTTCTATTCTTCACATGCGTTTTGTGTCTGTGTTGCAAAGGCAAAGAGATGAGACTAAGGTTGGAGAAACAGGTTGATCCCACACGGGAAGCACCTGAGAAACGAGTAATCTGTTTGCTCTCCAGGATGGGCCCGAATTCCATCAAACACCTGATTTAAGAACCTACACCAAGTCCATGCATCTCAAGTAGTCCCCTTCTGTTCCCACTTCTCCTCAGCATGTCAGATCCCTGTCATAGCTGTCCATGTGATACCTCTGAAAAGAATGCCTGGGAAGTATCTCAGAACCTGATCTCCGACCTGCACCTGCCTGCTTATTCCCATCTCATTAATGAAGACAAAGAGATAGGGACCGTTTGTGATCTTCTTTCTTCCTGCTTCCTGCATATCACATTTTTAGCTAGGCCTCTTGACTCTGAAACACTGAAAAGACATAAACTTCACCTCAGCATAGCCCTCGCTGTCCTCATCAACAGTCAACAACGGTCACTCACATCCCCACATGCCCTTCCACAGACAGCATCCACGACTCTCTTGTGAAATACACCCGTGCCATATCCTACCACTTGCTGTAGGGCGGTTGTCGATCAGGTTCCTATTAGAGCAGGTTCCTGAGAAACTTGGTCTAGGGGAAGTGTTGTCATATGTCTATCCAATCCTCGAAGAGCTTCCTTGGAGATGCAAATGTGGGAGGTGAGACGGTGGGATCTTCACCTGTGTTCATTGGGTGAATTGGGGAAAAGAAAAGAACCTTCTTTTTCCCCAATTCACCCAATGAACACAGGTGACAATGTGAGGGAGAGGCGCTGGGGCTGTGCTTAGTCTAGTCAGAGTCTCCTGACTCTGTGTGTAGAAACTACTACTCTGTATATAGTCACTCAGGCGTAAATGAGGGGGTGAGGAGGTGGAAAGAGAGCTGTTTCTAGGGCTGCCTTCTGGGTTCCTGCACACACCATAGCCCAGCTCATCTCTTTGCCTGGAATGCTTTTTCCTGGGATGTTCACACAACTGTTCACTTTGTGGCATTCAAAGTCTTAACCTAAATGATGCATCCTCAGACAGTCTGTCCTTGGCTGCAATGTCTTAACAGCCACCCCATTATTCATAATCCTAATCCCTACAGTGTTCAGGGCTTACTTCTGACAGTGCTCAGGGGACAATATGTGGTTCCAAGGATCTAACTCGGGTCAGTCACATGCAATGCAAGTTCTACCTGACGTATTCTCTCCAACCCTCCTATCACCTTATTTTCATGCTGTGTGTGGTACTTATTAATGAAATATTTTGCTCATTAAAATTTGTGTATGCAAATTAATGAGCAAAATATTTTACTAGAGATAAACCCTAAACAAATTTAAATTAAAAGCTTGAAGATTAAACATGATCTATTTCTTTCAAGAAAAAAAAATGTAACAAAAAATGTAACCACACCTTGTTAGGAGAAAACAATTTGGGAATATAAAGTTAAATTTTTAAGTCCAGAATTAAATCATTTTTGTGTGAATTTTTAAGTCAGTGTTAGGGTTGCTTATGGCTTTGACTTTATCAATAACCAGTTTACCTCACCAGTAGCTTCCACCAACTGTGGCAAACAGAGGCCTCTTAAGTCTTTGAGTCCATTGAGCACCAGTAGAACTGAACCAGTCCTACAATATCTGCTTTTCTGTGGTGAGCGTTGGGTAGGGACTCAGATCACTTCAATGAATAGTATTTATGTCCTAATCAAGAGCATTGAGAGGGGCCTTTTAATATGGGGAAATGTAGATGAGGAAGTGGAATCTAGGGGCCTGGGAACTAATGCAGACAGAGCTCCACACGTCTAAAATCGGATCCTTTTGTCTGAAGGGGATGATTTCTATTTCTAACTACTTTTACAAAATCCCTAACCTTTCTAGAAAGGTTATCTTTGCAAAAAATTATTGCAAAGGCTATCATTACAGATTGGGTGTAGGGGAAAATGAGCTGTGAATTCTTTTAAATTGACTAACAAAAGCAACTTAAACGCATTTAAAGTAATGCCTTCCAATGTGTGCATGTGTGTAGGTTCCTTTTCTACAGCTCCAGTGACAGTCCTGAGTAGCAAGAGGCCTGTGGTTGAGCTAGTGAGTCCCCTGAAAGGAGGAGGTAGGAAAAGCCTATAAATAGCCCAGCACTCCAACACCGATCATCCGTCAAGGTCAGGAAATCCTAAAATAGTGAGCAAAGATAAACTTCAGGGAGCAAAGGGATTTCCTAAGCACTGATTTAGATCATCCTTTTGAGAAAGCCATGGACATTCTCCACCATCTGTCAGCATTCCAGGGCCTGAACTCTTACATTTGAGGCACCAGGCCCAGGCTGGTAGAGACTAAGATAATGTCTGAGTAGATTTCAAATAGTTTCTTCTGCCTGTACAGATGAGCACTTGTAGGGAGGGTGAGCTGTGTGATTACTGACGTTTCCTGTTGACATCTTTAGGTCCTTACCCTTTCTTGGGCTTCTGTGGGAACTCTCAAAGACGGGGCCACTGAAGTAATTGCGTTTTTCTCCTAATTTGCGAGATGCTCTTCGTCAATTCATCTACCAATAAAAATCTGTATCAGCTGCTGGATGAGAGATGCTGAATTCTGAGTGGTCGTGTTTTCTCTTTTGTATTTATATAGGCTGGAGGAGAAAAAATAGATGCTGAAGAGGCACTGATTTATGAAGAAGATTTTAATGATGGAGCCGGTGTTGAAAGGGAGTTGGAAGAAAGCACAAAATTAAAAATGTTCCGCAGGCTTGCCTCGATGGCATCCAGGCTTAAGGAGTTCATTGGCAACATGATCACCACCGCAGGAAAGGTGGTTGTCACCATCTTACTGGGCTCATCAGGTGAGAGCTTCCACTCCGGGGTGGAAGTATTTGTGTCTAAATCAAGTATTTGTGTCTAAATCTAAGCAAGCACTTTGCTTTGGCTAATAATGAAAGAAATGACAAAGAAAAAAAATTAAAAAGGAAATAGTTTTACACATGCACACACAGACACACACACACACACACATACACACACAACTGATTGCACAGCCTCACCACGCATCATTTTTCCTGTTAAATTCTAGTATTTTTATTGTTGTTTTTGTTTGTTTTTGAGCCTGACAGTACTCAAGGCTTACTTCTGGCTATACAATCAGGGATGACTTCTGGTGGAGTTCATATATGATGCTGAGGATTGAACCTGGGTCAGCTGTGCGGAAAACAAGTGAACTGCCCACTGCATAATCTCCCTGGACCTTAGTTTTTATGTTATTAGAAAGTCTTTGTTACACTCTTGTTAAACAATCTTTCTTTATGTCTAAATTTTGTCATTTTCTGTGTAAATCAGAAAAGCAAGCATATTCTTCCCCAGAGTGATGTACAACAGTGCACCCATGGGCCCGCACACGCCTGGGCATGTGCCCTCTGAGATCACTGTCTACACTGAGCCATTTGTCTGAACTGACCAGACGTAATTTCTTGTCTTATCTTAAATTTAGGCTAGATTGTAATCTTGCAGCAGACTCATTTCCTTAAATGTTGACTACAGTTTACTTATTCCGTAGTATGTTGGTCTCCCTCCTTCCTTTCATTCTACTGTTCAGCATCTCCAAAGCCCCAATGAAAGTCTTTTTATCCCACATAATAGAAGTTTCCCAAGATGAAATAATAGGTTTTACTTTGAAAAGCAGTAGAAAAGAGAATAGGATTTCTCATAAATATAGCACACATTCTAATGAAGTGTTATTACAAACCCCCCCTCTCCACCAGGTTTTAAGGGAATCTGTCAAGGAATAGCCATATTTTACATTTCTCTTTTTGATGAGACTGAAAATATGGTTCATTAGGTAGGAGAAAATTGTAGTGGGACCTGAACAGCTGCAGTAAGTCCTGTTTTTATGAACCCCAGTTAATGACAGCCATAAAACTGAATCATCTTCAGGGCCCGCCCAGGATGGTAGCTCAAAGGACTGGAGGCCCTAAGTTGAGTTCCCAGCACCTCACAGCCCCCAGCAATGTCAAGGTACCCTTGATGTTGGAGGGAAGGGAGGGCAAAAAACTGGACCTAGATACAAAATAATCAGGCACATATAGATGATCTTAACATGACTGAGAGTGACCAAGGACCCTGAACACTGCAACTGATGCCCCTTACATAAATCTTTAAAAAATTGATTTGAGGGCACACTTAGCAGTGCTCAGGACTTACTCCTTGCTCTGCACTCAGGAATCATTCATGACGTGATCGTGGGGCCATGTGGGGTACAGGGCATAGCAAACCTCCTACCCACCATACCGACTCTCTGGCCTAAAAAAAGACATCAAGGACAGTTAGAGTAAATGGCCATAAATGTGTTCCTGCCAAATCCATAGAAAGAAATGAAAAGATAAAGCTCAAGAAAGGATTCCTAATGATATTCTTTTTTTTAAAGTATTTTATTATACCACCGTGAGATATACAAATAAAAAGATATACAATTAAAAAGTTCATATTTGGGTTTTGGTTGTACAGTGTTCTAGCACCCATCCCTCCACCAGTGCCCATCTCCCACCACCAACATCCCGGTTCCCTCCCCCCTTCCCCAGCCCCCTCCATGGAAGGCTCTTTATTTCTTTCCCTTTCTCTCTTTCTCTTTTCCTTCCCTTCCAGACTATGGATTACAGAACATACATTAAGAGGTTGGCATGTGTATCCTTTTGCCTCTATTTAATGCTCAGTTCTAGGTTGGCATTAGTACCCTCAACAATTATTAGCACACTGTTCCATTTTCTGTCTTGCCTAGCCTCTGACTCCCACACGTTTGTGATAATTTTCACTTTTGACAAGACCTCCTGATATATGTTTCACTTGACCTTGGATATTGATATCATAATATGTATATATATATTTATGCCATGCAAATAAATGCAGTCATTCTGTATCTGTCTCTCTCCTTCTGGCTAATTTCGCTCCAACA
This sequence comes from Cryptotis parvus, assembly GCA_021461705.1. NCBI lineage: Eukaryota > Metazoa > Chordata > Mammalia > Eulipotyphla > Soricidae > Cryptotis > Cryptotis parvus. The sequence goes on from JAJIBD010021539.1 coordinate 282,338, forward strand.
TAATCTTCTCCATGTTCATCCATTTATAGGCAAATTTTATGACTTCATTTTTCCTAACAGCTGCATAGTATTCCATTGTGTAGATGTACCAAAGCTTCTTTATCCAGTCATGGACTTTAGGGCACTCTGGTTGCTTCCAGATTCTGGCTATTGTGAATAATGCTGCTATGAACATAAAAGTAGGGATGGTGTTTCCGCTGCGTATTTTTGGTTTCCCAGAGTAGATTCCCAGGAGTGGTATGGCTGGGTCAAATGTGCTGGCGTGGATGTGGGGAAAAGGGGACACTCATCCATTGTTGGTGGGAATGATGACTGGTACAGCCTTTCTGGAAAACAATATGGACTTTCCTCCAAAGACTAGAAACTAATGATATTCTTTAAAATTTCCTAATAGTGTGAAAAGATGCTAATCCTCCCAGACATCACTAATGGGATTTCATTCCCCATATTTACACGTATCACTTTTGCTTATTTTCTATGATAAAATAGTACTAATGTTTTAATCAACATAATGTAATTAGTACTTTCAGAACCTGATCTATATCTAAAAGCATATGAAGGAAATACGCATCACTTTCTTTTTTTTTAAAGTATTTTATTATACCACCGTGAGATATACAAATAAAAAGATATACAATTAAAAAGTTCATGTTTGGGTTTTGGTCATACAGTGTTTCAGCACCCGTCCCTCCACCAGTGCCCATCTCCCACCAACAACATCCCGGTTCCCTGCCCCCTAACCCAGCCCTGCTCCATGGCAGGTTCTTTATTTCTTTCCCGCATCACTTTCAATAACTACTTTACTGAATGGTAAATGGTTCTCTCCGCAGTGCAGTTTCTCATGACCACATTTCTCCCTCTGCAGGAATGATGCTGCCATCTTTGACGTCATCTGTGTATTTCTTTGTATTTTTGGGTCTGTGCGTGGTGGTCCTGGTGCCGGACATTTGACCCATTGTTGTTCAGCTGTCTCTGTGTTCTGCTGGCGATTTTCACTGCGGGCCACCTGATTGGACTTTATTTATACCAGTTTCAGTTCTTCCAAGAAGCAGTTCCTCCGAATGACTACTATGCTAGGTAAGAAACCGTTAAGACCCTTCACGAGGAGTTCTCTCCATTGTAATCTTGACACTTGGAATTTGCATGGGTTCTTCTTGATACCGCTTGGTGTATGTTAAGATTTGGTGGGGTAGAGTGTTAATTTTTATCTAGTGTTAATTTTTTAACACTAGATTTTAAAAAATCTAGTGTTTTTAACTTATTGGTTGACTCTTCCAGGGGAACTTGAATTTTTTTTCAGATGGAGGAGCTAAAGACTCAGGAAAGGAAGGAGAGATTTTCTTTGTAGCAAGTAGAATAGATATATGGTCTCAGCTATAGAAATGCCTGTGAAGAATATTTTGCATCAGTGAATAATAATGTCATGTCAGGGGCTGGAGTGATAGTCCAGCAGGTAGTGCATTTGCCTTGCACATGGCCGATCCGGGTTCGATCCCGGCATCCCATATGGTCCCCTGAGCACCGCCGGGAGTAATTCCTGAGTACAGAGTCAGGAATAACCCCTGAGCATTGCCGGATTTGACCCAAAAAACAAAAAAATAAATAATAAAAAAAAGTAATAAATGAAAAAATAATGCCATATCAGATGCCATGTCAGGGAATATAGCTAGAAGGAACTCTTGCAGCTCCAACACAGGAAATTTTTATAAACCACATTTTTTGGTAAGTAGTAACAATTTGCTATAATAACATATCACTTGTCACTTGTCTTCCCATTGTTCATCAATTTACTCAAGCAGGCACCAGTAACATCTCCATTTGTTGGAAATGAGGTCCATTATTGTTACTCTTTTTTAGCATATCGAATACATCATGGGTAGTTTTCCAGGCTCTGCCATGGCTCTGGGTTCATCCTAGGGGCCCAGTCTCTTTCTATGTCAGATCATCAACCATCCAAGGCCCATGGGGCAGAGACCTGGGTATTGACAAGCCTGTCTTCTGTCTGCCACCTGCCAACACAACTGGGCACCGCTGCCAGGAGTGACCCCGAGTGCCTGCAACACCTCAAGGGGCAGATAATAACACACATATATAGATATAGTTATAGAAATAGTTGTATGAAAGAGAAAAAATGTATGATTATTATTGGAAACAGCAGATTTCTGTATAATAAGATATCAAGATGGTGTTTTATGAAACATATGTAAAAGCAAATTATCTTTTTTAAGGATAAAGTTTTGGTAAATTCTGTTTTATTAGTTTGCTAGAAATAAACATAAGCTGAAAATTATGTACGTTTAAATGTTTATTATTAAGATAATAATAGCTGATATTTTAATAAAACGCAGATAAACATGGGTTCATGATGAGAGAGGGAATTCTAATTTTCTTCAACAAGATTTGACTTTTAAACTAATCCCATTCTGTGAAGCTAGAATTAATGACACATTTACTTTAACTTTTTTAGTAGAAACCTTAGGTGATTACAATTAATGAGCAAAAACTCTTTCTTAGAAGATAATGCCAACTAATGAGAGGGAAAGAAATAAATTATGAGATTACAACATGGTTTGAAAAATTACCATTTATCAATTCTTAATGAAACACTTGATTCTAACCACAAACTGAAGCCATTACTTTAAAAGGTTGTCAGAATGAAGAATGTTTACAACAAAGACAAAGAATAACCTCACCAATTATTTGCTAACTGCAGTGGAAAAGAAATTAAATTTTTACAAGTGTAGCAATACCTAGCCACTACCAAAAATTGGACAGCACAGCCTTCCGTACCTCTCAGATAACATTAAATGAAGCATACATCATCACATTATTATATTATTCAAGCATTAGACTCGCAATTTATTTTTTTAAACTTTAGTCAAACATCATGATTTACAAAGTTAGTCACAGTACAGTTGTTTCAAGTATTCAATATTCCAACAACAGTACTACCACTAATGTGCTCTTACCGCCATCAAAAACTCTCATTTCCCACAATTCCATCCCATGCCTGCTCCTTAGCAGGCACTAATTATGCTTATTACAACATATAATTTGGAATGGTGTTGCTAATACCCTTCCGATTTAGAGAAAATATAATGGATCAATAAAAAAGAATTTACATGATTCTATATATAACTAATCAGCAAAATGCAGAATGTGAATCCTACTAGGCAAATTACCTGGTTTTTTGAGAAATCAGAGTGAAAGAGAGCATGATGAGATGTAAGGCAGGGACTGTTGTAGTTTGCTTTCAATAGACTTCATCCTGAAAAATAAATATTACAAACTCATTTTTCTACTATTCCCAAATCTGGTAAGAAAACTGATAAATGGGTGTGTTTGTGTGTGTGTCTGCACATGTGTGTGCGTCTTTCCAAATGATGGAAATTGCAGGCTTATAGGTGCAAAGCATAGACTACATTTCTACCACCCAAGAGACCTCTAAAAATGATGTGGATTTGGGGAGCAATAGCACAGCGGGTAGGGCATTTGCCTTGCATGCTGCCAACCTGGGTTCGATCCTCAGCATCCCATATGATCCCCCAAGCACTGCCAGGAGTGATTCCTGAGTGCAGAGCCAGGAGTAACCCTCGAGCACTTGAGCATTGGTGGGTGTAACCCAAAAAGAAAAAAAGAAAAAAAGTGTAGATTCATGTGACACTTATTTTATATAAGAGCAGATAATTCTTAATTTCAGTATGGGTATTAATTCTAAGTCAACTGAATCTCATATATATATATATATATATATATATATATATATATATGTGTGTGTGTGTGTGTGTGTGTGTGTGTATGTATGTATTAATATATATTCATATATATAGTTTTATATATAGTTTCATATGCATATAGTTTCATATATGTATATATATTAACACACACAAGGAGCACATATTGTGCTCTTCTAAAGATTGACTTTTTAGAAGATGATCTCACTAGAAATGTAAATAACCTATTCATCTGTGATAGGTGTGTGTGCATGGGGGATTGTATCTCCCCATCATCCATGCTTCTCCCTCAATAGTTAAAGTATCTTTTCTGCCATCTAGAGATTGGTGAAAGGAAAAGATCAAACTGCATAAAAACATCAGTTAGTAAATACCTCAGGCGTTCCAGGCCTTTTACTCTATGCAGTTCTTTCCAGAAACCCCAGCACAAAAGCAGACAACAGACAAAACAGCGAATGTAAGCGCATTCCAGTAAAACCATTTGCAACACCAAAATTTGGATTTTATAGGACTTATAAATTTTGTGAGATATTTTTCTTATTTGAGTTTTTTTTTTGGCTTTTTTTGGGTCACACCTGGCAATGCTCAGGGGTTACTCCTGGCTCTGCACTTAGGAATTACTCCCGGCAGTGCTCGGGAGACCATATGGGATGCTGGGGATCGAACCCAGGTCGACCGCGTGCAAGGCAAACAGCCTAACTGCTCTGCTATCACTCCGGCCCCTTATTTGAGTTCTTTAATCACTCAAAATGTAGTAATAATTGTTTGCTCATGACCCAAACAAATTGGTGGTAAACCAGATTTGCCAGGTCTATGGTGTAGCTCAGAATAGTGTAGTAGAGGCCAGAGGGAGAGAGAGAGAGAGTACAGCAGGCATGGTGGTTACCCCTTGCCAACGCCCGCTTGGGTTCAATCCCTGGCACTACATACAGTCCCCTGAGGACCCCAGCAGTAATCCTCTAGCACTGAAAATCTCCACACGTGACCCAAAAACAAAAAGAAATTGTTTCAAAACATATTTTTTCATTTGAATGATAATATTATTAAAATTTTCTATTTAATTAACATTTTATAGATAATCCCATTAAGCAAACTATTGATTTCTAATATAAGATCACATGTAGTCAATTATATATTAAGATGATTGTTAAGGTATAGATTGTTTCAGATCATCAGTGTGTAACAGGTGGCTCGATAGATAAGTAGATATACTTTTTGGTTCTCTCCATAGTTTATTGATACCAGGACATTAAATTTTAATTCCTGAGCACTTAAAAATTTACACACTTAACACTATAACTACCGGAACATATAGTCCAAAATACAGGTAAAGTATTTGTTCTCTGAGGTCAACCCAGTTCAATCCCTAGCATCAGATACTGGCCTCAAAGCACCACCAGGAGCGATCCCTAAACCCAGAGTGAGCTCTCATCAGCACCTTATGGATTCCCCACAAAAAAAAAAAACACAAATCCTTCCTCCAAAATAATATTTTCCATAAACTAAAAATTTTAGCAATTTTGATTTTATGGAAAATCACAATCAAAATCATAACACCTTGTTATGGAACAATAACAAGGTGTTAAACTTGTTATTAACCCCAAATTCTAAGTTCAAAGGAAACAAGCTGAAAACTAGCACCAAAAAATAAAAATAAAATGTTATGTGGATATTTATTATAGCTCTTATAGCCACAGATATTCCAGTAATTCAGCTTTGGTTGTGAATATCTTTAAAACAATCTGTGAAGGGGGCTGGAGTGATAGCCCAATGGGTAGGGCGTTTGCCTTGCACCACGGCCAGCCTCCCACATATGGTCCCCGAGCACCATCAGGAGTAATTCCTAAATACAGAGCCAGGAGTAGCCCCTGAGCATTGCGGGTATGACCCAAAAAAAAAAAAAAAAAAAAAATCTGTGAAGTATTTATCATCCACTAAGTTTTCCGTAGGCTCCTTTATTAAATTGTCTTTAATTTTACAAAAATATGAATCTTGTATTAGTAGTTTTATACACGTTTGCTGATTATTTGGAGAATATAATACATGATAGGTAAAACCCCCTTTTCATACAATTATTGCCTTTCTGTTTTTAATTTTAAAAATATGTTGTTAGGTTGCTAATTTCCAAGGTTGCTGATAGTTAAGCTTTAGGTATACAATAATCAATACCAGTACCTCCACCAGTGTTTCCAGATTCACTCCCACTCCAGTGTCCACTCCACCCCCACTTGTCAACTTGACAGGCACATTGCAAAGTTTCAATGGTTGCCTCTTAGGTCTCATGTTTGCGGTGTTGTTTAGTCTGTGTTTTAGGTACATGACTATACCTCTCGTATCACTGTTTTAACTAAAACCCTGATGCCTGTTACCCCACTAATTCCTGTTCTCTTCTCCCCGCTTGATTTCTTTTCTTCTCTTTTTTATCTTGTCTCTAACCACTGGGGCCAAGGATGACCTAAGCATCCCCAGTTACTCTAAACGTTTCTTCATCCTCTCTGATAAGTGATAACATCCTGTTTGTCTTTCTTCTTCTGGCTTACTTCACTCAACATGATACTTTCCAGTTGCAACCATGTTGCATCAAATTGCATGATTTTATTGCTCCTTGCAGCTGCATAGTATTCCATTAAGGATATATACCATATTTTCATAATCTATTCATCTGTCATTGGTTATCTAGACCGATTTCATATTCCAGCTATTGTACTGGGTACAGCAATGAATAATGTGTGCATATTTCTTTTTGAGAATAATCCTGAAGCCACAGTGTTTGCACAGTGGTTAGGGCATTTACCTTGCAAATAGTCAACCCAGGTACAATCCCGACACCCCATATGACCCACCAAGCCCACCAGAAGTGATCTCTGAGCATAGAGCCAAGAATATGACCAAGCACATCCAGGTGTGACCCCAAACAAAACAAAGCAAAAAAGTAATCCTAAATCTTACAAATGCACATTTTGGTGGGGAGGCAGAGATTAGTGGGAGAGGGCGCTATGGTTTTCCAGTATTTTCTCTTTGCTTATATATAATTTAAGAAATCTTTTCTTCCCACTTTATTGCTATATAACTTAAATACATCATCGTGTACATTTATGATATATAATAATAGAAAGATTTGACTAAAGTGTATTTTAAAATAGCTTTTACATTGGTTTTTACAAAAAGTTTATTCGGCTTCCATTATCTCATATAATTAGGCATTTTTAATAAAAGATGTTTGTTTGCCAAAACAATTCTTAGGATGTACTCTCATAAGAGCTCTCATGTGTATCATGTGGAGGTGTTAACATAATTGCCATGTTATATATTGTGTCTCTCACATTTATTTATATACGTATAACTATATGTAAATATAATTTGTTTATTTGCATAAAATGAGAATCTGCACCATTTAGCTACCTTCCTCCAAGTCTATCTCGCCTCTGTAACAATGAACCTTATCTCTCTTCTTTGAGCTTGGGTATTTTCCTTATATTTCTCAATGAATCATGCATGCAGCACTTGTGTGCTATCTCTGCCTTACTTCACTTTGCATGGTACCTTTTGGGTTCATCATATTAAAATATGTTGCACATACTGTTTTATAATTTTTTCTTAGGCTCTGCATTCCTGCATTAAGGTATGCTCCTTAAAAGAAGATTTTTAGAGGGGGTCAGGGGCACACGACCTGCATTGGTGGAATTCCATTTCAGTACCTGGCACCATAGAGCACTATAGGCACAAGTAGTAGAGTCCTTGTGGACTCACAAGCACACAAAATATGGTTCTGGTGGCCTCAAATCATCCCTGGGGGGTTGTCCTTGCCATTGTGGGACCTAAGCAGCACTGAATCTTTAAGTCCTAGTGCTAGCAGTCAGCTGGCCTATATTACAAGGAGGGAACCCTGGGATCTGGAGTACCTCTTGGGAGATTGAAATAAATTAAAAGCTAAATGTGATTTTAGTAGGCTGTACGGCATTTGATATATACATATGTAATATAAACATAATTAAAATATTATTCCTATAATACTTTAGCCACTGATTTTTCATCTTGTGGATTTAGAGTAGTCTTCATATTTGCTCTCTTGAGACATGCTATAGTCAGCATAACAACTATTACTTCTAAATTTAAGTAAAGCTCATGATAAGCAGAAAGCAGCCAATTTCCTCATTGTTATAAGTCCTCTATGGTTCTACTTGATGTATGCTTCTGCTTGAAGATCTGGAAGATTCTGTGGTTCTCAGCCAACAGTATGATAACTAATTTGCGGTTCACTCACTGGGTATATGTTGAAAATTGAAATCAAATATTTAGTTGCAGCCAAGATCTTGGGATTCATTTCATTCCCAGGTCTTCTCCCCTCTCAAACCAGTGGTTCCAAGAGATCATATGTCTTATTGGAGTTCTTTCCAGACATGTGGTTGGATGGTCCCATTATGTTTAGCCAAGTAAGGGTGTGGAATAAGTGAACAAAAATTCAGCATATACAAGAAAGCAGGGTGAATATTGAGAAGGAAGAGAGGAACTTTTATGTCTGATCACAAAAAGAATTCTGTGATAAGGTTAAAACCTGTGTCTGAAAGTAGGATTTTCCTTCCCAAATCTAAAATGCTGTGGTCTCTTGTAAATGCATGTCAATTTAGTGAGCACAGTTCTGAAATTGATCCCACAAAATGAAGCTTAAAACAAATCCCCACAACTAAATGTAACATTGATCCTATATATTGAATTTAGTTTAATAAATTAGAGCCCTATTCCAACTGTTACTCTGGACGATTTCCCAAAGAAAAACATTGAACTGAAAAAAAATTGGTTTAGCCGATTCAAGTGTACTTCCCTCTGAAGGAGTTTTTTTATCATACAGAATTCCCATCAATAACTATACCATATATTTTGAAGATCACACCCAGCATGCTCAGGGGACCATGAGGGATGAGTACAAGCCCAGAGCTTCCAAGGCATGCACTGCACTCCAGCCATTGGAACTTTCTCCCTGTCCCATTATTCATTTTAAAAACAGATATTCAGGAGCCGGTCGCGATAGCCCAGTGGGTAGGGTGTTTGCCTTGCACGGCCAGCCCTGAGCCAGCCTGGGTTTGATCCCGGCATCCCATAGGTCCCCCGAGCGCACAGCCAGGAGTAATTTCTGAGTGCAGAGCCAGGAGTAACCCCTGAGCATTGCGGGTGTGACCCCCAAAAAAAAAACCCAGATATTCAGGAACTAAAGAGATAGTACGAGTCAGAGTATACCTTGTATACAGCCATTCCAGGCTCTGTCCCAGGACCTTACTATGGTTCCCTGACGCTCACGAAGTGATCTTTGAGCACAGAACGAAAAGTAAACCTGGAGCACTGTTGGGTATGACCTAAAACAGAAAGAAAGCATGTAAAATTAATATATATTCTCCTATTTTACTGCCTATTTCAGTAAACCATGTTAATAAGAAAATGCACAATGTTTAGTGAAAGGAAAGCTAATATTTTTTAAAATAATATTTTACAAAGCAATAGAGTGCTCATTTCAGAGGCATATATACTAAAATTGAAATAATACAGAGAAGATTAGCAAGGATAACACAAATCTGTGAAGCAAGCAAGAGCAATGGAGGGAACTACATATGACTACATACATACAGCAGACTTATCAGATGTAGTCCTCAGAGCCCAAAGAGAGGGTGGGATACAGTGAAAAAACTCATCAAATGAAGTCCTCAGCAAAAATACCAGGATGACTCTCATTCAGATGTGAAAGCACAGTGCATAAATTCATGAATAAGCAACAACTCAGGAACTACATAGACTTTAAAATAAGGATTGAGGGGCCTAAGAAACAGTCCAGTGGGGAGGCCACGTGGCCGACCCAGGTTCGATCCTTGGTATCCCATATGGTCCCCCAAGTACATGAGCATTGCTGGATGTGACACAAAAAACAAAAATAAATTAAAAACTAAAATAAAATAAGGATTGAAGGGACTGCTGTAAGACAAGATAGACCTCACAAACAAAACAAACATACAGAAAAAATGGCACAAAACCCTTATAATAATCTCTCTCAGTGTCATTGGTCTAAGGCACCAATAAGAGACACAGAGTGGCAAAATCAATTTAAAAACTCTGCAGCCTATAGGAAACACATTTGAATAGTCAGAGCAAACACAGACCTAAAGTCAAAACTGGAAAACAATTCTTTGTGCAAACAACTCCTCCAAAAGGTCAGAGTGGCCATACTATTATCCAGCAATATAAATTTCAGGTTTGAAAAAGCTTAGAAGGGACAGTAAAGGCTATTTCTTAATAATCAAGTAATATGTATGTCAGGAAGAAATTACATTTTAAGCATATACATACCCAATGGGGGCCATAATACTTAAAACAACTGTTTATAGACTTAATAAGTAATTGATAGCAACATAACTGTGAGACTTCAACATCACCTGGTCACCTCTTGATAGATCAACGAGACTAAAATTCAGAAAGGAAGCTCTGGATTTGAAGGAAGAAACGGAAGAGAGAGGGCTAATAGATATATACAAGGCTTTTCATTCCCAAAGCAGAGCACACATTTTTCTCCAGTGCATATGGAACATTCTCCAAAGTAGACCACATGCTGGGCTGCAAAACAGCTCAATAAAATCAGGAAGATAGAAATTGTATCGACTATCCTTTAAGACTATGATGCACTGAAATGAAGTTAATCACACACAGAAATGGAGAGTCAAATCAAATACCTGTAAATTAAGCACCTTATTGCTGAGCTACCGGTGGGTTATAGAGAAAATCAAGATTCCTAGAAACAAATGAGAAAGAGGACAAGAGTTAACCAGAACTTGTCGGACAGCTAAAGCAGTGTTAAGAGGAAAGCTTATAGCTCTGCAAGCGTTCATCAGGAAAGAAGAAATGACCCACAAAAAAAATTTAATTGCACAGTTTAAGATCTTAGAAAAATGATCAACAAAAGGAGTCCAACTAAGGTAGGAGGAAAGAAATAACACAAATGAGAGCAAATCACTGAGCTGGAATCCCAGAAGAACAAGCCAAAAGATCGATGAAACCAAGAAGTGGTTCGTTGAAAAAATAATCATGATCAATAAACCACTAGCAAGACTCACAAAGGAGAGAGAGACAACCCTAATAAAATGAATCAGAAATGAAAAGGGAGACATCACAACAGAAACCACAGAAATTCTAAAGATCATCAGAGATTAATTTGAAAATCTGTATGTTATAAAACCTGAAAACCTAAAAAGGAATGGATAAATTCCTGAATTCCTATAACCTCCCAAGGCTGGACCAAGAAGACTTGGAATACCTGAACAGGCCTATCGTTATGAAAAAAATTGAAAAGCTAATTAAAAGTCTTGTTTTGACAAGACTTTAAATTAAAGTCTTGTCAAAAACAAAAGCTGAAGTCCAGATGGATTCACTAGTGAATTCTTCCTTTAAAGAGGACCTGTGTCAGTCTTTTGCAAGCTTTTTTCAGGAAATCAAAGAAATAGAAGCACTCCAAAAAAGTTTCTATGAGTCACACATCATCCTGATACCAAAACCAACAGAGGCACCACAAAAAAAGGAAGAAAGAAAATTACAGGCCAGTATCCCTCATGAACACAGATGCAAACTTCCTCTACAAAATCCTAGGAGATAGAGTCCAATGAGATCATACACAATCACCAAGTAGGATTCATCCTGCAGATACAAGGATGACTTAACATTTGCAAGTCAATCAACATAATGCATCATACCAATGAAAGAAAAATAAAACGATAAGATCATATGAATAGATATAGAGAAAACATTTGACAAGACTCAGCACCTGTTCATGATAAACCTCTCAGCAAGATGGGAGTTGAAGGAACTTCCTCAATATAGTCAAAGCCATCTACCACTAGCCCAGAGCAAGCATTATCCTCAAAGGGGAAAACTAATAGAGATCTTTACATGAAGCGTAAGGAAACATTGAAGTACAAGATGGAGCTGTAAGAGCTAAGGTAGGCATTGTTGCAAGTTATTCTGGGGATCTAGCCAAGATCATTGAGGAAGGTGAAACAACATGAAACATGAAACAAGAGACTCTCAGTGCAGGCAAAGATTGGAGGAAGACGCCATTAATAGAGAGAACTCAATGAACAAAGAACAGGCTGTAACAAAAGCCAAGGCAACTGGTGGACTGAGGTCGAAGCCTCTGCTCATTAACCATTCTGAAAATCCTGTGGCCTTCAGCAATTGTGTTATCTCCTCTGCTGTGTTCTGTAAATGGAATAACAAAGCCAGCAATACCTCAATTTATAACACGGTTTATAGAATATTTCATCGCTAACCATCGATACCTACTGCTCAGAAAAAAAATCTCTTTCAAAATATTATGTTCTCCTCACTATAATCATACATGGTGGTTCAAGAGTCCCAGTGGAGGTGTGTAATGAAATCAATGTTATGTTCGCACCTGCAAACACAGTACAGTTTTTCAGTCCATGGGTAAAGAAATCATTTGGCTTTCAAGTCTTGTTATTGAAGACATATATTTTATTAATTTATTGCTTTTACAGATAGTGCTTCCTTTGACGGATCTAGACAAAGTCAGTGTAAAGTGTTTTAGAAAAGATTCACTATTCTATATACCATTCAGAACATCTGTGGAATAAGAAGTGGTAAAAATATCAGCATTAAGAGAAGCATAGAAGATTGGGTCTGGAGAGACAGTACGGTGGGTAAGGTGCTTGCCTTGCACATTGCCAACCTGGGTTCACCCGTAGGCAAAATGTATGGTCAGATTCCTGGGCACAGAGCCAGGCTTAGGTCCAAGCATAGCCAAGTGTGACCAAATAAAAAATTGCAGAGATTCAAGACTTCAGTAGCGAAAGTAACTGTAGATGTTTGGTGAAACAGCAAGAAGTAGCAAGAAAATTCTAAGTGGAACCCGAAGACGTGAGTGGTTCATTACAGTTGTCATGATCACACTGGATCAGATGAGGATAGAGGGGAAAATGATCTCTGGCATGAAATCTCTTCCAGTGATGGTATTTTGGATATTGTTGAAATAACAATAAAGAACTGAGAATAGTGTATAAAGCCACAGAAGGATTTGTGAAAATTGATGCCAACTTTGGAAGAGTTCCTCTACAAGTAAATAATATGAAAGAGCATTGCATGATAGAAAGAAATCTTTCCTGAAAGAAGACTTAAGCCTGTGTGACAACTTCATTGCTGTCTTTTTTTTAAGAATTAGCACAGCCACCATAACCTTAAGCAGTTAATCCCTCAGTCAATCAGCAGCTATCATTGTGGAAGAACGACTCTTCACCAGCAAAAGGAATTTGACACTGAAGACAGGCATTTTTATGTTTATCCAGAAAGTACTGTTCCAAGTATACACAATGAGTTCTTTAGACTTGCTATTATATACCTAATGCACTGTGATAAGTGTACCCTTAGTTTTGCATGCAGTTTGCAAATTAAAAATATTACATGGATTTGCTTAATTGCAATATATGTTTTATTGCAGTTGCCTAGAATAAAACCTGCAATATCTCCTGGGTGTGCCTGTATATAGGACATATATATATATATATATATATATATATATATAGGATATATATAGGATATATATATAGGATATATATATAGGATATATATAGATATAGGATATATATAGATCCTATAATAGAATATATATCCTATTTTCGAACTAATCATAAAAATGTCAATAATATGTAGGAGTAAGAAAGACCTCAAAGTTGTGTATTATTTTTTCCTAATTTGGAGAAACCAGTAGATTCTTGCTGCAGGATGTGTGGGTAATGTTGAGGAGAAGAGCACATAGTCTGCACTTCCAGGGAGCAGGAGCTCATCGGGAAGTGCTCTCTAAGAAAGTGTATGCAGTACTTGATCACTTGATCACTTGAATCCCATTATTCATCGATTTGCTGGAGCGGGCGCCAGTTACATCTCCGTTGGACCCTATCACATGCCAATGTAGCTGTATGCAGTACAGCTTTTAAAAATGAAATAACCGTAGAAGAATGTAGGTTAGTAATAATGTTTATCCTGGATCAGCTGGAGTTCCATATGGATGTCATCTGTTTATTTAGTAGAACTCCTTCCAATAAAATAAAATAAAATTTTATCTTATCATTCCAATAAGATAAAATGTTTTCATCTTCTCATAAGTCTCACCCCTCAGATCCCCGGACTGCATCCTTAGCCCCCTCACTTGAATATTGACCAGGGTGACCCCTGAGAGCCTCTTAGGTGATCCTCCCTTTATAAAAGTGAACAATAAAGGTTCATCGAGGTTGCTCTATTACTGATGGAAAGCTAAGGCTTGACCCTGGGAAAGTCTACTATTTATTACCACTTCATGGTAGTCTTATGAACCAACTTCTTTCTGAAGGTACCCAAAGTTGAAATCATGCCTGTCTGTTTGCTTTTAGAATTAGAGTTAATTATAATATCACTTGATCACTTGACATCTCGTTATTCGTCAATTTGCTCGAGCGGGCACCAGTAACATTTCCATTTGACCCTATGACGTGCCAATGTAGCCCAATGGCATCTGCTTGCTTCAGGAATACGAAGAGCCTCAAATTATAATTATACTATTGATTATAATATTAATAGTACTTTTCCCAAAAGATTTTTATGAATACCACATGAATTCAACTTTGCAAAATAAAAAATACATTTCTAGAACATTGTAAGAACTGTAAAAAGGAATATGTTAACTAATATTTGTGCAATAATTATTACTGAACATTAATTAGGTGCTCAATCTTTTGATTGGAATTTATTAACAATGCATTAATATAATAGTCCACTTTTTATTATTTTAAGAAGTTTATTTTATTTTATTTATTTTTTAAATTTTTTATTATACCACCATGAGATATACAATTACAAAGATGTTCATGTTTGGGTTTCAAAAACAATTAAAGTTTGTGTTCAAACAAGAGACTTTTTAAAAAAAGACTTTTTTGCAACACCTTTATAGCAGTCTGTTTCTTAAGTTAGAGAAATCTACTGCTTTGGTAAATGACTATGTGCAAGAGTTCTTTTTCAGTACTCTTTATCTCTGAGGGCACTTATTATCATAATATTTATAAATGGCTCCTTATTATTATCAAAATGACTTTGGGGTAACCTAGAGGACCTTTGCACTTTCTGCCTTGGAGTTTTAGAACTGTGTTTTGAGCTGTTTGGAAGGCATCTGTTCCCATATAAAATTGAGGCTGTCCGTTGGTCTGGTCCACTAAGTAAGTCCTTTCATGTAGCTGGGCTTTGTATTCAAGCAAGAAGTATTAGGGTATTCACCCTGCAACTCCAGGACAGAAAGCTCATCTCATTTATCTCTGTGTTCCCTTTGCGTCTGAAGTCATGCCTTGCACGCCACGGGCTCCAGTGAATAATACTTACAAAGGGGAAAATGACATGTTTTGCATTTAATCTTTCAAAATATGGAGAAGAATTAAGATCAGGCAGAGTTCACAGCTGTGTTTTCTTCTAGCTTTGTTTTAAATAACAATTACTAATGAACAATAGCAAATTATCCTGTATGATACATTTGGACTTTTGCTTTCAAAAATTAATAGCAAATTAATGATAGACAAATTTCTCATGGTAGGAAGATGTACTATTTCTTCAAGTTAAGATAACAGCTTATGAACTATTAAACCTAAAGTCGCTTTTGAGAAAGGGCATCTTGGAACAAAGTTATTTTGCTATCAAACTTTTCACTGCAAAGTGTGGCCATCTTGTTACAGTTAATGTTCTCATCTATTATTTAGATTTTAACTGATTGCAGAAACACCTCATTAATTTTTTTAGTTTGGAAATAAACTGTTTTGGCTGACTTGTGAAACCTTTTTAGAATAAATATAACAAACCATATTGCCTCATAACTGCTTGGATTACTAAAGTTCAGAATGCTATTTATGCGGTAACTTCTGCTATTGCATCTTCTCTTTAGTTTTAAATAACTGTGATGCAAAGATAAAGGATTAGAGCTTAAAATAAGAGTGAAGACACTTTGATCATCTTTTCGGGTTTCTCTAAGAAGCTTTCTGCTGAGAAAATTTCACAAATAGTTAAATAAATTTGCTAGTTGCTCGTTGTTTGTTAAGCAGTGTAGTTGCTTTTACCATCTGTCTATCTCTAGAAGTTGTGGATATGCAGTGAACCGTATGTAGTTGAAGCTATATTATTTGATAAACATTAATGTAGACCACCGCAATCAGGATGATTGTGGTTTTAGCTGCTCTTGTCTTGTGGACCCAGACCAATGGACGGTCTCATTTTTAATATGGTTCCTGATGCTTCCCACATTCTCAAGCCTTATGTCCCCATTTTGTAGTAGTTCTTTCCTAACATCCCAGGTAACCAATGAGCAGCTATCTGTATCACTGTATCACTGTCTTCCCGTTGTTCATGGATTTGCTCCAGCGGGCACCAGTAACATCTCCATATGCCCTGTCACAAGCAAGTGTAGCCCAAGGGCATCTGCTTGCTCCGGGGAAGGGGACAGGAAGAGCCTCAAACCATTCTTCAGGTCATGGAACTGAGGTCCATCATTGTTACTAGTTTTTGGTATATCAAATAAAAACGCGGGTAGCTTGCCAGGCTCTGCCATGTAGGTGGTATACTCTCAGTAGAAGGCTCTCATCTCGAGCATTTACTGATGAAACTCAAAGGGGAAGATCAGGTTTTCTCTTGGGTGGAGCTCTGAGGAACTATGGAATCTGGATGTTGAGAATGACTGACCTCATGATGAGTATATTTACTAAACCAGAACACGAGGCAAGAAACTCTGGGGTACAAATGGGGGTTGGGGTCACTGGTGGTTGCCACCTCGCTCAATCTCGCTGACAATAGCCATGGTGGAAGCCATCTTGGATCTCACTTTCTGTAGTAACAGACCCTGAGGGCAAATTCCTGAGCACTGTAAGCTCACTCAGGCAAATAGCTGAGCTTCTTGAGGAACAGTGTGTGTGTGTGTGTGTGTGTGTGTGTGTATGTGAACATTGTAGTTGTGTGGAATATTGTGTCATTGGCTTTTTGTTTGTTTTGTTCTGTTTGCTTTATGGGTCCCACCTGGCGACACTCAGCTATCTGTAACTAGATTAATTTGTATTTCCACATGTTGAGTCACCCAGTAGGTGCCTTTCAGTCCTGTTATTGTTGTCATTAATATATTTTGCTGCCTAGTAAGCTAAGGATTGGGGAATCCCTGATGAACAAGCAATAATTGCACTGAGATTTGTCTGTGGGTAGTGTTTCAGTTTATCCATGTCTTTACTAGCAATATTGCTGATTTTTAATGCCAGTATTAATTATTTATTTTAATTATTTTTATTATACCACCGTGATATATACAATTACAAAAGTGTTCATATTTGGGCTTCAATCATGCAGTGTTCCAGCACCCATCCCTCCACCAGTGCCCATTTCCCACCACCAATGTCCCCTGATTTCCCCCACCCCAGCTGCATCTATGGCTGGCAATTTTCACTTTCTCTCTCTCTCTCCCTATCTCTCTCTCTCTTCCTTCTCTTTCATATTGTGGTTTTCAATACCATTTAGAGGTTATATATATATATATATACATATATATATATATATATTTAGAGGTTATCATGTATATCCTTTTGCCTACTTTCAATGCTCAGTTCTATACTGGCATTATCATTTACAATAATTATCAGTACACAGTTCCTTTCTCTGTATTACTTAACCTCTGACTCACACACATTTGCAGTAGGTTCTACCCACTGACAAGACTTCCCTGACCCATGTTTTGTCTGGTCTTGGATATTGGTATCATGCTATTTTTTTTTTTGCTTTTTGGGTCACACCCGGCAATGCTCAGAGGTTACGCCTGGCTCTTCACTCAGAAATTACTCCTGGCGGCGCCATGGGACCATATGGGATGCTGGGGATTGAACTTGGGTCAGCCGCATGCAAGGCAAATGCCCTACCCACTGTGCTATCGCTCCGGCCACATATACCGTGAATAATTGCAGTCATTCTATATCTGTCCTTTTCCCTCTGGCTAATTTCACTCAGCATAATCTTCTCCATGTCCATCCAGTTTTAGGAAAATTTCATAACTTTATTTTTCCTAATTGCAGCATAGTATTCCATTGTGTAGATATACCACAGTTTCTTTATCCAGTCATCAGTTCTCAGGCACTCTGGTTGTTTCCAGATTCTGGCTATTGTGAATAGTGCTGTTATGAAAATAAAAGTGCAGATGGTGTTTCCACTGTGTGTTTTTGGCTTCCCAGTGTATATTCCCAAGAGTGGTATGGCTGGGTCAAATAAGAGCTCAATTTCTAGTCTTTGGAGGAATGTCCATATAGTTTTCCAGTTGACATTCCCACCAATGATGGATGAGAGGCCCTTTCTCCCGCATCCATGCCAGTTGCTGATATTCTTACATCTTTGGCATTCTAATGTGTGATTAGCAATCCATCAAGGTTTTCATTTAATTTTCACTTCTCTCATGACTAGTGAGTCTGAGGATCTTTTTATATTGGGGAGGGAGAGGCACCCAGTTATACTCGGAGCTTACCCCCAGGTTTGTGCTGAGGGGTCACTCCTGGCTGTGCTCAGAGACCATAAACTTGCTTGGGCATTATACCACATTGGTCTCATCAAGAGGCAATTCTTGCCCCTTGTACCAGCTCTGACAAGAGACTGAAGATATTTTGATAAGCTGATTGTACATTCATCTATCATCGGGCTGACGTGTCTCTTAAAATATTCATTCTGCTTTTAAAAACTGAACTGTTTTCTTGGTGTTGAGTGTTGAAACTTGTTCAGAAAATCACTATCACTATCACTATCTTCCGGTTCATCATTAATTTGCTCGAGCAGGCTCCAGTAACATCTGCATATGTCCTGTCTCATGCTAGTAGAGCCCAAGGGCATCTGCTCGCTCCAGGAACATAAAGAGCCTCAAACCATTATATTAGGTCATAGGAATGTCCTAACATAATTGTTACTGGTATTTGGCATATCAAATACAACATGGGCAGCTTGCCAGACTTGCCGTGAGGGTGGCATACTCTTGCTGTCACCTCTAAATACAACATTTATTGATGAACTGTGTGGCTTGCGCGCGTGAGCCAGACTGTGATAGGCTCATCTGCTGGATGGAGTTCTGACAAGAGGGAGGTCTGGATTGGAAAATGGCAGCCCTCATGGAGTGGGTGGGGGTGGTCATCTGGCTTGTTGCGAGGCTCTGCTGGGGTGGCGGGCCAGGGCTAGAACCCACCATCCCTCCCAGGCGCCTGTGAGCGACTGAGCACAGGGAGAGCAAGTAGCAGCTCTGCCCCAAAAACAACTGCTGCAGGGTGGGTGTCGATGACCCGGGCTGTTTAAAAAATAAGGTTACAAATCATTTATCAGATACATGGGGTATTTCCCATTTTGTGAATATTTTAAGAGTTTTGCCAGAGAAGTTTTTAATTTTGATGATGTCCATTTCATGCTTGTATTTTTATGAATCATGTTTTTGTATTTAAATATTTGCCAAATAAATTCCCAAAGACTTGTTTCTATTTTCTTCTATAAGTTAGTCTGCCTAGTTGTTTTTTGTTTGTTTGTTTGTTTTGTTTTGTTTCCTGTTTGTGATGTCAAATTGTTCCAGAAACTGAATGGCTGTCCTTTTGTCAAAAAACTCTCTGTAGACATTTTACTTGCAAAATCATATGTCTATTAAAAAAAAAATATATATATGGTTATTTGGATATATAGAGATAGATAGAGAGGGATGGATGGATGGATGGATGGATGGATGGATGGATGGATGGATGGATGGATGGGGGCTTTCTATGTTTATTCATCTTTATGCCTCTGTCTTAATATAGTTTATCATGGTAAATCTTGAATTTAAGTCTTGAATTTAAGTAGTGTTCATCTTTTCACTTAGAGTCATTTGGGTTATTCTAATTTTATAAAATAATTTTAATTTTTATGGTTAAATTTCAACTTAATATAAATTTTATGATTATATTTATAATTATAAAATAATTTTATACATTTTCATGTGAACTTGTAAGTCAGTTGTGTCTATTTCTGTCCAGGGGTTACCTTGAATGGGCATAATGATTTGGGCATCATTGTCTTCTGTCATGCATAAAAAAGTACCCCCTTTATTAAAAACATTTCAAATTTCTCTCAATAGAGTTTGTTTTACTCAGGCCAAGTCCCTAGATGTGGATTGGTGCCTAAGTAATGAACTCAGAACTCCTGATTGCTAAGTGTATCACCTTCCACTCAAGACACATCTACAGCCTTGTTGGCCATGTTTTATCATTGTTAAATCATAGGTCACACACATCTACTTACATAGTTGTCCCATAGTATTTTTAAATTTTAATGCCATTTCCAATGGAATATTTATTGCTGTTTCAGATTGTTCATTGCTATGAACAAAAAAAAATCACAGTTGAATTTCATATATTAGTCTTATACTCTGCCGCTTTACAAAAACACATATTTTGGGACTATAATATTTTTAAAGGAATTCCAATTACTATGACATCTCTGAATAAAAAATAGTTTAACTTTATCCTTTTAATATAAATGCCTTTTATTTATTTCTCTTGTCACATTCTCTGAATTCCTGTTCAATTAAAATGAAGTGGTGAGGATGAACTTTTCTTTTTCACATCTTGGAAAAGCCTCCTGTCTTTAATCATAAAATGACAGTTGTTCTAGGGTTTCCATAGATACTTATTTTTAAACCAGGTTAATAAAAATTCCCATCAATTATTAGACTGATATATTTGGGTCCAAACTGTATACCAGTCTTTGACAAATGCCTTTCATTAGCCAATGACATAATTTATTTTTTCCTTTTTGAATTGTTATTATGGGGGTTGATATTTTAGTACTAAAACATTGCAGTATGCCTAGAACAGATCTGACTTGGTCAAGTAGTACTATTCTTGCGTACATTGTTGCAGTTTTTGGTAAAATTTTGCTTTGATTTTTTATTCCGGATTAATAATCAATTTTAGTGTTTTTCTTTTATTGGGTTGTTTTTAGTTCTGGTATTGGATGATGGTATCATGTCCTAGTGTCTTGGTATTTCCTATTTAGCAGTGAAATGGAATAGTTTTTGAATTGGTAATTAGTTTTGGGGGCCCAAGCTAGTGCTCAGGGCTTACTCGACTCTGTAAGTGGGCAATTCTGACAGTGCTCAGGGAACTGTATAGCCAGAGATTGCAAGTGCCTTACCCAATGTTCTATCTCTCTGGCCCCTGGATTGGTATTATCTTTATATGTTGGTAGATTTGACCATCAAAATCATATGAACACAAACATTTTTAAACATGATGTTTTTAAATATCATATGAAAATGAATATAAAGATTTTAAAGCTTAAATTCAATTTCAGTCCAACTAGATGGTCTCATTTTGCTTATCTTGAAGAACATTTTTACTGTTCTTTATTCAATATTAAACTTTTATTGATTTCTATCTTCTATTCAGTGATTTAAGCTGTGTTTTAAATAATCTTTTCTCTACCTCATTTGTGTTACTCAATATTTGGGTTTAATTTACCTTACCCTTTCTCTTCCCTGTTGCAGTTCTAAAGGTAAAAGTTGAAGTAACTATTGTTTTCTTTATGAAGTCACACTGTGAGATACAGTAACAAAGCTGTTGGTAATTGGGTTTCATTCATCCAGTGTCCAAACACAGATCCCTTGTATATTTCCCCTCTCCTCCCTTCCCTCCCCCACTCTAGAGTTGTCTATGGCAAATACTTTTCTTATACCTCTCTTGCTTTCTTTCCCTCTTTCCCTTGGGGCATTATGATTTGCAATAGAGGTATTGAAAGGTTATCATGTATGAAAACTTCCGCACCCAGTTCTTGTCCAAGGTGCTCATTTCCAGCTATCATTGGCAGAGTGGTCTATTCTCTGTCCTAATTGCCTTCCCCTCACACACGTCTTTGCTGTACAGGTGTTAAGAAACACTTAAGTTAAATTTAAATATGAATTTTCACCTGAAAGCTACATAGTTGATATCATTAAAAATTTTTATTATTACATATTTTCTCACTTCAAAATGCTTTTATATTTCTTTTATTGGTTGCTTTTGAGTTTCCTGTTTGTTCTATTGGTTATTTATCTTTATGATTGGCTTTCAAATGTTTTGTAATTTTTCAGAAATATGGCACTTTAATTATAAAATTTAGAATGGAATAATGAATAAAACTTGTTGTGTCTCACAAATCCCTTTAGCTCTGTCATTTTTTATGTTTTTTGTTTTTATGTCTTGGTAATTTTAACAGTGCTGTCTCTCAAGGTCACTGATTCTTTCTCTGTCAACTCATATCTTTAAAAATATTTCCAGTGTTTTATTATTTATTATATTTTCATATCTAATTTATTTCAGTATTTAATATAATTTATATTTTGGGGGCCAGAGAAACAGTATAGGGGTTAAGGAAGTTACCTTGCATGCAGCTATCAATTTTTATTACTCGCATCACTCGCATATGGTCCCCTGAGCACCCACAAGAGCACAACTGTGTATGGACCAAAAATAAAAATAGGTTTTAATGTTCTTACTTTACTTACCTTTCTATTTTATTCACTATCAATTCCTGTTTGTTGACTTTCTTTTCAGGGTTTTATAGCACCTTTTTTATTTTAAGATTTTGGGGTACTATTCAGGATGTTCAGGGTTTACTTCTGTCTCCATGCTCAGAAGTTACTCCTGGTAAACTTGGGGGACAGAAAAGGGTATCAGGATTGAAGTTGGGTCAGCTCAGTGCAAATCAAGCACCCTAGCATTGAGCTATTTCTCCAGCCTCAGTATATTTAAGATAGTTTGTTTTTGATTGATTTTATATATGTGTAAAGTATATATAGTGTATATAGTATATAAGTATATATAGTATATAGTATATATAAACTATGTATAATATATAGTATATAGAGCATATACAGCACATACAATATATACAGTATCTACAGTATATACACTATATACACTATATACAGTATATACTATACTATATACTATATGTAATATATACAATATAGTGTATATAGTACATAGTATGTATACGCTATGTACAGTATAAGTGTATATAGTATGTATACTCTATATAGTATACTATATATGCTCTATATAGTATAGTATATATACTGTATACTATATATACTACATATTCACTATATACTATATACACTATATAGTATATAGTGTATACTATATATAGTATAGTGTATATACTATGTAGTATATATACTATTATATATTATATATACTTAATATACTTTATATAGTATATATACTGTATCACTATATCACTGTATCACTATCTTCCCGTTGTTCATCAATTTGCTCGAGCGGGCACCAGTAACATCTCCATATGTCCTGTTGTGAGCAAGTGTATCCCAAGGGCATCTGCATGCTCCAGAGACTGGAAGAGCCTCAAACCATTTTTTCAGGTCATGGAATGGAGGCCCATAATCGTTACTGGGTTTTGGCATATCAAATATAGTATATAGATATACTATATATATACTATATATACCATATATACTTACATATACTATATATATCAGCATATATACTATGCTTCCTTTTTTAAAGGAAACATATATATGTGCTTCCTTTATGTGCTTCCTTGGGTGTGCTTTCTAACACAGAAGTAAAGTTAACCATTGTACAGTTCTTACATTATAAAAGTACTTTAACATATTCATTCATTTATATATGTCTTTATTTTCCTTCTCTGTAAAAGTTTTTTCATATTTTCTAAAGTGACTGTGCTGTGACTGTGTCTTTTATTGAATATAGAATTTTAGTGTGATATATCTTTAATGCTTTTTTTATTATACCACCCTGAGATAAACAATTACAAAGATGTTCATGATTGGATTTCAACCATACAGTGTTCCAGCACCCATCCCTCTACCAGTGCCCATTTCCCACCACAAATGTCCCTGATTCCCTCCCAATTTTTAATACTTTTAAGATATTAAGGGCCCTACCGACTGAGTAAGCGGCCACGCAGTTCATCTATAAATGCTATATTTAGAGGTGACTACAAGGGATGCCACCTGCATGGCAAGCCTGGAAAGCTGCCCTGTTTTATTTGATATGCCAAATACCAGTAACAATTATATTAGTTCATTCTCATGACCTAATATAATGGTTTGAGGCTCTTTATGTTCCTGGAGCGAATAGATGCCCTTGGGCTCTACTAGCATGAGACAGGACATATGGAGATATTACTGGTGCCCGCTCTAGCAAGTAGATGATCAATGGGAGGATAGTGATACTGATAGTGATAGTGAAGATATTAAGGAGCCAGAGAGAGTTCAGTAGCTAGTGCTTTTGCCTTGCACACAGCAGTCCAGGTTCAATCCTCAGTATGCATGTGGTCCTTCAGTCCACCAGGAGTGACCCCTAAGCTCAACTCCAAGAGCAGGAGTAAGCCCTGAGCACAGCTGTGTACGCAACCCCAACAAAATTTCAAAGACATCAACTATATTATCACTGCATTGTATCGAATAAGAAATCTACATTTTTTCCTCATTTTTCCTTAGTAATTGCTATCTTCTCCACTTCCTTCAAGATTTTCTCCCTGTCATTGTTTTTGAGTTTGGCAGCCATTCCTAAATAGCTTTTGGTTATCCTTTTAGATCTTAAACATACTTATTTTCTTTTTATCTGCTCCTTAGTAGTTGCTCTTCGAGATTATATTTTTTCTCTTCCTTTCTTGGTTTTGTTTCCCTGGGTGATATTATACCCACACAGCAGAGCCTGGCAAGCTATCTTTTTGTACTTATAAAAAAAGATAATTCCCAGGAATGATCTAGTCAACTTATTCTTAGCATTGGGTCATGTTATGAGGATACTTCACTAAAAATTATGTATTTTTCCTGTGACAAAAACCCTAAGAACTTAGACATTTTATTTGAGACTGCAGGAAATTTTCACCTGGACTTGGAATGAGAGTGTCTTGTTTAAATTTCTGCCAATTGCTTCCTCTTTTAACTATGCTCGCTTCTTCTTCAAGTCACTTTAGTTTAAAATAACTTTTCTTACGGAAGATTTATTTCTTTTCTTGGTTACATATGCATGCATAAACGAGTTCTTTTTCTATAGCTTCCTCTGATCTTCCTGGCACTAAAAGAATTTTCTTGGTCAATAATTGGCAGGTTTAGCTTCAGTGTCCTTCCTAGAAGTTAAAATGCCAGGAGGAGAAGAGCTTACCCTCCTGGAAGGAGACCAGATCCTGGAGAGTAAGATTCATCCCATTCCCAGAGTGGTCAGTGAGGAGCCCTTGTACCTGACAAAGTTAATGCCCTTGTACCTGACAAGAATAATTTTATAAATGCAAATTATCTGGTACACAACAAAGTTAAAATAACAATGTCTGAAATCCTAGAAAATATTACCACAAATGTAAAATGCAAACATCTGACCAAATAAAGAATAGGAGTAACTGTGCTGATGTCCAAGAAATTAAAGAAAACAAAAGAAAAGGTGGGGCGTGCTGCCAAACTCAAAAACAATGACAGGGAGAAAATCTTGAAGGAAGTGGAGAAGACAGCAATTACTAAGGAAAAATGAGGAAAAAATGTAGATTTCTTATTCGATACAATGCAGTGATAATATAGTTGATGTCTTTGAAATTTTGTTGGGGTTGCGCACACACAGCTGTGCTCAGGGCTTACTCCTGCTCTTGGAGTTGAGCTTAGGGTCACTCCTGGTGGACTGAGGGATCACATGCATGCTGAGGATTGAACCTGGACTGCTGTGCAAGGCAAAAGCACTAGCTACGTTGCTGCTAAGGAATGAGTCACAACCTGCCTCTACTCACCATCCAAGTAAAGCAGTTTTATTGAAAGAAAATTTTGACAGCCTCCTCCATTGGGAAAGAATGGATCCAAATCATTCTACGTTTTTAATAATAGAGTATGCTGCTGTGGTGTGTAGCAGAGTGAAGGGCATGTTCGGTCACACCTGGTGTCACTCAGGGGCTACTCTTTGCTCTGTCATGGGTTGCTCCTGGAAGTTTTCAGAAAACTGTATGTGATGCTGGAGATTAAAATGTAAAGTATGGTGGTGCTTTTTAAATCACAGGAGTAGTATCTTATTAATCTGCATATTCCCAAGGCTGCAATATACATAGTCAGAACTTATATATAATAAAAGGAAATTATTCAGTTTTAACTTCCTAATGCCCTTTCCATAAGGTTTCTTGATATTCTTGAGGATTTTTTTTTTCTCTCTCTCTATATAGAGAGAGATATAACTCTATATATATCTATATAGTATATATCTATATCTATCTATCTATCTATCTATCTATATATGTGTGTGTGTGTGTGTGTGTGTGTGTATCCTTTTTAACCACACCCAACTATGCTTAGGGCCTATTTCTGGCGCTGCACTCGGAGATCACTCCTGTTGTTTTTCAGGGAACCATATTGTATGCCAGGGATTGAACCTGGTTTGGTCATGTGTGACAAGAACCCAACTCCCTTTATTATACCTCCATCCATGCTTGAGTTATTCTTGCATAACTGTTTATCATATCTATAAAGTAGATATTGAGATCATTTGAAGTCAATATACCTGGATTTGTAAGCTTTATGAGAGTATATTATCAGTCTTTATGCCTCAGCTCCTCCACATATGTAGAAACAGTTACATATAACCCCGCAGAAATAATGCAAGACTTTTAATATAGTACTTGCTTCATCAGAACTGTTTTTTGGTGTAGGTAGCCTCTCTCCTTTTATTTCTATGTGGAACTTTGTAGTGAAGCATTTGAACCATGCTTATATGACAACTACTCAGGAAAAGTTGTGTATAATGGAAGTACACACAACCTACTACACTTTATCTTCCCCTCTCCAATGCAAACAGCTTCAATGCATATCTTATGTGTCAAGTTTGGTCTTGTGATAAGACGCTGTAAAGACAGGATCTTGTTGATCTGTGAATTCTGGTCCCAACTCATTTCTCACGTTTCTCTCAGAGGTGAAAAATCTGTCTGGGCAGGGGAAACTGACCATAAATTTTATTTATTTTTAAAGTATTTTATTATACCACTGTGAGATATACAATTACAAAGATATACAATTAAAAAGTTCATATTTTTACAATTAAAAACCCATATATGTATGGGTTTTGGTCATACAGTGTTCCAGCACTCCACCAGTGCCCATCTCCCACCACCAACGTCCCCGGTTCCCTCCCCCTCTCCCAGCCCTCCTCCATAGCAGGTTCTTTTATTTCCTTCCCTTTCTCTCTCTTTCTCTTTTCCTTCCCTTCCAGACTATGGATTACAGAAAACACATTAAAGGGCTGTCATGTGTATCTTTTTGACTGTATTTAATGCTCAGTCTAACTGACCATAAATTTTAAACTGTTAGAAAATATAAGCATTCCCTTATGAACTGGAAATGTGATATCAGAGAAAGGTATGATTATGTTATTAGTTAAATAGAAAGGAACCTCAAAGTGCTCTCAACTTGTCTACCAATGGTCACAATTGTACAACTTTCTACACGTCTTCTACTTGGTATAAAATTAACCTTAGTGTGCTTTGATTAGGGAGCAGCGTACTGCACATGTAGCATAAAATTTACAGCAAATTGGCAGTCAGTTCAGGCATGTATGTGCCAGAAAAAGACTTCAAAGCTATGCTGAAGACCTCAAGAGACTCAAAGCAAAGTTTTTCCAAGCTTAAAAATAACGATGTAGTATGAAACTTGTCAGATTTCAATTTTCCCACAAAAAGTGTCTATGGTCTTGGCATGGGAATGTGTTTAAAGCCTAAGAAACTAATGAAAAAAGATGGTTAAACATTGACTGTTTTGTATGTGATACAGTTCAGGGGAAAGCAGGAGTTGGAAGCCCTAATAGCAAAAACTCATGTGTAAAAGGCAATATTATACTCATATAGATGGGATGCTATAAAAATAAAATAAGAGAGAATCTTTCTGTAAAGATGGAGTTCTTAGTCCAGAAAAAAATAGATGCCTACCATTGAGCGGATTTCTCAAGAGGATTAGAAAGACAAGCATCACCCTTGTGAGCATCTTAGTTTTATTGCTTTTTGACAATGGGTTCTTCCTTTGGCTTGTTCATAAAGATAAGTTAAATGTCCCATCTTTCCCTTGAAGTAGTTAAATTTTGAGACTTTACTAAAATTGATTGTACCATAGTTTGTGGCTAGGACTAGGTTCTAACACCATCTACCAGCAGAACTCAGGTCTCCTCATTCCCAAGGATAGTCTTTCATTGCTCCTCACTCCAGCGCCCTTTCACGTGATTCAGGAATGCAGAGTGTTGCAGGTAAAACCTGTTGGATCAACCTAGAACTGAGCATTAAATAGAGGCAAAGGGATACACATGACAACCCTTTAATGTATGTTCTGTAATTCATAGTCTCGAGGGGAAGGAAAAGAGAAAGAGAGAGAAATGGAAAGAAATCAAGAACCTGCCATGGAGCAGTGCTGGGGAGGGGGAGGGAACCGGGACGTTGGTGGTGGGAGATGGGCACTGGTGGCGGGATGGGTGCTGCAACACTGTTTGACCAAAACCCAAATATGAACTTTTTAATTGTATATCTTTGTAATTTTAAAAATAAAAAAAATTAAATTAAAAAAAAAAAAAGAAAAAAAAAACCTGTTGGATCAAGGGAAGTAGAAGATGAGAAAGACAGGTTGTCAATACCCCCCAAGAAACCGTGTTGCTTTTTTAAAGATAGACTTACTTTTCCCCTTGAGGATTGCTGAATTCCACTCTAGACAGAAAATCTCACACCAAATAATGCTAGTGAAGATTGTTGAAATTAAATCCACAAAAAACATAAGTTCCTGTGTCCCTTTATTTTCCGTATCCCTTACTATGTTGAGCAAGAGTGCATATCACCAGTACATATTCTAGAATTCTTGACTTTGGATAGTAATTGCAAACCATTTCTGCTTGTTATTTAATGTGAGGAACTAACATGTCTTGTGTATGAAAGAATTCACATGTAGAATAATCAGAGTGTATATTTTCGGAAACCAAGTAGTAATGGTCAGTATCATGACAGATGCTTTTCCTTTTCTTGTTCTCTTTATTTTTCTGAGGTAATAGGGTGGT
Source organism: Cryptotis parvus (assembly GCA_021461705.1). Taxonomy (NCBI): domain Eukaryota; kingdom Metazoa; phylum Chordata; class Mammalia; order Eulipotyphla; family Soricidae; genus Cryptotis; species Cryptotis parvus. The sequence continues at coordinate 311,187 of JAJIBD010021539.1, forward strand.
GGGGCAGTTTCATATTGCTGCTTTATACTTGCAATTCCACTTGACTCATCCCACCATCAGCATGTCAGTGATCCTGAATCATTGCTCCAAAATTCCTTCTTCCTTCTTGCCATCTTCTCCTTTCTTTGAAAATGTTACTGAGGAAAAACATACTGAATTTTTGGTGAATAGATAATATCATGATAACAATATCATGCATTACTTTCCCTGCCTTACTATCTCACCCAATTCTTTCTCCATATCACAAATACTACCAATCTTGAAGAAACTCTATAAAAAAATTTTAAAAGAACCAAAACTAAACGATAGAAACTTTACTGCTCTTACTTGTCAATGTGGGATTGTAAATCATTTTAAAAGCTTGATTCTGGCATAAACCAAGTTCTAGTAATATTTGGGAGGGGAAGAACAATTTGTCCCATGCCTTCAGTCTTTGGGCTTACTTCTGGCTCTGTGCTCAGGGACCACTACTCTTGGTGTTCAGGGGACAATTTTGGGTGTCAGGCAAAGTCCCAAGTTGATCCTGTGCAAGCAGAACTCCAACCCACCGCTCTATCTGTACAGCCCCTCTAATTATTCTTGATAGTGTTAGTAGAAGTAGTAGTAGATGACACCAAAATTTCTTGACCAGCTACAATGTGCCATCTTCTGTGATATTGCTTTGTATGCATGATATTTGATTACTTCAGATTTCTTCAGTCTAACCACAACTGGTGATTCTCGGGTGCTCGGGAGACCGAAAGTGGGACACTGAGGAGAGAACTCAGCTCAGCTGCATACAAAGCAAATGTGCCTGGGTGTGGGGTAAGGCCACAGCCAGCTTAGCGCTTCCTCTTTCCTCTGTGCTCAGGGGTCACCCTGGCAGGGCTCACGGGACCTTCTGGTGCCGGGATACCGAACCCAAGCCAGCGGCATGGAAGGCTAGTGCCCTCCCTCTACTCCATCTCTGTCGCTTTAAATATCCCCCAGCTTACTCCCTCCCCCCCCCTTCCCTTTCTGCTCCTTTTTGGTATGGAGAGGGTGGAAGCTTATAGCTTGGTTGCATTGGCCTTAGGTAGCACATTCCTGCCAAGGCGAGCAAGGCAGGTGCTCAGGCTGGAGTTGTCTCTGCCCTTTCTCCGCCTCCTCAGGGGAGGACTTGTGCTGATGTCACTCTAGGTAGGACAGATACGCAGAGGAACTGTCCACGGCAAGTTCTGACTGTTGTGCTTATACAGGGTTTCATAGTTACACCAATAGTGTGTAAATTTGTTGGCATAATGTCAAGTATGAGTGTACCACCCACAAGGTAGAGCCTGGCCAGCTACCCGTGTCGTATTTGATGTGCCAAAAGCCAGTAACAATTATAGACCTCATTCCCATGACCTGATGGAATGGTTTGAGGCTCTTGGTGTTCCTGGAGTGAGCAGATGCCCTTGGGCTACACTAGCACGTGACAGGACGTATGAAGATGTTACTGGTGCCCACTTGAGCAAATTGATGAACAACTGGAAAACAAGTGATACAAGTGTTGCAAGTCATTAGTCAACAAGTAGTAAAATGGCAAATAGAGTGACAATAGTTTTTAATAGCTCCTTTTCTAGTTCTTGAGATTTTCTTTGTTGTAGTACGTGATTGAGAAATTCTTATTTTGGCTTATTAAAAAATGAATTGGGTCTAGAAGTGAGTGATAGGTAGAGGTCAGTGATTAATAAGATCCTTATCAACTGAGAAAATACTTTTTATATAAAATATCTCTTTAAGACCAATAATAATTGAGCCAGTAGGTTTTGTATTGTTCACTGATATGAAAACTGCTCAATTATTCCCTATGCAGATTTAGTATTTTAATTCCAGGAATAATTGAAATCATGAGAATAAAAGTATAACTCAGGACTCTTAAATTTTAGATGAGTAGAGTGATTTCAGTGAGTAGTTAAGTCTGCATGAGTGCAATTTTCTTCTGTTCTTTGGTAATGCATTAATATAATCCATGTACTGGGAGAATCACACAAGGTGGTTACCATACTAGAGTTGGATTTATTCTTTACATTTTAATATAAGAAAATTGACTTATAAGTGGCATTGGCTTGTTTTGATTATATCAGATTTTTCTATTAATGCTAATTACACAGCAAGATAAGCAAACAATTTTTTCACAAAGGAAATTAATGTTATAAAAGGTTCCATTGTTTCTTTGTAATGGACATTTGTAAAATACTGCTAGTGCAAATTGGGTCTTAGTAAGAAGTGCCAGTATAGAAATGATCAGTGTAAGTGCTTGATTAGTTTGTTTGCCTCATTAGGTTTTATCACAAGCATATTTCCAATATAATTTTTTGTACATTAGTTAATGAAATGGTATTCTAAGGAATTCTGGAAAATATAGAACACATATCTGGATAGTTTCTCTGCCTTTATAGAAAGATATGTTTTATTTTAGACAATAAACACCCTTTAGTGGCTTAATGCTCAATATTCTAAATTTGGAACGTCTATTTCTCATCCTGTGTCTTCCAACTCCTTACCAAAAATATCGAGGTCATTTGTTCAGCTTTCAACTTAACAGAGCTTATGATAATGTGCTCATAAAAGCAAAAAAGGATGAGGTGGGTGTGGGAAGAGGAAATTGGTGCTTCTTGCTTTGAAGGAGAAGAATTTGTCTCTCTCACTCAAATGTTCCAGGATTCTCTAGTTACCAGAAGTCGACTTCATGTGGAAGGACTTACAGCTGTACGCGAACCTGGGCTGCTGTGGCGTCCTGCTCCCTCCCTGGGAGACCGTCAGCTGTTTTAGCTTTTGAATTTATGACCAACTTTATCCTGAAATTGGTCAAATCCCTGGCACCACATGGTATCAATGTATCAGTGAGGTGTTAAAACAGGTTGTGGATGTAAAGTGGCCACCATCTCATGGGATTCAGTCATGCGTTAAATCCTGCCTACTAGGCTCTGTGACTGTGAAAGGTGTTCCTGTAATTTTCTGAAATCAGGTCCCTACTCTAGGAAGTGAGGCTAGATTGTCATTTGTCACTTGTCTTCCTATTGTTCATTGATTTGCTCAAGCGGGCACCAGTAACGTCTCCATTCGTTGGGAATGAGGTCCATTATTGTTACTGTTTTGGGACAAGCTACACCATGAGTAGCTTGTCAGGCTCTGCTCTGGCTCTGGGCTCATCCCAGGGTTGGGGGGAGTCTTTTTTATGTCAGACGATCAAACATCCAGGGCCCACAGGGCAGAGCCCTGGGTGTAGACAAGCCTGTCTCCTGTCTGCCACCTGCCGACACAGCTGGGCACTGCAGCCACATATGCAACACCTCAAGGGGCAGGAGAGGCTAGGTTAATAATTTAAATAGCAAAGAACATTACTATGTAAACAATACCAACAGCAACACTGTTACCCAAGATGAATCTGTTCCTTAATATCCTCAATAACTCTATAAGAAAGGTTTTATTATTTCCCTCTGTTTCATTGTATTTAATTTTATTTTTATTGGATCTCCTAATCAGTTAGCTCTCAGGAGGCCCAAGGCCCTTTCAGGCAGTACTAGACCAGTATTGGCCAACTGACTCTGTTTTCATGCTTGGGCTGAGATCTGGTGCTACGCAGACCCTGTGATGCACTTTGGGAATAACTGGACCATCACAGCAGTTCTGGGGCCCCCAGGGCTACACCTGAGGATGCATGGAAGGTCATGTGGCTTTGGGGACTGAACCATAGTTAGGTTGCATGACTGAACTATTTGCCTTCACCTTCTCCCCAGTTTAAAATTTAGGAAACTGAGATATTGTTCGCTGTGTGAGCTCATCTCCTCCTCTATAATCCCATGACAGGAACAGCTAAATCAGGTTGAACTCAAATCTAGTTTGAACTTCATAATCTGCCTTCCTCTCCTATACAGACCATTTTCCTAAAATGTGGTGAGCTGTGTAAAAAGCAACAAAAATAGGGATCAGAAAGGAATGTTAGCCTAGGCCAAGAATGTCCAAGAATGTGTTTATAGGGAACCTTTGGATTAGGACAAAGTAAGCTATCAAACAGATATACTTTAATATGAGGAGTCCAGGAGACACAGCATCTGAGACCAAAAGGTGAGGGGCAAAAGGGCAAGTCCCCTAGAACCTGAAGAACTCAAGAGATCTAAAAACTATCCCATTCTGACAGCTGAAGAGTTATGAAAGTTACGTGCAAATGGATGGACATGAAACCCATGCTGAGAGAAATTAGTCAGAAGAAAAAGGACAGATTAGAATGACTGCATTCATTAATGGGATATAAATATATACCAGTGTTCTACTAGTTGTGGGAAATATTAATCCCAGACTAGAACTAAGCATTGAATATACACAAAGGGATTTACATGATAATCCCTAAATGTCTGTAGGGCAAGCCACAATGGAGAGAGAGAGAGAGAGAGAGAGAGAGAGAGAGAGAGAGAGAGAGAAGAAAAGGAAAAGTACCTGCTATAGAGGCAGGCTGGGGAGGGGGAGGAATTTGGGGGCCATTGGTGGTGGGAATAGTACATTGGTGGAAGGGCAGGTACTGGAATAATGTATTACTGCAACCAATCATGAACATTTTTATAGTTGTGTATCATATGGTGATATAATAAAAAATTAAAAAATAAAAAATATTCTATTGATCTATGTGATCAAAGGAATATACATGATAAAGAGGTCAAAGTACTACATACTGTGTTAACAACATTCCTCACATAAGATAAGGCATGTGAAATCTTTTGAGATTTATTTCTGAATGTCTGGGTCATGGCTGGTAAAGAGGTTCTCAACCTCGGCCTCTAATCTCCCTCAAGATTTCTGGGTCTCTGAAGCATGTCTGCTGCAAGCAACAGATGAACTTGTATGGCTGAACCAGAGGCGGTTTGTAGGCATGGCTCCCACCTACCTAACTTTGGGCAGTTTAACGTCTCGGGAAACTTGCTCTGGAGTTACTGGAGTCTGGCCAGAGGCACAGCAGCAATTTGGGGTATCAGGAAACCTGAGATGCCTCTGGTTTCTGGTGCACTTGTGTTCCCCGTCCCTATCCAGGTGGACCAGGTGATGCCGCACTCCCTGGGCCCAGTAGCTACGGCTGCAATGGCCCAGCAGGGACCAGGACAGGATCCTGGGCTGCGGCTTTACATGAGTTAGGCACTGTGGGTGGGCTGCAGCCACCAGCCCAGCAGAGTCCAATCAGGGACACACACCCCTTCCAGACAGTTGTTGCTCAGGGAAGTCATGAGGGCCTCCATTTTCCACATCCGAACTTCCCCCTCATCAGAACTCCACCCAGCAGACCAGCCTGTCACAGCCCGGCTCGAAAGGCCACAAGTGGCCGCGCAGTTCATCAATAAATGCTGGATTTAGAAATGACTACAAGAGTATGCTACCCGCACGGCAGAGCCTGGCAAGCTTCCCGTGTCGTATTTGATATGCCAGATACCAGTAACAATTATAGACCTCATTCCCATGACCTGATGGAATGGTTTGAGGCTCTTTATGTTCCTGGAGCAAGCAGGTGCCCTTGGGCTCTACTTGCATGAGACAGGACATATGGAGATGTTACTGGTGCCCGCCGAGCAAATCGATGATGAACGGGAAGACAGTGATACAGTTAAAGATGCAAGTCACAAATGCAGGCAGAAGTTCAGATTCTTATTTTGATTAATTTTATTACCCACTAGTACTGATCCAAATGCTACATTTTTTTGCTTTTTTTTTTTTTGTTTTTTGGATCACACCCAGCGACACTCAGGGGTTACTCCCTGGCTCTTCGCTCAGGATTTACTCCTGGCAGTGCTTGGGGGACCATATGGAATGCTGGGGATCGAACCCAGGTCGGCAGCTTGCAAGGCAAACACCCTACCCGCTGGACTATCGCTCCGGCGCCGTACATTTTTTTTAATTGTAAAGGGTTGGAAGGATTGGAGGAAATTTTCCTTGTGAACAGCTTGTAAGAGTGTGGGGAAAGTTTTGAACAGTTAGTACGTGAACATCTTCTCTCAAGCTATTAACTTTAAAGTTCAGTTTCATGTCTATCTATGTGATTGGTTCCATTTTATATAAAAAATAACCATATGTAAAATAGTTTAAAAAATTAAAAAGAAACTTAAAAAAATTAAAAAATCACCATACTGTAGTTTTTCAGGGTTTATTCATTAGATTTCCTTTGGGCAGCAATAATTCCAACCTTTATTCTCTTTTCCTTATAATATCAATTTGCATAGTAACTAGCCCATAAGATTTATTTATTTTTTTCCAAAGGATTTTTTTATGAAAATAAAATTCCTTTGACATTTTCAACAAAAAAAATACCCAAAAAGGAAGTTGAATGCTTTATTCGTATATGTGATCAAGAAGCCCCTCAAAATTGTAGCTCCCTAAACAAAAGCAGGATTCATTTTTTTCATGAGGAAGAGAGAAGACAGTCCATGGCCTGTGTAAGATTATGGATCTACATAGCAGGTTTGGCTTGTTTGGTTTTGTTTTGTTTTGGGAACACACCCAGAGTGCTCAGGGCTTACTTGTGGTTCTGCATTCAGGGAACACTTCCGGTAGACTTGGGTTACCATATGGAAAGCCAGAAATCAAACTCTGGTTAGCAGCATGCAAAACAAATGGCCTTTCTGTGGTACTATCACTCTGGCAAATTCTTTTTTAAGTGTATGGTATGGAAGGAATGGAAATATCCAGCAGACTCTGCCACAGCCAGGGGTCAAGGTAACATCATTAGCAAAAGTGCATAGTGATGCCTTCCATGTAATGGAGATAGCCTTTTCATTTTCATATTTGCGGTCTTCCCGCAAAAAGTTCTTAACTTCCATGATCCATGAGGGAACTGAAAAATAATAAAGTTAAAGGACGAACTGCAGCACAGATTCTCAAACTTAAGTAGCCTGCCAAAATCTTTCCAGAAAATTTCCACTCAGGACCCTTCTAGAAATCTATTTATATTGGGGCCAGTGTGATTTTAGGGTTTGTTTTGGAACCATATCCAATGACTAGGACTTACTTATTCATGGCTCTGTCCTCAGGGATCTCTCTCAGGGTTCCCAGGGAATTAGATGTGATGCTGGAATCCAACGGCATATGTGCAAATGTATTTGCATTTGCTCTGTACTAAATTTCTAGCCTATAACCTACTGAGATATGTGTATGTATCCACAAATAATGATACTGTGCCTCTATGAATTGACTTTTATCAATAATAATTATATATATTCTTATGCATAAATAGAATTCATTTCTATTTTGGGAAAGTATTATAAAAATGAACTGACCACTCTAGAAATATAGGGAAAGGGAATAAAAGAGAAATAGAGAATTAGAGACATAACTAGTTTGTGTTAGAGATATCACTAATTTGTATTTGAATTAGAAGTATCTCACTAATTTGTGGGAAAATTAGTAAAAATAAAGGCACTTCATTCACTGTCTTATTTATTTTACTACAGTTTATTTAATACCTTTCCTTAATTGTAACTCATTGTCTTTATTTTCTAAAAATGCTTTATTTTTATAGACAGCTTTAGAACACATCATATTTATGAAATAAAATGAAGTTGCAAATGATGACAGAAGAAATCTTCAAACATTAAGTAAATAATCCAAAGTCTCATAAGTAACTGAAAAAAACTCTACATACTCTAAATGGAACAATATGAAAACTCAAGTTCATTTATTTTAACAAGAAGTTTTTTTTTTTTTAGTATTTTATTATACCACCGTGAGAAATACAAATAAAAAGATATACAATTAAAAAGTTCATGTTTGGGTTTTGGTCATACAGTGTTTCAGCACCCGTCCCTCCACCAGTGCCCATCTCCATACAAATAAAAAGATATACAATTAAAAAGTTCATGTTTGGGTTTTGGTCATACAGTGTTTCAGCACCCGTCCCTCCACCAGTGCCCATCTCCCACCAACAACATCCCCGGTTCCCTCCTCCCTCCCCAGCCCTGCTCCATGGCAGGTTCTTTATTTCTTTGCCTTCCTCTCTCTTTCTCTTTTCCCTTCCCTTCCAGACTATGGATTACAGAACATATATTAAAAGGTTGTCATGTGAATCCTTTTGCCTCTATTTAATGCTCAGTTCTAGGTTGGCATTAGTACCCTCGACTATTATTAGCACCCTGTTCCATTTTCTGTCTTACCTAAACTCTGACTCCCACATGTTTGTGATAATTTCCACCTTTGACAAGACCTCCCGATATATGCTTCACTTGACCTTGGATATTGGTATCATAATATGTACATATATATTTATGCCATGCAAATAAATGCAGTCATTCTGTATCTGTCTCTCTCCTTCTGGCTAATTTCGCTCAACATAATCTTCTCCATGTCCATCCATTTATAGACAAATTTTATAACTTCATTTTTCCTAACAGCTGCATAGTATTCCATTGTGTAGATGTACCAAAGCTTCTTTATCCAGTCATCGATTTTCGTGCACTCTGGTTGCTTCCAGATTCTGGCTATTGTGAATAATGCTGCTATGAACATAAAAGTAGGGATGGTGTTTCCGCTGCGTATTTTTGGTTTCCCAGAGTAGATTCCCAGGAGTGGTATGGCTGGGTCAAATGGGAGTTCAATTTCTAGTCTTTGGAGGAAAGCCCATATTGTTTTCCAGAAAGGCTGTACCAGCCGGCATTCCCACCAACAATGGATGAGTGTCCCCTTTTCCCCACATCCACGCCAGCACTTGTTGTTCTTGCTCTTTTGAATATGTGCCAGTCTCTGTGGTGTAAAGTGGTATCTCATTGTTGTTTTGATTTGCATCTCTCTGATGATTAGTGATGATGAGCATTTTTTTCATATGTTTTTTGGCCATTCGAATTTCTTCCCTTGCTGAAGTTTCTGTTCATTTCTTCTCCCCATTTTTTTGATGGGGTTGTTTGTTTTCTTCTTGTAAAGTTCTACCAGTGCCTGATATATCCTGGATATTAACCCCTTATCAGATGGGTATTGGGTGAATATTCTTTCCCATTCTGTGGACTGCTTTTGTATCTTAGTCACTGTTTCTTTTGAGGTGCAGAAGCTTTTTAGTTTCATGTAGTCCCATATGTTTATCTTTTCTTCTAGTTGCTTTGTTAGTGATGTTTTACCTTTGAAGATGCCTTTAGCTTCAATGTCATGGAGGGTTTTTCCTATATTTTCTTCAATGTACTTTATGGATTCAAGTCTGATATTGAGATCTTTAATCCATTTTGATCTGATTTTTGTGTATGGTGTTAGACACAGGTCCAAATTCATTTTTTTTACATGTCGCTGCCCAGTTTTCCCAACACCACTTGTTGAAGAGACTTTCCTTACTCCATTTTAGACTCATTGCACCTTTATCAAAGATTAAATGATCATGTGTTTGAGGTTGGGTGTCAGGATACTCAATTCTATTCCATAGGTCCACAGGTCTTATTTTAACAAGAAGTTTAAAGGGGCCGGAGCCATAGCACTGCAGGTAGAGCACTTGCCTTGCATGTAGCCAACCTGGGTTTGATCCCTGTCATCCATATGGTCCCCTGAACACCACCAGAAGTAATTCCAGAAGTGCAGAGCCAGGAGTGAACCCTAAGCATCACTGGGTGTAACCCAAAAAGAAAAAAATGTTTTAAGACTCAAATTAAACTCACAAGGCGCCGGGAGGAATGGTGGGTTCTAGCCCTGGCCCACCATCCCAGCAGAGCCTCACAACAAGCCAGATGACCCCCCACTCCATGAGGGCCTCCATTTTCCACATCCGGACTTCTCTCTCGTCAGAACTCCACCCAGCAGACCAGCCTATCAGCGCCAGGCTCATCGAGTTCCACCCTGCAGCAGTCTTTCTTAAATCTGGCTCAGGTATGCCGGTCCAGAGACTCGCAGACATGGGGCAGAGCTGCTACTGGCTCTCCCTGTGACCAGCTGCTCACAAGGCGCCCGGGAGGGATGGTGGGTTCTAGCCCTGGCCCACCATCCCAGCAGAGCCTCCGCAACAAGCCAGGCGACCCCCCCACTCCATGAGGGGCCTCCATTTTCCACATCCGGACTTCTCTCTCTTCGGACCTCTACCCAGCAGGCCAGCCTATCAGCCCAGCTCATCGAAGTTCCACCCTGCAGCAGTCTTTTTTAAATCCGGCTCAGGTATGCTGGGCCAGAGACTCACAGACATGGGGCAGAGCTGCTACTGGCTCTCCCTGTGCCCAGCCGCTCATGAGGTGCCTGGGAGGGATGGCAGGTTCTAGCCCTGGCCCGCCACCCCAGCAGAGCCTCACAACAAGCCAGATGACCCCCCCACTCCATGAGGGCCTCCATTTTCCATATCCGGACTTCCACCTCATCAGAACTCCACCCAGCAGACCAGCATATTATAGCCCGCCGCGCTGCCACAAGTGACTGCACGGTTCATCAATAAATGCTGGACTTAGAGATGACTACAAGAGTATGCTACCTGCACGGCAGAGCCTGGCAAGCTACCCGTGTTGTATTTGATATGCCAAATACCAGTAACTGTTATAGACCTCATTCCTGAATGGATTGAGGTTCTTTATGTTCCTGGAGCAAGCAGATGCCCTTGGGCTCTACTAGCATTAGACAGGACATATGGAGATATTACTGGGGCCCGCTCGAGCAAATCGATGATGAACGGGAAGACAGTGATACAGTGAAGGTAGTTTGATCTCTAAAAAGAAAAACTCTCAGACCGAAAGCCATGGCAAATTCTTTAACCTCTTTCCTCTATCAATGTGTTACTTTGCAATGTGTCTAAAATTGGTTTTGTGGTTGTGAAATATGCTGTCTATATTTTGAATCATGAGCAAAGTGGTGAAGAACCCAGAGAGATGGTACAGCTGGTAAAGTGTTTGCCTTGCATGCAGCTGACCCAATTTTTGATCCCTGGCACTTCATATGGTCCCCAGGGGGAAAAAATAAGAGCAAAAATAAATTGATAGTGTGTTTTGGGGAAGAGATCCAGACCCATCCACTTCAGATCCACAGCTGTGCTGCTCGGCCAGCCCCATGTGGAAACAACCCATGGAGCTGACCTCCCAGTAAGGGCTCAGCCAGCCCCTGGCCAAATCCAACATTGCTCCAAGGGTTTGTTCTCATGGGTGGGGGAGAGACCACGCTGGCTGGACTCGGAGTGGAGTTTGGGGCCCTTTCCTCCGCCTCCATGCCAGTTGCCCTGGAAGAGAGAGACCCACCCACGCCAGACTCACAGCTCCCTTGGCATTATTCTTAGAGAATGCTGATTTTAGGATAAGGTCCTTCCCAAGATCTTTCACATTTATACATTGTATACAGTTCTAGACAGGTTCTAACTGATACCAGTAAGCCTAGCAAGAAACCAGAGCAAACCACACATCATGCAGTCAGTCATTCTCAACATCCAGACTCCATAGTTCCTCAGAGCTCCATCCACGAGAAAACCTATCTTCCCCCTTTTAAGTTTCATCAGTAAATGCTCGAGATGAGAGCTTTCTACTGAGACTATACCACCTACACGGCAAAGCCTGGCAAGCTAACCATGTTTTATTTACTTGTTATGCCAAAAACTAGTAACAATTATGGAACTCAGTTCCATGACCTGAAGAATGGTTTCAGGCTCCTCCTGTCCTTGGAGCAAGCAGATGCCCTTGGGTTATACTTGCTTATGACAGGACTAATGGGGATGTTACTAGTGCCCACTCAAGCAAATCGATGAGCAATGGGAAGACAGTTTTTGAAAACATTATATATTAAGAATTTCTATATTTAAAAATAATAGTGAGAGATTAAGAACCTGCCATAAGAAGCAGACTAGGGAGGGGGGAGGGAAACAGGGACATTGGTGGTGAGAAATGGGCACTGGTGGAGGGATGGGTGCTGGAACACTGTGTGACCAAAACCCAAACATGAACAACCATATATCTCATGGTGGTATAATAAAATATTTAAATAATAATAATAATAATACTGAGTGGCCACAGAGATCATATAGCAGGTAAGGTCCTTGCCTTGCATACAACTGACCAGAGTTCAATCCCCAGTACCCCATATGGTCCCCCCAAACCTGCCAGAAGTGAAGAGCTAAGAACCAACAAGTGTGACCCAAACATTTTTTCTAAATAGTATGGAAGATGTCCACATATTTCAGTGTAATTGAGTTCTGTAGGTTTTTTCACTATTGATTTAATTTAGATAGAACTTTAGCTTCCACATTTAAGATTTTATACATGGGGAATGAGCTGCTATCAGCCTTCCCTGTGCTCGGCTGGTCATGAGGCATCTGGGAGGAAGGGTGGGTTCTGGCCATGGCCCACCATCCCAATAGAGCCTTGGAAGAAGTTAGAGAAACCCCTGCACTATGGTGGCAGCCATTTTCAATGTCTGGACTCCATAGCTCATCAGACTCCACCCAAGAGAAAAGTCAGTCTCAAGCCTAGCTAGTCAGAGCCCCACCCTATAGAGAAGCCTTTTTCAAGTCCATATATGCTGGTCTCGGCGGCTAAAGTCACTGGAGATGGAGCTGGGGTACCTTTCTCCCACCTCTGCCCCATCTGAGAGGCCCATTGGACCTGCACATGAACTGCTCCCAGGCTGTTGGCAGTGAACCAGAGACACAGATACACAGGGCAGAGCTGATACTGGCTCTCCCCATTGCGGTTCATCAATAAATGCCAGAACTGAGAGCCTACCTACTACTGAAAGTATCTCACCCGCATGGCAGAGCCTGGCAAGCTACTTGTGTCATATTTGATAAGCCAAAAACAGTAACAATTATAGACCTCATTCCCATAACCTAAACGAATGGTTTGAGGCGCTTTGTGTTCCTGGAGCTGGCAAATTCCCTCAGGTTACATTAGTACCTCACAGGAACGAATGAAGATGTTACTGGGGTTCGCTCGAGCAAATCGATGAACAACGGGAAGACAAGTGATGCAAGTGTTACAAGACAAGACAAGTGATATCTATCTTCACTCCAAGATTTGAACTTCTAATTTTTGATGTATTTGGACTTGTGCTCCCTCCTAAGGACTTGGGAAATGAACAATAATAAGAAGCTTAGTATTTCCCAATCTATATATATATATATATATATATATATATATATATATATGAATACAAAATTCATGAAAAGAAAAATATTGATAACAATGTGTTATCAATATTTTATACTATGTGTATAAAATATTGTATATTTTATACACGGGGCAAGGCTGTAGTAAATGCGGAGAACCGGCTTTGGCACCAATGTTCTTTAGCCACTAGTCCACTCCTTTATTTAGGAAAGGATATCCTGGATGTTTACAGAGATCAGCAGATCCTGGCATAGGTCTTGCCAGACTTTCTAGGGTCTAAAACTTAGCAAAAGTGTCTTTCTGGTGCCAGTATTCCTATTGAAGTGCTAGCTCAGGAACTCCTGTTCCAACTAGCTGTCAGACCCTCATAATACACAAGTCACAAACTATTGATTCTACAAATATATTTTGGGCCCTCTAGCCACATATACACATAATTTATTCGCCATCGTTGATTATATGTCAATTTTAAAACATTGATTATTTTGGAGAGAGAAGTTTTAAAGTTTATTTGATGATTATACCACTAGTAAAAGACTATTAACAATATTTTGATGGGACTTCTATATACTGTATTTAATCATGGATTGTTTGAAACAGACTTTCAACAAGTTAAGAGCAGAAACTTAAAGCACACACTTAACTGTATAGATGTTTGATATTTCATGACATTCAATATAATAGAAAAATGTTTCTTTTATATTTCACAAATATATCATAGTAGATAGACATTTTAATAACTTAGTGATAATTGGAAGAAACATTTTTGAAAATAGTAAATCATTATAAAATCTATTTTCATTTTGAAACGTGATTTTTTCATTTCCCTTGACACACTTATTATCATTATTGCATTTCCATTTATAAATTAAATAAAATGAATTTATAAATTTATAAATTTTTATATTTATAAATTAAATAAAATGAATTTATAAATAATCATTAATAAAAACAAAATTTCTGGGATTCTGTGATGGTAACATTTAATAAAGAGGAGAGTGAGAAAGGACATGAAAGCAATTTCATGGAATATGGAATATGTTGTAAGTAACGAAAACAGAAAATGAGGAATGCCTTGAAAATGCTGGTGGAAATATAAGATTAGTATGCTCTGATTAAAGCAATCTGAAAATATTTTGGTTGTATATAAAATGGTGACAGAAATGAAGGATACAATATTTGTTATGTTAGGCCTTTTGAAAACCAGAGATTTATTGTTCAGGTTTAATTTAGATATGATAAATAAATAATAATGTTTTAAGTAGAACATCCTACATTTAAGTATACAGGTAATTGCAATGGTACATGCACATATATGTATATATACTATGCTGGTCTAGCCTTCCACTCATAATCACAGAGAAAATTAGAAAACATGTGAAACAACTTTTTCTCAGAATTTGGACAATTGGACATATAGAATCATGATCACTGATGAAACGAAGAAAAGGAAGATAATGAGACTTCTTATTCTTCCTGTTTTCTACCTGTTATTATTTACTACACATGGTATGGGAAAGCGCTACACCAGGTAGGATTTGATGGTCTTGCTAGATTGCAGAAACAGAGGGCAGAGTTGAGAGAGTCCAAACAACTGAAATTTATGGCACTAAAGAGAAGAAGTTAGGCAGAGAAGGTGCTTCACAAATCCACAAGAAAACTGGTGATCTGAAAATAATTTAAATGTCTTCCCAGAGAAAGCTTAACACTCCTTAGAGCAAAAGTCAGTAATAGAGTTGAAAATTATTAGATATAGGAGATTCTCAAATATTATAAAAATGAACATCAAGTTAGGAACTCTTTGAAAAGTTCTTTTCGTTGTTTTTAAGATAAAATATATAAACAGAATCTGTAACAATGAACATGGGCCCCCAAAAAGAAACAGAAATTGGGGCTGGAGCAATAGCACAGAGGGGAGGGCATTTGCCTTGTACACGGCTGACCTGGGTTTGATCCCTGGCATCCCATATGGTCCCCCAAGCTCCACCAGGAGTAATTCCTGGGCAAAGAGTCAGTAGTAATCCCTGAGTGTGGCTGGGTGTGACCTAAAAAAGCAAAAAAAAAAAAAAAAAAGAAAAGAAAGAAATGTTTAAAATACAATATAGCTGAAGTGAATTTGTATTGAATGGACTTAAGAGCAAGTAATAAATGATCTTAAAGTTGGAGTAATATAAATTACCCAAATGGAAGCACAGAGATAAAAAGGAATTAAAAATAATAGCAAGCCAGAGGCCAAAGAGACAGTACAGCTGGTAGGGCATTTACCTTGCATGTGGATCACCTGGATTCGATCCCCAGCTTTCCATATGTTCCCTGAACACTACCAGGAGTAATTCCTGATCATAAAGCTAGGTGTGGCTCCAAAACAAAAATAATAATAATGATGATAATAATAACAATCAGGACACAGTAACCTGTAGGATAATTTAAAAATGCTTAACATAAATGCAATTGTACTTTAGAAAAGCCTAAGTAGAGAAAAAACATATTTATGAATTAAGGTACAAATGTGTGTCAACTTGCACCAAAAATAGAAACTCAAAAATCTAAGCTCACCAAACATTAACATGAATAAACACAAAGTCAACAAGGCACAACAAGATTGAATTTTTTTTTTTTTTTTTTTTTTTTTTTGCTTTTGTTTGGGTCACACCTGGCAATGCTCAGGGGTTATTCCTGACTCTGCACTCAGGAATTACTCCTGGCAGTGCTCTCAGGGGACCATATGGGATGCCGGGGATCGAACAAGAGTCGGTCGCATGCAAGGCAAACTCCCTACCCACTGGACTATCGTTCTGGCCCCAAGATTTAATTTTTGAATACCTATGATAATGAAAATAATCACAACAGTCTCATACAAAAATGAGTAATAAAACCATGGTAAGAATGAAAAAGCACGATGACATCATCTTTGATGTTCTGCTTACAGAAAAGAAACAGAAACAATTACCTTATAATTCTACATCCAATGATGTAGAAGAAATGAAGTTCAAGTTAAAGATATTCTTGGGCAAAAGCTGAGAGATTCTGGTACTTCCAGACGTTCACTGCACAAAGAATTAAAGAATGTTCTTTGTAAGAAAAGCAAGACTGGTTAGAAACTAGCCTCAATACATTTTTTAAATATCATGAAATGAAATCCACTTCTTCTGCTCTCAATAAGATTATGTGAAGATGTTATGTCTGGAGCAGCAGCAGTCTTCTTGTGAGAGAAGAGGCATCGAGGTGAATGGCAACTGCGTTGAGAACAATAGAAAGAGGAAAAAAAAATCCCCAAGTGTGAACTGAACACACTAGCCTGGACTCATAATCGTTAGAGTTTTTGTTAAACATGACACTGAATAAGCGAAGAGTATCACAGTATGATCAAAGAAACAGTTTCTAGAACTTTGTTTCTGAGTCCTTGGACTAGCACTGTGCTAGCCAGTACCACGTCGTTAGCTTTGTGTTTTGCACTATGTTAACATAATTAAAACTTCATATTGATGTTTAGTAATTACAACACCTATTGAAAAAATAGTAGTAAGCTTATTCCTAGGGTCATCCTTGTTAAAATTTTGGATGTGAGCCATGTTGAGAACAGGGTGTTAAGTGCTATAGAAATTGCAAAGAATTGAGTAATGTTGGCTCATAAGGAGTTTGCGTCCTGTATTTTCAAATCATATTTTCAAACCATAGAACCCAGGGAGTAATATAAGACCTTTATATAGGACTGTATGAGCTTTGGGTAAGTAAGGACAATAGACAGCAAATACACCCTAAATGTTGAGCGCACGGAAGATGAGGTACATAGGAATAGATTCCCACTAGCAGACATCAGTGAATAAAAGGAGAAAATGAATCAGAAATTCCCTCCTCTAGAAGACTCAAAAGCTATTAACTAGCAGAAGATTTACTAATACCCCAACAGGTTTCCCCAGTTCCCGACTAGTAAGATTTAACCACTTCCAACCTGATGATGATGATGGTGTTTTCCATGCTCCGTCTATCCAAGTAGAGTTTTTGCTACAGTTGTGATGTCACTGTTTTCCTGAAGCATAATTTTATATGTGAATCTGAACTATAAGAAGACAGAGCATTATCCTGAGACCTAGCTACATCATATAATTGGGAATAGTTATACAAATTTTTTCTTAGGAAGAGAAAAAGATGTGTTCTAAGTTTGATGAGAATGTACACATGACTAATTAGATTAAAATTAAGTCATTAAAAGTAATGAAAAAAGACCATTTCCCCATTTATTTCTCATTATTAACACCAAACCCAAATATCAGCTGTGTTCTCTGCTGTTCAGAAATAGATGTAGCGTTCCAGCTTAGCTAAGCCTTTATGGATGGGAAGAATCATGTCTCTAGTTCAAAAAAGAACATGTTTGACCATCTTGTTTGCAATCCAAAAAACTATTTTACACAGGACATTCCCAAATCCCATTTCAACAATTCTAAGTGGAACTGACATGATAAGTAACTCAAAAGCTGCCATTTCTAATCCAAAAATCTCGGAAAATATGCTTTTACTCGGCTCTTTTGTTAAGTGAGGAAATTGAGGCTCAAAAGGTTAAACACCACACACAGGTCACAAAGCTAAAAATACCGACAGAATTTTAATCCATTACTGAATTTCTTTTCTTTCCATTGAGCCCTACCACCTGTTTAACTTCAAGTTCATTCAGGTACATATGAAAACTGTGTAACTCAACAGGAGCATTTTAGATTAAAATATTAAAATATATGTCTCGTGAATATATGCATCATTTTTACCTCTGCAAAATCCATGTTTTGTTAGTCTTAAATTCCTGGTCATTAGGAAAGAGTTGGTAGGAATGGAAGGAAAAGAAAATTTAATGGTAACGGTAAGTTTCTTCACAATGGCCACCATAAGCTGCTTTTGGGCTCTCATCTTTACTGAGAACCAATTCCCCAAATGTCTTTCATGGGCAGCAGCAGTTACTGCTGACCTCGCACGTTCAGTGTGATACTTCTGAAGGACTCTCCGCTCATTATCTGAACCATGGCTTAGGCAACGGAGTCATCACTACCTCTGAGGGCCCTCAGCCATTTTCTCTCTAGTCCTCAAGTGTGTGTCATGGGTCAGATGTAATGATCATGATGGATTTTATTTCTTCTATTTCATGACAATTCTCTGTAGGATATGAGACTTTGATGATCTGTTACCCAACTCCTTTGGGGAGAAAACCGTCTGAGAAATGAAATGACTCAACATTCTGGAGATATAGCAATGCTGCAAGTTTCTTTTTGATAGAGTTTTCCAATATTTAACAAACTTCCTGGTTTCTGAGCCTCTGTTTTATACTTGGACCTCCTTAGACACATTAGACTCCCATCACTCCTTCCCACACTCAGTTTGCTACTGGCTCTGTGCTCCAGGAAGCTTGGGGAAACACATGTGGTGCTGGGAACTGAACCCAGATCTACTGGATAGTGCACTACCTATTGTATTATCACACCTGTCCCCAAAACTTTGAGCTGAGTAACCTGGTGGCGTATAGACTTCAACTACCAACTCCTCCTTCTTGCCCCACACCTGGCACCTACTCTAGAAATGACCTCATCAATCACAAGTGCAAAAATGCCAAAAGAAGATTAGTAATAATTTTCTGCAGCTGTTTATAAACTGAACCAACACCTGGTAGAATATATGCAAGAAAAGATATAAAATTTTATGTACAAATTTTCCAGCTTATAGAGAAATTCTATCTTTAGAATCCTGTCCCTTGAGTTAAAGACTGAACAAAATATTCGATTTTATAATATTTATCTAGCTCTACTGATAAATATTTATCTAGCAAAGCTAGATAAATAATCCTTATAGGATCCAACAGTCTACCATTGCATAGCTTATTTCATAGTCTTTTGTACATTCACAGGTAGTCCAAAATATAAGACCAATTTCCATTTTTGTAGAATGTGTAAAATTGTAATAAGGTATGACATCAACAGTAATATGTACTATGTTGATGTTACACTCTTTTATGAGGTACATAGTTTAGTATACAAACTGTTGCAGAAATTATTACCAACCTTCTGATGAGTAAAAACAGGTAATTTTGGACTGATGGCCAATGAGGTCATTGCTAGCATAGGTACCAGGTATGGGGTAAGCCGAGGCAAGGACCAGTAGCTAAAACCTATCATTCAAGTTCATCAAAAAACAACTCAGCTCTAATTCCAAATTCAAAACCCTGTGCTATATAAAAGAAATTGACATTTCAATCTAGAACTTTAAAGAAGTTTTCAGAATGTTCCACCACTCTAACAGGGCATTACATTTTTGCTCGCAAAAATTTGTTTAATGGTATGTATCACTGTTTCAAGTCTTCCCATTGTTTATCGATTTGCTCGAGTGGGCACTAGTACCATCTCCATTAGTCCTGTCACAAGCAAATGTAACCCAAGGGTATCTGCTTGCTCCAGGGACAGGAAGAGCCCCAAACCATTCTTTAGGTCATGGACTGAGGTCCATAACTGTTACTAGTTTTTGGCATAACAAGTAAATAAAACACGGGCAGCTTGCCAGGCTTTGCCATGTAGGTGGTATAGTCTCAGTAGAAGTATTTTTTAAAAATCTCCCTGAACCTAGAAGAAATTCTAGTGTAACATTTTCTTTGATAAAAATCAAGTAAAGTTTATTTTATATTTTATAATAAAATTAATATCTATTTCTAAAATCTATGGTAGCTTTATATACCTAAAGGTATTGAAAAAAATCTAGCCTGGGACTGACTCATAAGTATATGAAAAGGAATGTTTTTATTCTGTTAGAAACATATTGGGGCCGGAGCAATAGGCCAGTAGGTAGGGCATTTGCCTTGCACACGGCCGGCCTGTGCCGACCTGGGTTCAATCCCCAGCATCCCATATGGTCCCCGAGCACTGCCAGGAGTAATTCCTGAGTGCAGAGCCAGGAGAAACCCCTGAGCATTGCTGGGTGTGACCCCCAAAAAAAAAGAAAAAAGGAAAAAAAAAGAAACATATTGCAGCTTTTCAAATATTGTTCTTTATTTTAAAACAGGTTGTTCGGTATCAAATCGGTCATTCAAACAGACTGTGCCAATACTTGGAAGATCATAGCAAACCCAGACCTATCATGGTATCATCATGCCAACCCCATTCTCCTGCTGGTGATGTACTATACGCTGGCAACTCTGATCCGGATCTGGCTTCAGGAACCCCTTGTAAGAATCAAAATGTTGTCATGATCTTGTCTGCAGAGTAACTTGGGCACTTCAGAAGAAATAGCACATTGCTATTAACTATTGGCTATATTTCAAACTTGCACTCTCTCTTTCTCTCTCCCTCTCTCTCTCTCACACACACTCTCTCCCTGTCTCTCTCTCACCCACACACACTCGCAAAGAAGTGCACAGTGTGCTGAAATTCAGTGAGATACATGCCTCTTTCCACCCCTCACTTAAATGGAACCTCTATATTCTCTCTCCTGTGTAAAATCTGCTCCCATTTTCTCACACAAGCCACGGGATGAAACCCATGGAGGTCACACTTGTTGTTTGGGTACATCTTTATTTGGGGTCCATCCATGGCAGTCACATAGTAACAAAATTATGGCTCAGAATAAATCCAAATTCTTTTTTTTAAAGTATTTTATTATACCACCGTGAGATATACAAATAAAAAGATATACAATTAAAAAGTTCGTATTTGGGTTTTGGTCATACAGTGTTCCAGCACCCGTCCCTCCACCAGTGCCCATCTCCCACCACCAACGTCCCCGGTTCCCTCCCCCTTCCCCAGCCCCCTCCATGGCAGGTTCTTTATTTCTTTCCCTTTCTCTCTCTTTCTCTTTTCCTTCCCTTCCAGACTATGGATTACAGAACATACATTAAAAGGTTGTCATGTGTATCCTTTTGCCTCTATTTAATGCTCAGTTCTAGGTTGGCATTAGTACCCTCGACAATTGTTAGCACACTCCATTATGTTTTCTTCAATTCTCTTCTAAAATTTGAGAGTGTCAGTTAAACCCACATGGTGATTATGGTTTTCTTTCCCTCCACAAAACACATACCTACAGAATTTTTTCATCTATGTAAACATTACGCAACAGAAACATATATTATGAGACTGTCTTTACAAGTTTAGAACTACTGACAAGGTGTGGGAGGGAAACTGGGGACATTGATGCTGGGAAATGTGCACTGGTAGAGGGGTGGATGTAGGACACTGTATGACTGAATCCCAATCATGGACAGCTTTGTAATGGTTTATCTCACTGTGATCCAATTTTTTAAATAAATCTAAAATAAATAGCGTAAAGTGCTGGAGTTACTAAGATTGTCAGGTACCCTTATCTCTCTTTCTCTGATCCATCAGGCTAGACTGTAGGTTCCAAATCCCTCCTTCTGTGTTATATCCTTTGGCCTATGAGACAATCATCTTCACAGCCATAGGCCCTCTGTGGACAAAGAAGAGAGCTAAGAAGGCAATTGAACTAGAATGTGCCCTATCAGAGGACTCTACAGTGCCTTAAGAGTACACACAGAGTAAAGGAAACGCATCCTAAATTAATACACGGGCTCCCACCTCGGGAGCATAAATCCCCACCCAGCACATCTGGTATTCCCGCAGGAGTGCTTGCCTGGCACACTGGTACAAAGGAATTTGGCTGTAATATTCAGGCTCCTCCACATGCTCCAATATTAATCGCGATATAATGTCCTTCTTATTGGGACGCCTTCGCTGGGAAACCACAGAAGCACCAAGTGTTCTGTTACCTTGCTCACTCTCACTGCTCCTAAATTAGCTATATAACTTTAGAATGTCTTATTTAGTGAAATAACCATATTGCAGTTTCACTATGTCCTTGCTTAATATTGTGTGTAAGCTACAGATAATTATGCCATTAGTAAATCTGTTCTTAATTAAAGATGAACCAAGGTTGATTTAACTGTGCACTACTTTTGCAAGCTCTTCTTCAAATACCCTTTAAGCAATGTGCAATGGCTAGAATGCACACTGAGACATGGTGGGTAGTTCCCATTAGATTATATTCCTGACATTTATAATCTGAGAAGAAATTGGAGTTTATCAATTCCATGGAAGAATTTCTATCATTTTTTAGATTGTCTTGATAAAAATCCCATAAGTTGCGTACATTAATGTTGTAAAAGTAACTCTATTGAGGCTAAATGAAAGATGAGAAGGGAGATAGAGAGGCGCTGGGCCCCTTGGGGGGCAGAGAAAGATACACTAGCATGGGTGTGGTGTTAGCATCATGTCCAGGAGAAACCATTACTATTTTCTGTAAGCCGAAAAATAAAAAGTAATTTTAGGGGCCGGAGCGATAGCCCAGCGGGCAGGGCGTTTGCCTTGCACGGCCGGCCTCTGCCGGCCTGGGTTCGAACCCCGGCATCCCATATGGTCCCCGAGCACCGCCAGGGAGTAATTCCTGAGTGCAGAGCTAGGAGTAGCCCCTGAGCATTGCCGGTGTGACCCAAAAAAGGAAAAAAAAAAAAAAAGTAATTTTAAAAAAATGCTTTACGATGGAAAACTTTCAATGTCGCTCAAATGCCTGAGAGAAGCACTGTCCGAAGTAAAGCCTATTGGTGTCGAAACAATAGCACGGTATGTATGCAGGGCACTTGTCTTGCAAGTGGTTCAATCCCGGCATCCCATATGATCCTCAAGGTTAGAAGTAAGGCCTGAAAGAGGAAGAGTCAGCCCTGAACACTGTGGGTGTGGCCCCAAAACAAACAAAATAAAAGCGTCCATTTTTTATCTTCTGTTCTATTCTGTCTCAGGTTCAGGAGGAGAAAGCCAAGGACGAAGACAGGGCCCTGGCCTGCAGCCCCATCCAAATCACTGCGGATAGGAGATGCAGTCTGTGGTATGCAACGCATTACCCGACTGACGAGCGAAAAGTAAGCCACGGAGAAGCAATCTCCACTGCTTAAAATATCTGCTATTTTCGTATGATAGTGCTGATTATGAGTCATAGAATACCATCTGCAAACTCGGGTTGCTGTTTATAGAAATAGTTTGATTAAAGTTTACTGAATAAGGATTGCAACATTATATGTCATAGGTTCACATAAAGTGCCTGGCATTAAAGTATGACAAACTGTCCCAATGAAAAGCTGTCAGTCATAAAGCGTGAGTTGAGCTAGCTGGTTTCCACCACACACCTGAAAGACGAATGATGGTTATCCAGGTGTGAGTATTTATTTGGCAGTCAACTAAGGAGGCAAAAAATAGAGACAGAGAGAATCCATTTACTGAAAACATTTGTTGCCAATGATGAAAGTTGAGCTATGAAGAAATAATTAGACTACTGGAAAAATTTGTATCCACAGCTGGTAACTTGGAAAGATCCTAAGGGCTTTCCTTTTCTCATGATATCATAAGGGATTTTGACAAATGTGTTCTTGTGTTTTGTGTAAAGAAATGGGTCAATATTAATTAAACGGTTTCTCCAGCTTGATATTATAGTTTCTGGGTAAAGGATCCAGACAAGGTGCAAGATCAGTGGATTTTAATGTGTCAGTATATGAGAGATCCCTGGTATGGTGTCAGATTTCACATTGCAATAATCCTTAAGAAACCACAACTTGTTGACTTTGGTGCATTTTCTGAAATTATCCAGTTATCTAGAGAGGTTGTTGAAATGAGTGCTTCTTCCTTTTCTGACCACAGACCTATGTGAAGTGAGATTTTCTTCAGATACTTTAACAAAAGAATACCTGACACTAATATAATTTAAACTACCAGACACTAATGTAATTTAAAAAGAATTTTGATATAATCACAACAGACTGAATTCAGAAACAGAGACAAAAAGCATTTGTCGTCTTTTGTTCCAGGCATTAAAAAGATATGCAAAAAGTGAAAAAGAGGGGCACATGTTTTACTGTTTGTTTTATTTTAGCTGTTTTAATAAAGTGATGCATGTTATATAACTTGGGCCACACTTGGTGGTACACAGGGCGTCCCTCGTGGCTCTGTGTTCAGTGATCGCTCCTGCTGGGCGTCGGGTACCATATGCAGTAGCAGTTACTAACCTGGTTAGGTATGTGCAGAGCAAGTAGCTTGTCTGGTGTGCTATCTCTGGCCCCAATGGGTTTTTAAATTTTAAGGAATTAATAAATCCTTTAATTTCCTCAATTTTATTTTATTTTTTATTTATTTTTGCTTTTTGGGTCACACCTGGCAATGCTCAGGGGGTTACTCCTGGCTATGCACTCAGGAATTACTCCTGGCGGTGCTCAAGGGACCATATGGGATGCCGGGGATCGAACCTGGCTTGACTGCGTGCAAGGCAAATGCTCTCCCTGCTGGACTATTGCCCCGCCCCTAATTTCCTCAATTTTATACTATCATAGTTGCTGCTTGATCGGGCCCTCTTTGGATCCTTGATTTTTTTAAGAATATACATGGATCCTGACTCACAAAAAGGGGAAAGTAATTGGCACATTAAATGCTTATTATGTTGCTGGAACCCAAACTACCTGACACTAATATAATTGAAAAGAATTTTGATATAATTATTTTTTGTATGTAGTATACAAATTTTTTTTAATTCTCCAACAAATTAATTTCTCAATATTACAAAGTTTTTAAAAGTAAAAACTTTTAGGATTATGCTACTGTCTCAGAAGGTTACAAAAAATCAGATTGTTCTATGAGAACAAAATACCTGGAAAAAAATCGACTTTTATGTTCATGCAGTTTCTGGTTGCTTATTGATGTGATAAATACAGTTTGAGAATGATGATAATAAACAGAAACATCCAGTTCCATTATTTTTCTCTTTATACTTTTTGCATGGCACTTTTAACATACTAGCATCAAACTAAAGAGAATGTATGTGTATATATATGATGTATTTAATATGTATATTTATAAATAATATAATGCTTTCAGCTTACATATTAACATGCTGTCTTGCATTGCTTTCTGCAGCTGTTATCAATGACTCAAGATGACTACAAACCATCTGATGTTAGTATATCCTTAGAATTATCATTTATATTTGTGTAAGTGATGTAAAAGTATCATAAATAGAATTATCTTCTTGATTATATTTAAATTGTCTATTGATGAAATTTTCAAAAAATTTTAAAATAATTTCTTACTGATATTATAGTAAATTTTGACTGTTTAAATCTTAATCACATAATATGAACTTGAATATAACCATGCAAAATGTATTCAAACTTTCAAAAACCACTTTTAAAAAATCATTCTGCTCTGCAGAATTGCCTATTACATAATAACTAATAGTAAGTCTTGTCTTTCCAAGGTTACACAAACATATGTGTCGTATATGTTTATATCTCAAAACTTGTGAACCAAATTTGATGTGGGGGGGGAAAAAAAACACCAAGAAATTGCACTTGGAGGTATCACCATAAGAGATAGCAAGAGTTTTCACTTCCAATGCGGAGAACATAGTGAATTGCATCGCATAAATAGGGAGATAAGGGGCGGAGCGACAGCACAGCTGGTAGGGCATTTGCCTTGCACGCAGCCAACCCGGGTTCGATCCCATGCATCCCATATGGTCCCCGAGCACTGCCAGGAGTGATTCCTGAGTGCAGAGCCAGGAATAACTCTTGGGCATTGCTGGGTGTGACCCAAAAAGCAATCACTCAGTCAATCAACTAACCAATCAATCAATCCATAAATAGGAAGATAAAATGAGATTCACTTCACTGTGGAGATAGATTTGGAGAGAGATTGAGCAATAACCAGGCATCAGATTACAGCTGAAAAAGTTGCTGAGCCTTCACTGTTGAGCTCTGCCTTCCTGGCCTTAAGGAAAAGGGCGCGATAGCCAGGTAGAAAGTACAGTTGCTGCGACAGGTGTGCTATTGCCCCTGCCTCCTTCCAGGGCCTTTTTGGTGACTGTGAACGGCAACCCCGTGGATTACCACACCATCCACCCAAGTCTGCCCATGGAGAACGGACCCGCCAAAGCCGACCTGTACTCCACCCCGCAGTACCGCTGGGAGCCTTCTGACGACACCTCAGGTGAGGACCTGCTCTCGGGCGCATGTGCTACTCAGGGTCACCTTTCATCAACGTGGCATCTTTCTTCTGGTCACTAGGTTTAGCTCCTTTTCTGATAGTTATTGCCCTCCTTGGTCAGCCTAAGTAAGCCCAGTTCCCCAAATTATGCCCATATTGCTGTACATGTTCCATCCTTGTACTCATAATGCGATGCAAAATCAACGCACACTTTGAAAAAGTAAAAGAATATATTTGAATGTAATATATGTTTTATAGTGTTACACTTTCATCACATATGTCTGTGTCTGTGACCAAGACACACATCTTGGTCTTTATAATTTTGATGTTGTCATGCAGGATCACGGTATTACAGGTTAATAGAGAAAAATTTGTTGGGCTGGGACAGTAGCTCAGCAGTAGAGCACTTGCCTTACACTTGTGGCACTCTGGCTCTCTCCCCCTCAGCACAGCAAAACCGTAAATAAAATAAAGGTTCCTTTATTTAGTAGAAAGCAGAACAAGCCCAAACTTTTACCAGATCAGTTCTCTCAGTTCACTATGTATAAGAAAAATGGACTATTATTAGAAATGATGAATTGATTGCCTGGGAGTGAAGATCTATCCCCAGGTTTTAGACTTACTTACATGGTTATTTCTTGTTTTTGTTTTGTTTTATTTGGGGGCCACACCTAATAATGTGATGCTCAGGGGGTGACTCCTGGCTCTGTGCTCAGGGATTATTTCTGGTGGTGCAAGGGATTGATACCATGAGCCATATGTGCCAAGCAAGTGCCATACCCACTGTACTATCTCTCCATCCATCCCCAGAATTTTCTAAAAGAAAGAGAGAGAGAAGGAAGGAAGGAAGGAAGGAAGGAAGGAAGGAAGGAAGGAAGGAAGGAAGGAAGGAAGGAAGGAAGGAAGGAAGGAAGGAAGGAAGGAAGGAAGGAAGGAAGGAAGGAAGGAAGGAAGGAAGGAAGGAAGGAAGGAAGGAAGGAAGGAAGGAAGGAAGGAAGGAAGGAAGGAAGGAAGGAAGGAAGGAAGGAAGGAAGGAAGGAAGGAAGGAAGGAAGGAAGAAAAAGAATAAAATAAAGAGTAAGAATAAATAGTCTCTTCCTCCTGCGCAGCTCAGGTTTTAGGTCATTCATCATGTTGATTTCTCGACCTAGGTACACATAACTGCTGCATTCAGAGATGTTTGTTCCATTGAGAGTGAATGGGGCCTCTGGAACTAGTTCATTCTTCATGAACATAGTTTTCTTTAGATTCAGCTGTAGACCTATCTTTCCACATTCTCGGTCAAAGTCAGCCAGCATTTGTGCCGCTTGGCTAATGTTTGGTGTTATTAGAACGATGTCATCAGCGAAGTGGAGGTGGTGTAGTTGCCGACCATCTATCTTCACTCCCATTCCTTCCCATTCTAATTGTCGCATGATGTTCTCCAGGGTGGCACTGAAGAGTTTTGGTGAAACGGTATCACCCTGTCGAACCCCTCTTTTCACATTAATGATCACTTCTTTGTAGAATGGTGAGATCCTGGCGGTGAATCCGTAATACAGCTCACGAAGGATCTTGATGTATTGGGTTTGAACACCCTGTTTGGCTAGGGCTTCGATGACCGCTTCAGTCTCCACAGAATCACAGAATCTCCACAGAATCAAATAAATAGTAACCAACAGTTAAAAAGATGTAGCCCTGACTAAAACTGGAAATTTCTAGAATCCCTTGTTCCTCAGTTCTCCAAGGCTTGACTTCTGTTGTCATCAGTCCTGTCAGAGACCACAGAATTATGATGGAGACAACAAGTTGCAAAATGGCTATGCAATTATAATGGATTTTTACCTCTTGTAATGAGGAATGAAAGTCAGTTGTTTTATATTGACTTACTTTTAGTAAATTGTAAGCATCTATCTGCTTCTCATTGTTAGCGCATGAAGTTTGCCCTGATTTACATTTTCCTCCTCCAGTTTCATGTTCCTGCTTTCAGTGTGACTCTGGCCACGCTTCTACTAAGCAGTGCCAAAATTACATCATCCAACATCTTTTCTGGGCCTCTGCCCTCACTCTAGCAAAGTGATTGACTGGTTTTCTGGTTTTCTACATCTTGACACATATCTTTGTTCAGCCTCTTGTGTTAGCTTTCTATTTCTAGGCAATGTCCCAAATGATTGGCTTCTAACATTTCTTTGGGGTGTCTATGGTTCACAAACGGGAAACCAAGCTTGGTTTCCTCTGATTCAGCATCTCCCAGTTCAGCTGCCCCAGGGTTGTGATCTCATCTAAGCACTTGCCTGGGGAGAATCTCCTCCTTGCCACTGTCATGGCAATAAAAACTAGCCTCAAGCTTTTGCCAACTATTGGTCAGAGACATCAGTGCCTTCCCACGCGGGCCTCTTTCTCAAGTACTTCACAACATGCTGCAGATCGTTCTCAAAACCCATGAGTGAAGACGACAGAAAGTGCTCAGAGAGAAGCTACAGTCTTTTATAATTTACTCGCAGGTGATGTTCCATCCTTTGAGTAACCTATTTGTTAGAAGCCATCAAAGACGCTGCACCATACTCCGGGCCAATGCCTGGGCGTGGGTTTGAAGTGGAGATATAGGGTCATCCTAGCAACTGCCCCGTACCCTCTCAAACTGAAATTTTCTTGCTGTAGGTTCTGTTAGAGCCTATTACCCTTCCTGCGAAGAATCTATGGTTTTCTAAGGGCTTTGTTACTGGAAATGATCTCTGAAATCTTGACTAGAAGGCTGTGCTAAAGCTACTCACATGCTCTACCGCTTGGGCCATTTATACAGAATCTACATTATTTGCATAAATTGTGACGTGATGTATGATTATGTCCATGTAGAAAAGAAAGAGGAAGAAGAGGATGAGAAAGAGGAATTTGAAGAGGAAAGAAGCCTTGAGGAGAAAAGAAGTGTTAAAGTTCACGCCATGGTCTCTGTGTTCCAGTTTATTATGAAACAAAGCTACATCTGTGCCCTGATTGCTATGATGGTATGTATGAGACAACGTTTAGTTGCTGAAGAGATATGGGCAAACTCCCCTCTTCAAACGACAGAATAAGTGCCTGAAACTTCCCAATATCTTGTCAGTTAGTGGTTGGTTATGTTAACTTATCATAAGAATCTTATATTACAGATCTCAAAAAAAGCATCTTCTTTAAATCTTGTCTTTTTTTGTAAGTAATCTGTCTCTGACTTTAGCTTATCAAGACATACTGTTTCGTATTTTGCCAGTTTGAAAGGATATATTGGATATCTTTTCTAAATGATATTTAAGTTGTTTCAAAGTAACATATATTAATTTTATTTTTCTTTTTTTGGGTCACACCTAGCAATGCTCAGGGGTTACTCCTGGCTCTGCACTCAGGAATTACTCCTGGCGGTGCTTGGGGGACCATATGGGATGCCGGGGATCGAACCCGGGCCAGCATGGGCCGGCTGCGTGAAAGGCAAACGCCCTCTCCACTGGGCTATCGCTCTGGCCCCAATATTTTCTACACTGGTAATCGTGTTCATGTATTATATTTGAATGAAATTTTTTCCATTTTAGCTGTAATACCGTTTACTAATATTTTTGAGCATTGACCAATCAGAATTCCCTAAAGTGTCTTCCAGTTTTGAGCATCAACCAATCAGAATTCCTTAGAGTGTCTTCCAGTTTTGAGCTCTTGCTTTATGTATTTATCTACTCACGTATAGGAACACCCTTTGTTTTCCTCATTATAATTTTAAAAATAGTCTAGGGGCGGAGCGATAGCCCAGCGGGTAGGGCGTTTGCCTTGCACGTGGCCGGCCTGTGCCGGCCTGGGTTCGATCCCGGCATCCCATATGGTCCCCGAGCACCGCCAGGAGTAATTCCTGAGTGCAGAGCCAGGAGTAACCCCTGAGCATCGCCGGGTGTGACCCAAAAAGCAAAAAAAAAAAAAAAAAAAAAAAAAAAAATTTAAAAAATAGTCTAAATAAAAAGTAAATTTAGGGCCGGAGCGATAGCCCAGCGGGTAGGGTATTTGCCTTGCACGCGCCCGGCCCATGCCGGCCTGGGTTCCATCCCCAGCATCCCATATGGTCCCCGAGCACCGCCAGGAGTAATTCCTGAGTGCAGAGTCAGGAAAAAACCCTGAGCATTGCCGAGTGTGACCCAAAAAAGCAAAAAAAAAAAGTAGACACCTATTCTTTCTTTAAAATCTTTTTTCTTGAGAACTTATATAATACAAGCTCATTCAAATTTTGTAGAAAATGCTAAAATCCCAAGGACAACTTTAATTTACCTTTTGGGAGGAGCCGTGGCCAACGTTGTTCAGGACTTACTCCTGGCTCTGCTTTAGGAACCATTCCTGGTGGGGCTCAGGGGACTAAAACAGCCCTAACGAGCATATCCTTTGTTGGAGACAAGCGCTTGTCTGCTACCATTTCTGTTTTTCTAATGGAGCCACAAATTTAATGTTTTAAACATGTCTTCCTTTGTGCGGAAGGCGCCAGTACGGCAGTTTTACTCAGAGATAGAAATAGAAGTCCTGAAGAGTCAGCTTTATTGGAATAATAAATGTATTTATTCCAAAAAATACAAATTCAATTAAAAAGTCAGACCAAAACTTCATATTTGTGTGTGGCTTCATGTTTCCCAAATGTTTTCTGTGGCGTACTGGGTCCATAGGACATCAGAGACTGGCAGAAGAGCCAAAAGGGAATATCCTAGAGGACTTTCAAGGACTTTCATTTCCTTGATTTCTCTTGTCAACTTCTTTTTATTTTTTAGGAACTTTTGTTTTTGTTTGTTTGTTGTGTCGTACCTAGTAATGCTCAGGGGTTACTCCTGGCTCTGCACTCAGGAATTACTCCTGGCAGATACCAGGTTTTCAACCCGGGTCAGTCTGATGCAAGGCAAATGCCCTACCTGCTGTACTGCCACTCTGGGCCCCTCACTTATCAGCTTCCAAGGAGAATGTAATACTCAAATTACCCAAATGTAATGCTTTTCATTACCCAAATTTAATACTCCATCACCCAAATTTTATTACTAAGGGCCCCTGCCGTATAGGAAGAATTTTATTCTGGAACCAATATGAGACACTTCGACCCAATATCACATTTATTTATGATCAGAAGAAAATGTATTTATATAACTATATGGAAACGTTCTCCGTTCACTGACTCATGGGTTTCTTTTAATTCCATATTTTAAAAGTGACCAGTTAAATTTGGTGCTTTTTCGTCCCATGTCTTGTCACTTAGAGCAGTTAGCCATGGCTTTAGTTTTCATCAGTGAGTCAATATTGTGAAGAGAGTGATACAACTTTGAGGAAAATAACTTTGCTAGTTAGTGTTTCTCAGAATTATTTCTGACAGCAGTTTTGGTGAGAAGGATCTAGCAGAATTCTAGGACAATGGGAGCTAACACCAGTTTAGGAGAAGGTGACCTTTTAATTGGACAGTCTCCCCTCACCACTCACACATTCATACTTTAAATATTACCTAAGCCTTAAAGAACATTGTTTTAAGTAGCAGCACTTTCATGAAAAGCAGCATCTTTCATGAAAGATTTAGCAATAATTGTCATTCATTATTTTAATTTTAATGAAAGTAACCTCCTTTTGAATTTGTACTTGTCTTAACTTTTAGCCAACAACTTAAAACAAGCCATCACTTAAAAATTTACCTGTGCTTTAGGGCAAATTTGTGAGCTGCTGGATAAAATTGTTTGTTTGTTCCATGCTGACTGACTTTATCTTAACTCTCATCTATATTCTGGAAGCAAAACAGACTGGTAAAATATTTTGAACTTTAGAGTGAACTCTTGGTGATTCATGACATTCAGAAATATGATTGATTTCAATTAGCCCCAAACATCTAGAAAACATTTTTTAAGGTCTTTTCAAAAAGATTTGGCCACATATTATGTTGAAATATATTTCCTGATGTTAATATTTGTGAAATTGATTTCTAGATAATTCTTGTAACTACCCTCTGAAATACAGTTCCGAATGTGAACAGATGTCATTTGTTAAAGGGGCTGATGATTCTCCCATCACTGATCTTACAAAACTGAAGCTGGAATGGACCCTTAAAAGTTACTTGACTCTAAGGGGTATGCAGAGGCCAGACATACGATGTTAACATTTCATGTTAATTTCATAGTTTCTGTCATGCATATCCTTTTAAATAACCTGCTAAGAGTGATCTCTGAAGTGATCTCACGATCCCCAGAGATACTATTCAAATCCACAGCTGCCATGAGTAAGTCACTTGTCATTTGTCTTCCCGTTGTTCACCAATTTGCTCGAGCAGGCGCCAGTAATGTCTCCATCCATTGGGAATGAGGTCCATTGTTGTTACTGTTTTTGGCATATTGAATACACCACAGGTAGCTTGCCAGGCTCTGGGTTCATCCCAGGAACCCAGTCTTTTTCTATGTCAGACCATCAATAATCCAGGGCCCACGGGGCAGAGCCCTGGGTGTAGACACCCATGAGTAAGAAACACACTTATTCATTACTTTTAAATAATGGTTAACTTAAAGCTTCTGGGGGAGGGGGAATATAGTTGGTTTTAATGCTGCAAAATAGACTTAAAATGAAGACATTTAGGACAGTGAAGAAAATTGGGATGAAGACCCCTCACCTACAGCTTTTGACGGTTTCTCTAAGGAAGTTCAAATGCAGTGTCATTCTCAACCAAATAGTCTGTCTTCTGCCTAGTCTCCTTGTACTCCAGATGGAAACTTATGGAGAACCATAACTCTCTTTTCTATGTTAATATTACTGAGTTTCTCTTTTAATAATCTTTGACTTGGAAGACCAGGAATTGTTGACAATTGTTATTGTTTTCTCATCCTCTCTCCCTGCAGGCTTGGAGTATCACCTATCACAGCTGGTTGACTTTCGTGCTGTTGATTTGGTCCTGCACACTTTGGATGATTCGCAACAGAAGAAAGTATGCCATGATTAGCTCTCCTTTCATGGTTGTTTATGGAAACCTGTTGCTGGTATTACAATATATATGGAGTTTTGAACTTCCTGAAATTAAAAAGGTCCCAGGATTTTTGGAAAAGAAAGAGCCAGGAGAACTTGCCTCAAAAGTAAGTAAAGCAGGAAAGAAAATTTTTTATGGAATAAAACCCATAAGCATCGCCATGACATATCCAGAAAAAAAGTTAGAGAAATAAGTTCCATATGTTTACTGCTTTGTGAAATTATAGACATGAAGCTATAAGAAAGAATTAATATCACCTAGATTTTAATTAATAATGTAAACATGAACAATTATTTATGCTTTTAAATTTTACCTAAAATAGTGATGCTTTCCAATAAAATTAAAATATTCTGTTTTTTAAATATATATTCTATTTTGAAAATATTTTTAAATATAAATATTCTATTTTTTATTTTATGTTTTATTTTATTATGCCACTGTGAGATGTACAATCACAAAACTGTTTATGGTTAGATTTCAGTCATACGGTTCACCCATCCCTTCCCCAGGGCACATTTCCCACCACCAGCACCCCCTGATTCCTTACCCCTGCCCCCAGCCTGCCTCTATGGCAAGCACTTTGCCCTCTTCTCTCTCTCTCTCTCTCTCTCTCTCTCTCTCTCTCTCTCTCTCTCTCTCTGTCTCTCTCACTTTCTCTCTATCTATCTCTAATTCTCCCTTCTCTTACACATTGTGTCATGCTATACATGCATTTAGGGGTTATCATGTATATTCATTTGCCTACATTCAATGCTAAGTTCTAGGCTGGCATTACTATTTCCACCAAAACTCTGGCCCCTTCTCTGTCTTACCTAATCTGTGACTCCCCACACGCTTGTGGTAGATTCCAACCACTGACAAGTCCTTCTGGTCCATGATTTGCTTGGGCTTAGATATTAGTATTTACTATTTATTTTATAGTCCACAAATGAATGCAATTATTCTATATCTGTCCTTTTCCCTCTGGCTAATTTCACTCAACATGGTACTCTCCATGTCTAT
Organism: Cryptotis parvus; assembly: GCA_021461705.1. Taxonomy (NCBI): domain Eukaryota; kingdom Metazoa; phylum Chordata; class Mammalia; order Eulipotyphla; family Soricidae; genus Cryptotis; species Cryptotis parvus. The sequence continues at coordinate 345,170 of JAJIBD010021539.1, forward strand.
ACATTTAAAGGAAAATTCATAAATGACTTAAAAATAATATTCTGTTTTTTAAAATATAAGAGCACAGTGGAAATAGAAAATTATAATGGGAGCTCTATCAAATGTTGTAGAACATAGATCACAATTTATAAACAGGCAGAACACATTAATTTTCTCTTCTACTGAATACACTTTAATCTGTATTAGATGTTCATAATATTTTACTGCTGGTTTATTTTCACTGTCTATTTTGATGCTTTCTGCTTCAGAATTTCTGTGAACAGAGTAGCAGACTCTAAACACATTGTGTTGATAAATTTAGGACATAAAAGCAGTCATAGAAAAATGCTGAATGATCCTTAAAAATTTATCATTCGGGCCGGAGCGATAGCCCAGCGGGTAGGGCGTTTGCCTTGCACGCGGCCGGCCTGGGTTCGATCCCCGGCATCCCATATGGTCTCCCGAGCACCGCCAGGAGTAATTCCTGAGTGCAGAACCAGGAGAAACCCCTGAGCATTGCTGGGTGTGACCCAAAAAAGCAAAAAACAAAAAAAAAAATTTATCATTCTAGGCAGAGAGGAAAATTAATATACCTGAAAGAGACTCTCCTTCATAATACAGGAAATCACCTATCTGGGAATAAGCTTCTTTACAAATTACAAGGCAGCCTGTATCCAAGAGAATTGTGGTACATAGAGTGGTAATAAACTAGGCCAAGAATCGACTGGTTCTTTTTTTGTTTGTTTGTTTAGAGTTCTACCTCATTTTATTATTTTTTAATTTTTTATTTTTTATTTTTTATTAATATTTTATTACACCACTGTGAGATATACAATTACAACGTTCATGTCTGTAGGTTTCGGTCACATAGTGTTCCAGCACCCTGCCCTCCACCAGTGCCCATTTCCCACCACCAATGTCCCCAATTTCCTCCCCTCCCATAGCCTCCCTCCATGGCAGGTTCTCCATATCTTTTTCTCTCTCCCTCTCTCTCTTTTCCTTCTCTTACATATTGTGGGTTGCAACACATATACTTAGAGGCCATCATGTGCATTTTTTTTGCCTGTCTCGTCAGAACTCCACCCAGCAGAAGAGCCTGTTATAGCCCAGCTCAGCGTGGCCATTCATCAATAAATGCTGGATTTAGAGGTGACTACAAGAGTATGCCACCTGTATGGCAGAGCCTGGCAAGCCTCCCGTGTCATATTTGATATGCCAAATACCAGTAACAATTATAGACCTCATTCCCATGACCTTTGGTTTGAGGAATGGTTTGAGACTCTTTATGTTCCTGGAGCAAGCAGATGCCCTTGGGCTCTACTTGCATGAGACAGGACATATGGAGATGTTACTGGTGCCCGCTTGAGCAAGTCGATGATGAACAGGAAGACAGTGATACAGGGACAGTGATTTAATGCTCAGGTCTAGGTTGGCATTAGCCCTTTCGACATTTATTCACACATGTTCCCTTCTCTGTCTTACCTAACCTCCTAACTCCCACACGTTTGTGGTAATTTCCACTTTTGGTAAGACCTCCTGATCACGTTTCGCCTGACATTGGATTTTGGTATCATAATATGTATATATGTATTTATGTTATGCAAATAAATGCAGTCATTCTATATCTCTCTCTTTCCTTCTGACTAATTTCACTCAACATGATCCTTTCCATGTCCATCCATTTATAGGCAAATTTCATGACTTCATTTTTCCTAACAGCTGCATAGTATTCCATGTGTAGATGTACCAAAGTTTCTTTATCCAGTCATCAGTTCTCAGGCATACTGGTTGTTTCCAGATTCTGGCTATTGAGAAAAGTGCTGCTATGAACATAAAAGTGTGGATGGTGTTGCTGCTGTATGTTTTTGGCTTCCCAGGGTATATTCCCAGGAGTGGTATGGCTGGGTCAAAGGGGAGCTCAATTTCCAGTCTTTGGAGGAATGTCCATATTGTTTTCCAAAAAGGTTATACAAGTCGACATTCCCACCAACAATGTATGAGAGTCCCCCTTTCCCGCATCCACTCCAGCACTTGTTTTTACCCTTTTGGATATGGGCCTTGACTGGTTCTTGTAACAGCTTTTTGGGTAAAGGAGTTAGGGTACAGTTGAATACTAATGACAGGGATTATATCATAATAAATATATAAAAAGACAAGATTTTATATATATTTGTTATGATATCTGTCATATATGTGCGTATATATTGATACATGTATAAATATGTATGTATGTGTTTATGTGTTTATATATACTTGCCCACTTTCCAAAACCGTACTCCATGCTGAAATTCCACAAAAGACTCTCGATACTGGTCCCTTTGTCTGAAGCCTTCCTTTCCTTTTCTCCCTCCTAGTCTTTCCCCTTAGACACACAAACACAAGAGGCTGGAGAGAGCACAAACGTTAAGTCACTTGCGTGCTGTCCTTGCATCCCACTGACCCTGAATCTCCAGCAGGAATTTAGGTCCTCAGAGCATCCCCAATAGTCCCCAAATCCCTGTCAGACATGGCTCACCCCTCACACCCCACCTACACATTTAAAAAAATTCATTGATTTCCACTAAATGTAGTTCAATTTCCACCACTACCTGGACTGATTCCTGAGCCCAGAGCCAAGAATAAGTCCTGAGCACTAGCGCATGTGACCGAAAATCAACACACACATTACACACACACATACACACACCAACTACAGTGACAGTATACTTTCCTGAGCAGTCTTAGACACTTGTTTCAGGAAACATATTTTTAAATTGATTTACTATTTATATATAATAATATAGAATGCCAAGGGTTTATAATATTATAGAATTCTAGGATAAATTAATTTTACAACTCTTCTGTAAGTTTCACCACTCTCATCCACCAAAAAATATCCTTTTACTCACTCCCGTAAACTTCCTCCTCCTCCCTGGTAACCCAGAGTATGCACGGAAGCTAAGAACTCTGTTAGCTTTGACAGTTTATTTCCTGTAGTATTTCTATTCCAGGAAATAGGTGAAATGTTCCACTCTTTCACTTCCCTACTTAGCATAATCACCTCAAGTTCCATGCATTTTTGTCCCAACAGACACAATATTATATGTTTAATGTTCCCCTGATTATGTATACTTCATCTTCTTCTATGAAGTCATCTCTACATTAAGGTGGATTTTGTGTTTTGGCTGTTATGAATAATGCTGCTCTGAACATAGGGGTGCCTGTATCTTTCAAATTTGTGTGCTTAAGAGTATTATTACAATGCATATGAACTTCTGACTTTCAATTTTATATTAATTTGTTTGGGTCCCAGAGATCAAATACGTGCAAGATATGCTTCCTAGTACTCAGCTACAGCTCTGGACCGTCAACTTGAATATTTTAAGAATGGGTCTGGAGCGATAGTACCGCAAGTAGGGTTCTTGCCTTGCACATGACTAACCTATGTTTGACCCCGGCATCCCATATGATCCCCTGAACAATGCTAGAGTAATTTCTGAGTGCAGAGCCAAAAGTAACCCCTAAGCATTTCCAGGTGTGGCCCCAAAACCAATATATATATACCTACATATAAAAATATATATGTATATTTTAAGGATTTCTGTGACATTTTCTATGGAGAGTGCACCAATTTACTTCTCACTAGCACTGAGCCAGAGAACCATTTTATGTTCATCCTGACCAACGCTGTGTTTTGGATATAGCCATTTTCACTGGGTTATGCATTATCTTTGTGGAATTGATTTGCATTGTCTTAATAATTAAAAATTATGGTGAGAATTCTTTCATATGTCTATGGACTATTTATATATCTTCTTTGCAAAGTATCTTTTCTTTTATCTTACCCATTTTTATTGAATTTCTTGGGTTATGTTGTATAATTTGGTAAGACTTTTATATATTTAAAAACCATTATGACCCTTTATTAGCTATATTGTATGTAAACATCATCTCCCAATTACTGAATTGCCTTTTCCTGTGTGTGGTTTCTCCTATTCCATCACATCTCTCCTTTCAAAGTTCTGAAGCATATCATCTATTGCTTTTTTCTCTATAATTTTGTTTTATACATCATGATTTACAATATGATGATGATTTCCTGCATCAGACAGTGTATCATCACACCCAAAGTGTCAAGCTTACCTCCACCATTGCCTGTGTTCACCCTTTTCTAAGCCCCAGACCTCCCCTGCAGAAATATGCTTTCTCCTGTAGTGCAGTTCTCAGTTTGTTACCTCTGGGCATTTGTTATTTCTTTACAATGTTCCTTTGTATCTCACATAGGAGGGAGCTCACTCTGTATTGCCCCCCTTCCTCTCTTTAGCTTCTCTCAACATGGTGCTCTCCAGATCCATTCGCACAGCAGCAACTTGCATGATTTTGCCTTTTATTAGAGCCAGGTAGTGCCCCATTGTGTATATATACCACAGTCTATTTCTCTCATTCTCTTTTCTTGGATGCTTGGGTTTGTTATTCTTGTTGGGTTTTTCCCCAGATTTTGGCTATATGACTAGTCCTACATAGAGGTATAAAGTCTCTCTACATATATATAAGGAAAACAGCTCTCTCTCCCAAGTTGCTGCTCTGGGACAAATTGTTATGACTCCTGGAAGTCAAATGCCTTCATTGAATTCCAAGCATGTTGGCTCCGGTTTATGTGGAAGATAAAAGGCAATAGCATCTTTGTGTGTAACTAATTGGACAGTTATTTGAAGTAAAAGGAGCCATTAATTTTCTCAGTTACTACTTCCACTTCTTCAGCAAATACTAATGTCCTGCTATGAATTCTAATGAGGCATCACTTCACACTCAGTATGAGGATGAGAATGTTTTAAAAATCCTAATAAGCTCTATTGAGAAAGTAGAGAAATTAAAATCGCTTTATAGATGACTAGTAGAAAGGAAAAGACAAACTAACGGGTTTATCATGTTAATAAACAATCTATGAAACATGATATATTGTTTCATGTAGAGATACAATCTATCAATTCCTTTAAATGCTAAAACTATGTGAACATAAGCATAATCTATAAAAGCCAATAATTCCATGTATAGGTATAGATACCTAAAATAACTGAAAATACATATGCATACAAAATCTGTACATGAGTGTTCACATTTTATAACAGCATTATTAATAATAGAAATTAAAAGAGTTAGAAACAACCTAAATATGCATCAGCTGATAAAACATTGTCGAGCCATACATTGAAATATTATTTGATAATAAAAGGAATCCCACACGGCAGAGCCTGGCAAGCTACCCATATCTTATTTGATATGCCAAAAGCCAGTACCAATTATAGAGCTCATTCCCATGACCTGTTGGAATGGTTTGAGACTCTTTGTGTTCCTGGAGTGAGCAGATACCCTTGGGCCACATAGCATGAGACAGGACATATGGAGATGTTACTGGTGCCAGCTCGAGCAAATGGATGAACAATGGGAAGACAAGTGATACAAATGAATCAAAGGAATGAAGAACCAACACATGCTCCAACATGAGTTGACCATGAAAATATTGAACTGAGCCAGAGAAGAAATGCACATGCATTGGATAGTTCAAAAAGCTGCGGATAGGCTTTGCATTCAGGACACGGTTTGCTACACACCTGTATGGTCCCCTTGAGCTTGACTGAGAGCACCCCTCCCCACAAACAGTGTGCTGGGAATAGCCCCCGAGCACCACTAGGATCTAGCCCCTCAAACAAAAACACACATGTGATCCACTATATATAAATTATGTAAGCTATTCCAATTAGGTGATCAATGAAGAGAAAAAGGAAGTTGATGGTTAGCTAGGGTTTGGACAGGGAAAAAGGAACCCGCTGCTATGGAGTTTCGCTTGAGTGACGAAAGTGTTCTGAGTCTGAATGTACAATGGTTTCACTGCTCTGTGTACAGACTAAAACCAGTGACTTCACCCTTCAATTGGGAATTGTGTGAATTGTACGATATATGATTGATAATCCAATAAAACTCTAATAAAACGCAGTGTTCATACAAAATTACCACCATGTGCCTGTTTCTCTATTCCCTGAAGAACAGAGAACCCAAAAGCCAGAAGGTTTCTCCCTTAGAAACGCCCCCCCCCCAAAAAAAAAATCTTACATTCATTGTGGCACTTAGATCAATCCTTCCTTAAGCTTTGGGAGACAAATGAATATATTAAGGACTATTTTTACCTATATCTGAGTGAAATTTGTTTTCCCTTTTGAGGAATTGTTCAAAACAAATATTGCAGAGTGGAGTAAATATGTCTTCCTGACCCATTTGGTCTAAGATCGTCATCAGCACAGAGAGTTAAGGACTGCACCTCTTGGGAGACTACTGAAGTTTATTTCCTGTCCAGAGGGAAGTAGTCGATCTGTGTGCAGCTGCGTCCCCTGGGGGCACAATGCTAAGTGTGCTCCTGGCTCGGATGCCCATTCCGGCTTCCTGGGGAAAGGGATTCAAAAGCCAGTGGGTTTCCATTGAAATACAGTGGGTAGCTAATTCTGTCTCAAATAGAAAAGCCTATTTACTGCATTCCACTGAAATGTGGAGGGAACATTATGTTGATTCGAATCTGTTTACATTTCAAATGATGGCTTAATCCTTGCTCTGCTAATTCTCTGTTTCAGATACTTTTCACCATTACATTTTGGCTGCTGCTAAGGCAGCACCTCACAGAGCAGAAAGCTCTTCAAGAAAAGGAAGCTCTTTTATCTGAGGTCAAAATCGGAAGTCAAGAAAATGAAGAAAAAGGTAAATTAGTGTGTGTACAGGGTAATGACTGGAAACTTTTGTGCTCAGCAAGATTTCCGATAAAGAACGTATAAAGAAAGACTTTTGGCTGTTTATGGGAAAGCCACGTGAGTTTAAACCAGCAAGTGCTGCCTGTACCTGAGCTTTGGAGCAGACAGGAGAGTTTGCAGGGGTAGAAATATTCTTTTGTCCAATCTTCATAGTAGCAGTCTCAGTCTCTCTCTCTCCTTTGCTTTAAAAAATGACTTTTTCGGGCAGGAGCGATAGCCCAGCGGGTAGGGGTTTGCCTTTGCACGTGGCCGGCCTGTGCCGGCCGGGTTCGATCCCCGGCATCCCATATGGTCGCCTGAGCACAGCCAGGAGTAATTCCTGAGTGCAGAGCCAGGAGTAACCCCTGAGCATCGCCGGGTGTGACCAAAAAAAAAGAAAAAGAAAAAAAAAATAAAATAAAATAAAAAATGACTTTTTCAAAGTTTAAAATTTGGAGGGATGGGTGCTGGAATACTGTATTACCAAGAACCAATTGTGAACACCTTTGTAATTGTATGTCTCACGGTGGTATAATAAAAAATTTTAAAAAAATTTTATTTTAGGCACAGTGATTTACAATCCTGTTACTAGGGAGTTGAATAAACCATTCCAGTGCCATGCGAGTGTTTTCTCTCCACCTTTATCCCAGACTCATCTCCCCATCCTATTCCACACAATTATCCACACCCCCGCCACCATGGTGAACTTCCTACTGAAGACCGGTTCTCAGTTTCTGTAGTCTTTGGGCATTTTTTTAATCCCCCTACTATTTTTCTTTCTATGATTCTATACCATTCCTTCTTCTCACTAACTTCACATGGATTAATACTCTCCAAATCCATCCATGTAGCAGCAAAGTGAATGATTTTATCTTTTGTTGTATAACCAAATAGTATTTCATTTTACTATCATTTTTTATCCGGTTTTCTATTCTTGGACACTTGGGTTGTTTCCATATTTTGACTATTGTTACTATTTTGGCTGTTGTGAATGGTGTTGCAATAAACAGGAGTACAAATGTCTTTTCTGAATAGAGTTTTTGGAGCTTGGGGAGAGTTACTGGGTCAAACGGGAGCTCAGTTCTTAGTTTGTTCAGAAGCGATATTTTTCTTAAAAGGCTGGACCAGTCTACATTCCCACATGAGGGTCTCTTTTTCCCCTATATTTACACTAACACTGTTATTTCTGTACTGTGGGATGTGTGAGATTATATCTTGTTTTTTTATTTGCATTTCCCTAATGATAAGTGATGCAGAGCATTTTTTATTTGGCTTTCAACTATCTGTATGTCTTCTTTAAAGAGTTTTCCTTTCATATCTTCCTGCCATTTTTGGATGGGGCTAGTTGATTTTTTTTTTAAATCTACAAGATAGATATAGATGTAAAGATAGAGATATAGAGATAGAGATATAAATTCATTATCAGATGAGTGGTGGTTAAATATTCTCTCCCAGTCTATGAGTTGTCTTTTTTATTCTGGTCATAATTCCCTTGATTGTTCAGAAGTTCCTTAGTTTGATGTAGCTCCGCTTGTTTGTATTTGCTACCATTTAGCTTGGTCTATTCAGTTTATTCCCTCTTAAAGGTAGAAGAAATGAAGACTCATGGAAGTTAGATGATTTCTCCAAGATTATACTTTTATTGAGTATTAGAACTAGAAAACTAACCCAAATCTTTCAAATTCAAACCCCTCTTTTTCCTAAAAGAAATAGATTACAAATCCAATGGTGTTTTGTCACCTATATAGTTTTAGACCTGACACGTAAGCAAAATGTGAATGGTTTGTTTCCTTCTATTTATTATATGGCAATAAATATGTTTAATGTCTGTGGAGGGGGAAAGTAACATATGTAAAAAGAGATTATGTTGACAGAACTGGGTGTATGACCTTAAAATATTAATTCAGTAATAATGAGAAAGCATGATCTTTCTTTACATTCTTTGTTCAGACGTAAATGACTTTTCAGCAACAAAAGTTCATATGATTTACAAATTCTCCAAATGAGTTTGGATATCTGTAGTCAAAAGAGTAATTAAAATTAATAAATAAAGTTTATATAAACAATAATTCACTCAAAATAGATCATTGTTTTGACCTCTGAGCTTACGCTTATTCCCCTTGTAAATCTCAGATCATTGGAATGAGTTATTTATATTCCTTAATCTTAGCAGCACAAAGATGAATCCCTTATTTTAATGTAAGACAAAATCCTAAAATTTTCTAAATCAAATGCATGCAATTATTTTAAATCTACTTAAATTATAGTTGCACTTTAACCTAAGTTTAAATTACCCTTTATGTTCCTTAAAAACAACATTTTTGATTAAGATTATTAGAATTAACCACATTTAGTAAATACTTAGATGGTATAGAGGAATGAAGCAATTGAAATTTAAAATGGATACAATGTTTGTGTTTTGTCTTCTTGTTGTATGTTTATTTTTTCTGAATCCTGCAGTGGTAAAAACTGTCATTAGATACAGAAAAAGAAAAAGGTATTATGAAAATGAATCAATATGATATTTAAACATAAAATATTAAGAAAATTATTTCTTTTAAACTCTAATTTAAGAATGTTATGAAAATTGCCTCTGCTTATTACGAGGATGATGTTTCCAGTTATATGGACACCCACACACACATCATGGTACTGGTAAGGAAACAAGCCCAGTCTAACAGCACATTCTCCTTTTTTAAAGATGATGAGCAGGACATCAGAGCGGAAGGGGAAACTGAAAAGAAGGATGATGAAGAGGAAGTTAAGGAAGAGAAGCATGAAGAAGAGGAAGCTAAGGAAGAGAAGCAAGAAAGAAGAAAGGAAGAGGAAGAAGAAATGGATGAAGATGACGACCAGGACATCATGAAGGTGCTGGGCAATTTGGTGGTGGCCATGTTCATCAAGTACTGGATCTACGCCTGCGGAGGAATGTTCTTCTTCGTCAGCTTTGAGGGTAAAATCGCCATGTACAAGATCATCTACATGGTGCTGTTCCTGTTCTGTGTGGCCTTGTATCAGGTGAGTAGACAACATGTCCAAGACCATTTACATGGTGCTGTTCCTGTTCTGTGTGGCCTTGTATCAGGTGAGTAGAGAACTGGTGTTTCCGATCCTCCGACCCAGGTGTATGTGTCTACTTCCTTTGATGAGATTCTGAATTAATGTCATTTCATAAATATATATTTAAGTGGTCAGTGAGATATAGTGATTAATGAGATTCAACCTTTTCCTACTAAGAATCCTAAAATGGAAACTTCATTATCTTCAGCTTGTTCATTAGATTTTTATTTATTTAACGTGTTCATTAGAGTTCAGATCCTTAAAATATTTGTAAGTTTTTCAAAGATTATTGATTTTTAAGAAATAAATCTACATTACTAGATTATGTATTTGAATAGTAATTTAATAACAGTAGCAAGATAATCTAAAATAATGGATGTATTCAGTTCACTTGTATTTCACACTTTGGAATTTCAAAATGAGCCCTCTCTAAGTACATACATATTCAAATACATCCAGAAGTTGAGTAATTCATTAATCAAACTTTATTAAAAAATTTTAGGAATACAACCTAAAAATATAAAAATTAAACAAATTTCATAATTAAACATTTGTATAAAATCCTTGAAGCCAGAGAGAAAATATAGCAGGTAGGGTATTTGCCTTGCACACAACTGAGCTGGGTCCAATCCCCAGCATTCCATAGAGTCCCACCAGGGCTCAGAGACAGGAGAAAGACAAAAATTAAATTAAAAAAATTAAATTAAAAATTTAACATTACCAGACTCAGTCAAATAGCCCAGATATTTTGTGGGTTATACTAAATCTTTTTTTTTTCATTTTGTGATTCATAGGTACATTATGAATGGTGGAGGCGAATGCTAAAATACTTTTGGATGTCAGTGGTTATTTACACGATGCTGGTGCTTATCTTTATCTATACATATCAGTTTGAAAACTTCCCAGGTCTATGGCAAAATATGACTGGCCTGAAAAAAGAAAAGTAAGTAATTTTGATGATTGAGGGATTGTGATGTTATAAATAGGATGAAGACTTGAATGTGTGCTCGCCAACATCTTTATAGAAGATTTTAGTAAGGTGTGATGCTTATCTTCAGTTCCTTGAGAATGTCTTGCTCACTATATTCTTTCTACATTACCCTGAGCTTGGCACATGGTATATACTTAGTGAATTGACTGAAGAAGAGTTTTCATCCCCATTTTCATGAAGTGACAAGTTTCTAATCTACGTTTCATGTGAAACACAGCAACTTGTGAAACTCTAGCAATCCTGGGGCTCAGTTCTCCTAGCTATGACACATCTCTTGGCCCACAACACAAGTAGTAGCTTTTCCTCGTATCTGAGTCAGTGCTAGAATATTCAGGAGCATTTAGTATCATAGAAAAAGAAAGTTCTGTAAGTGTGGTTAGGATAAAGATGATGAAACAATTTTTTCTTATATAAGTAGGTGGCACCTTCTCCTAACTTTAGAAATACAACCAGAACTGGTCTTAGAGGTAAGTGTACTGAGATGGCTAACAAAATCTAAATGAAAAAGAGCAAAGTCTGTTTAACCAAACTTTAATATCTATTCAACAAATATTTATTTGGGTGAAGTTTTTAAGTTCCTGCAATTCACTGACTAGCTGAATTTAAAAATAAAGTCACGTGTAAGGTGGCAGTAGTAGAAACATGGCTGATTACTGTGTAACAGCAATGGCCGTGACAAACATTGGCTGCAGATAGGGCAGAGTTCACATTGCCAGAGACGGATGGCAAAATGGGACAGATGTCAACATGGGCAGAGGCTAAAGGAAATATGGGAGAAGGAGCATATCAAAGACTTCTTGATTTCTCAAGTTTATACAGGAAGGATCAAGCTCTGCTCAGTGATCCAGGATAGACTAGAGTAAGGAGAGACCAGGGAAGAACTGGAGAGTGAGAATTGCATTGTGAAAACACTCAATAGGGAAAGAACTGTACAGCCATGATTTCCGGTTGACATTTGGGCATAAGAGTACACAATAGAAACCGCCATTAATGCACGTCTGCGATGTGTATAAAGAAGGAGTAAAGCAAGGAACAGTGACAATTGAGGAGTAAAGAAAGAGGAACAGTGACAAATCTGGGTATTTGGGCATGTGGAGGTGCAACGGAAAATGAACAGTGAAGGAAGGAAAAACCAGGATTACAGCGAGGTCAGAATTGCTTCAAGAGGGTCTAGATGAAACAAAGATAGCAAAGTCACTGTTGAATTTGACAATATTGAGATGATTCCAATGTAAATGTAGATTTTGATTATTTCTGTGGAAAGAAGAGCCAAAATGGAATAAACGGGGAAGGAAAACAATGTACCAAGTGATAAAACATGAAAGTGTGTGATATGGTTTACACATAGTCTCTTCATTATCTAAGAAAGAGTTTTGCTTTTCTGTGTGTGTTTGTGGTTCTGTTTGTTTCACAGGCTCGAGGATCTTGGTTTAAAGCAGTTTACTGTGGCAGAGCTATTCACCCGTATATTCATCCCCACCTCCTTTCTGCTAGTTTGCATTTTACACCTTCACTATTTTCATGATCGCTTCCTGGAACTCACAGACCTGAAGTCCATTCCCAGAAAAGAAGACAGCGCCATCTACAGGTAGGCAAGAGCAAGAAGAAGGTGCCTTTATCAGAAGGCTCCCTCAATTTCCTGTCCTCAGTTTTTCTGTAATCGCCAGCCCAAGAGGTAGTACAAAAGTTTGGGTGCTTGTCTTGCACGCAGTCCACTTGAGTTCAATCCCAGCACCAAAAATGGTACTCTGAGCACCACCAGAAGTAATCCCTGAGAAGTTTGGAACAAAGCCAGTTGTAACCCACCCCCCAAAAAGATTAGAAATATGTGGGATATTTAATAACACTTTCTTAAACACTTAATAGTGAACTAGAACTACTAACATTTTGTTAATGCCAAGTGCTCTTGATGATCACACAATTAGATTCAGAGAATCTATCAGACTAAAATACTTACAAGTTGATGATACACATTTTGTGCCTAAGCTGGAGATGTGTTTTTATAAGAGTTACAGTATTTGACTAATGCATGGGATACATTTTCTATTGCTTTTAAAAGTAGTAAAGAAATCACAGCAAAAGATGATGTGCAGAAGTTTCCTTCTAGTTTTGAGATGAAGACTAGATAGGATAGAATCTACAACGTACTGGTAAGGGAAAGTGAAAGCAATGTCTTTAAAGTTGATCTCTTTGGGCCCGAGCGGTAGCCCAGTGGGTAGGGCATTTGCCTTCCACGCGCCTGCCCATGCCGGCCTGGGTTCAATCCCGGCATCCCATATGGTCCCCCGAGCACCGCCAGGAGTAATTCCTGAGTGCAGAGCCAGGAGAAACCCCTGAGCATCGCTGGGTGTGACCCAAAAAGCAAAATAAATAAATAAATAAATAAATAAATAAATAAATAAATAAATAAAGTTGTTCTCTTCTTATCAATAAATATAGTTGTTTACATGTAATATATGGGTCATTATTTTCTAATCCCTTTTGACACCACAATGGGTTATTGCAAATCACTCAATCTGCTCCATCACAGCAAACATAAAAACATGCTTCTAATGAATGTTAATACCTCAGATTCCTAGTTAGTCTATGATTCAGTTCTTGGAAAAACACTTGTTGAACATTTAAGGGAGCAAAGGGCTAGGTTAAAAGAAACACAGATGTCAGATTTGAAAATTCCCCTTAGCTCTCTTGACTTCTCCTTAACCTTTTGTAAGGCAAAAAATAAATAAAGTAGTATGCCAAAAGAAGATGCAATGGTATTTCAACACAGTTCATGAAATAAACATTTTTTTTGCTGTAGTAGACTGTTAAAGACTTCCATTTGGTGATTATAAACATTTTATAACCTTTATTTATGTCCAAAATATTTATTTTCCTTATTGTAATTTATTGAGCCTAAGTGCATTTAGTTTTCATAATAAGTATACTTCATAATACATAGTCTCAGTCACCCTAACCAATGAAAGCCAGAGGCGTAGGGCTGTTTATCCTGTTTTGCCATCATAAATAGTCCAACAGCTAAAAGCTCTTTTTCCAATACCCATTTTTTCCCAATGAATTGGTAAATTCCTTCATTGATCATCAGACAAGAAAAAATGTAGTAAATATTAAAGTTCAGAAGCCATCTAAGAGAGATGTTGGCAGAAGAAGTCATGTTAAGATTAAAGAGAGTTAGAGTTGTCCAACAATTAAAAAATTGATTTTATGATTATTTTGTCATTGCTTGAAGCATGTATGAATAAAAAGAATATATTTCTAGGTCAGAGAAATAGTACAGGGATTAAGACACATGCATACAGCCATTCCAGGTTCTATCCCCGCTCTACATGTGGTTGCCAAATATCACAATGAGTGATCCTTGAGCACTGAGTCAGGAGCGGACCCTGAGCACTAAAGGTGCGTTCAAAAAATGAGCAAGCAAATGAAAACTAATATATAACTGAGACTGCAATGTGTTTTTATTATAATCTTTTGCCACTTTTACTAAAAGTCATATTTGATTATCAAAAAGAACTTACGCAGTAGAATAAAGATGTTTGGAAAGGAATATGATTATGAATAACTACTGACGATGGCTTTACATTTTTTACCTTCTAAATGCCTCTCTTCCCTTCCATCTTTTTTCTCATTAAAAGCACTTATATATTATGTAGGAGAGCTTATTTTTCATGTTTCTGGGTATTTAGTCACATAATCAATAGAGAGGGTCACAATTTTCCCAGAAAAAGTAGATTTTTGGTGCCGTACCTTTACTGAAGACGACTCAGCAAATATTTTAAACTCAAATCATGATTTCTAAAAAATCACTATTTCTGGAACTGAGGTTGTATGGAATTAACTTGTCCACAAAGTCCCCTCTTAAGTGTAATAACGCATTTACTCATAGGGGCTCTGGAGAAAGATGGCAACTTCATACCAAGACATATTCTCCATTTCTCCTGCTGCTCTATTCAACAGTCCTCCCTCCATGCTAAAACAAGTAAAAGAGAAAGCTCAACTGACCTTTCTCAGTTCGCTTGCCTCCCTCGAGGCTATGGCTTAGTCCTATGGACTCTCTAAGTTCTCAATAAGACACAAAGGGAGAAATGATATAATGTGCTTGCCGAGTTATTGAGGCACGTGGAATCATTTGGAGTTCTGGGGAAGCAATTTTCAAGCATCTTAAAGGAGTTTGAAGGACTCAATTTGTTATGTGGGTGTTTTACTCAAAATGTAACATGAAAGTTTCCAAACTTTCATTTTGAACATAGGCTACATCTCCAGGTTAGCAACTTTTCCCAAGTTTGCATTTATTTTTGTCCCTGCCAATGACCACTTTAAAACTAGAATGATGAAGAAGAGTTTCATAGTTTTAGTTACTGTCATACTCTGCTTTCTCTTCTCCCACAGTCTAACATGTTTTACAAAAAGAAAAAGAAAAGACCTTAAAATCAGGAATAATGACTCCTTTTTATTCCCTAAATTCATTTCAGCATTCTTGTTTCCATAAATCTCCAACTTTTCTTTTTCTGCTGTGTCCGTAATATGTGCTGACTGTGTGTATATCCATATATAGTGTAACAAATGTCATTTGCATCTGCATCTGAAAAGAATTGTGTTCTGCCATAGAGAATTTACAAAGTGAGCATTGTGAAAAAGTGTTCTAATGCACTTAAGAAGACTATTATTATTTCTAAGTAGGTATTATTGGGAATATTGTTTCATTTATGTGTCAATCAATCATATAAAAATTATAATATTAATAATAATGTACTAAATATTCATAACTTAAGACTCTTTCACTGTAACTTGTCCACAATTTGTTTGTGACGCTATAGTCATGACTACAGAAGTTAAAAGACTGGGAGGAACACCTCAGAGAATTGTGAAATCCAGACCATCACAATAGAGAACCTATCCCAATAAAGCAAGTCATGTTAATCTCTGTTCCCAGTTCATATAAAATGTTACTCTAAACTGTAGTCCATTAAATGTGCCGCAACATTATGTCAAGAACGCTCAGTATTTGTACTTTAATTACACTTCTTTGGTATTACTTAAGGAGTAATTTGTTTGCTAAAAAAATCATTAAACATCATCTGAGCCTTTAGTAAGTTGTAATCACTTTGCTGGTAGAGGTCTTGTAATAAAAGGGTGGAGGAAAGGAAGGAAGGATAGTTATGCAGAATAAAGCTAGGTGCAGTTAGACAAGATGTGCCCAATTCAGTGAAATGTGCCGGTGTTTTGGAAAACCTTAGTAAACACCATGTTAAATCTGGTTACCAGTAGGAATGAGGCAGGGAGCGGCTTGCTTCCAAGCAGTCCTCATAGGACTGGGAAGCCATTGCAGGAGAATGTTGGCCTGTGCGGCCAGTGGTTCAATGAGAAACTCCAAGGCTGTGGAGCTGCTCCAGTGGTTCCTCCCCTTTATCACTCCCCTCCCGCCCCCTCCACCAGGCTGGGGCCCTACCACAGGCCATTCTGGTGATGCTCAGGGACTTCAGGATGTGCGGGACTGTGCCGCGCAATGCTCCAAGTGAGCTCTGTTGCATGCAAGGCATGTACAGTATGACCATCTCTTGGTTCCAGGAAGTTTCTTCTAATCTGGGGAAAGAGCAGGAATTGGTCTTTTGATTTATTTTATTTTACACAACATGCTTTGAAATGTCATGTTGATAACCTTTAGTAAAGTGTCTTGGATAAAGAGGGGCAAGAAAAAAATCTGAGAGACTTACTATCTTTCAGCATTTTTCCTGAGTAGGTCTAACTCTCTGTTACTGCTGAACACTGTCTAGATTCTGCATGAAAAACGTGTCAACGATGATGTCATTACAGACGATGGAATGTTTATGAGATACAGTCTACTTCAATAACCTCTTTCTAACCATCTTTTTCTCTCTCCAACCTGTCTTCCACTACCACCACATGCAACCCTGTGCTTCTATCTCACCTCATAGCCATGCCAAAGTCAATGGGCGTGTCTATCTAATTATAAATAGGTGGGTACTTCATGTTTTCTCTATCTCTGTTAAAATTGCTCTCTTGGTGTTTGACTATTTTGTAAATGCGCTATTATGCCGTCAGATAGTGGATGATGGTCTTCAGGTATGCTCGGGGATATATTTTGCAAACCATGCCGTTAGTATCTGTACTGAATGGTGCTGCCAAATGGATTTGGAGGTCGTCAAGGGTCTTTAGCTGGTGCTCGGCATCTGATCTTGGTTCAAACTTATGTGCCTCTAATTTACTTTTTGATGGACTAGTCCGAGACATGGCTGAGAGCTAGCTCATCTCCAGCTTGAACTTAACTGAAAGCTCAGCTCAAGAACCACCTCCTCCAAAAACCTGCCCATAAATGCCAGTACCCTCTGCTCTAAGTAACTGTCTTTCCTGTAATTCCTATTTATCATTGCTGCCTCCTGGCACTTGCCTTCCAGCCCTCTCTCTGCTCGCTTATCTTAACTCCCTTAAATCCTCGGTCCTTGCGCAATTCCCAAATCACCTTCTTCAAGAACTTCCCTATTATGACCCTCAGAAGCTATTCCCAAGTGAAGTGAAAACTGTCACAGCAATATAGCATTAAGAGAAAATTAAAGTATCAGTTCCTTCAAATATGACTTAGAAGATCAACGTATTGAATATTGGTATTTTGCATCACTAGTTTCACAATGTATTTGCAAAAGGTGGAAAGGTAGACACTGAGACATGGCCGTGCCTTGCATGCTTATTACTAGAGGCAGAGATTAAAAGTACAAATGGCCACAGCTATTAAAAAGCAATGTTGGGTGAGTGACATAGAGTTAGCCATAGGAGCACTAGAAAACATTACAGAGAATTACCCATTGGGGCCCAATTGACCAAAACTATCACCTTATTAAAACTAGCACTTTGGAGGCTGACAACAGGTAGGACATTTACTTTGCCCACTGCTCCCCTGATTTTGATCCCCAACATCCTGTATGTTCGCCACCACCAGCCCTCCAGCCATTTTCCTTGAGCACAGAGTCAGGAATAGACTAATGCCAAGTGTGACAGCGTAACTTACAATACAAAAATATATTCCCTTATTAAGCAAGTGAATTGAAATATCCACTCCTATTGTCTCTAGTAATAATACCAGTCACATTTTAATAATAAGCAGTATTTGGCAATATGTCCCATGAACAAAGTAGCTCTTTGAAGAATGTAGAGTTTGGTCCATTCTCTTTTCTCTGAGGTGTGACTTTAGTTCATTGCTAAGGCAGAGTACTGGGGAAGGAGGTCTAAAGCTGCTGTTTTAAGGCCAATTTTGTTGACAGCCTGAAAGCAGAAGCTAACTTCAGGTTTTAGCTGATAGCTGGAGAAGTAATAGATAGAAACTTTATCTAGATATCTTGAGCACCCTTCCAAATACACGGATTTTAGCACCCTAACTTTCTCTCTCTTCCTCTCTCTTTATAAGTCTTTGGTTCTCTGTCTCTTGTCTCTCTTTGTGTCCTTGTCTCTCCCTCCCTTTCATTCTCTGTCTCTGTGTCACTTTCACTACTTTACATACGGTATGATTCCATATCAGTGAGGCTGATACAAGTGTTGGTTCCAGTTACCCCAAAGGTTTCTCCTGAGAGGAAGACTATGCCAGTTATCCCAAGTCACAAAGCCATGAGCTCATTTAGAATGACCAAAATTCATAATAATTAAAAAACTCGAGCCTACCCATGCTTTCTTCTAATACATTCACTCAATTTTGTCTGCTTCCAAGATGCCAATGAAATCTTGGGGGAAACACAAGCAAAAAGACCACGCAACCTGACAACATGGTTTCTGAAACACTGAACGTGTGTCCAATTCTGGATAGGGGCCACTCCCTTAAGATGTTAGGGTGAACACACTAATAAAGTAAATAGACTCTTTTTCTCCTGCATATTTATGTTGAAAGCGACTGTTTAAAGAAAAGTAATGTGCCTATAAATGTGAGTTCTGGGTAATAAGAAAGGGGCATATATACCTCCAGCTTCTATGTTGATTAAAAGTTAGGCATTATCTTGCAAAGAGTGAGCATGTGATGAAGAGGTGATGGACAAATTTTGATGATGTGAATAATTGAGATCACTTGTCACTTGTCTACCCGTTATTCATCAATTTGCTCAAGCAGGCATCAGTAACATCTCCATTCATTGGGAATGAGATCCATTATTGATACTGTCTTTAGCATATCGAATACACCACGGGTAGCTTGCCAGGCTCTGCCATGGGTTCATCCCAGGAGACTCAGTCTTTTTCTATGTCAGACCATCAACCATCCAGGGCCTACAGGGCAGAGCCCTGGGTGTAGACAAGCCTGTCTCCTGTCTGGCATCTGCCAACGCAGCTGGGCACTGCAGCCACAGCTGCAACACCTATAAGGGCAGGAATAATTGAAGGGCAGGAATAATCTATTAAATTACTAAGCAATATGAATTATAACATTTTTATGGAAAAATGTTTCTTCTACCATAGAGAAGTGGGAAGGGTCACACCCAATCCTGCTGTTAAATCTTTTTAGAGGAATTGCTGCCACATATATTTAAGGTGTGATATTAAATTTAATTTAAATTTTAAAAATCAACTTCCGGGACCAGAGAGATAATTCAGTGGGTGTGGTACTTACTTGCATACCACAAACTCGTTTGATCCCCAGTTCCCCATATGGTTCCCTGAGAACCACCAGGAGTGATTCCAGGATGTAATGCCAAGTGTAATTCTTAGGCATTACCTGTCATCTATCTACACATCTGTAACAGAGCTCATTTTAAAAAGCTGCCCTCTGTAAGGGCAAACAAAAATCAGCTACTTTTCTCTGAAGCCTTCTGAAAAAGCTTATAAGTTATTCAAAATAATTGTAGACAGTATTAATTTTACTGCCATTATAACAAAGTTGCAAGAGACCTCATTTTTTAATAGTTTAATGAGCTGGCAGAGTGCAGTTTATAATATTATATGCTGAATGAGAATAGATACAAATTAAATGAACAGTATGGAGATTTTACAGTAGTATGTTTTCATGGAAATTAGATTCATAAGAGGCTTTTCAAAACCAATTCCTAATGCAGGTTCAAGCCTCTGCAATTTTCCATCTGATAGTTTCTTTATTTTTAAAATAATGCCTCTCCAGTGGATAGAGTTTATCTCCCAAAATTTAAGCCATCATAAGATAAACCAAGTACAATTCTATGTTTGCAAGAAAAATTGGTATAGTACGCGTGCATTTCTGCCTTGTAACAGCTAATGCCCCAAATCATAATTAAAATATAGCAAAATATCCTCACTGAGGAGTACACAAGCTATGGCAACATCAAGGAAGGGGTGGGTGAAAAGAACATAAAAATCAGTTCTTCTGTTAGAATGCAAAGGAAGATGTACATTTTATTGAAAAACAGATTGTAGGTGAGAGGATTAAAGCCCAGCTGGAGTCACCTGGATCTTAATAGAACACAAAATAAAGTTATAGATACAGTTAAAGAAAATGCAGGAAGAAAAATTAAGCTTTTTGTGGTTAAAGAATGCAGGAAAAATGTGAGAATTAAGGATGAAAGGAAGAACTCTAAGAAGACAGTTGATCACCATAGCTTAGGAGTCCCCAAATAAGACCCTAACCATAATTAGATGATTTACATGTGAATCTGGCTATAGAATTAGGAGATCTGGGGCAAGATGAACCTCACTGATAAAAACATGATTCACGTGTGTGAGACATTGCATGCAATTCCTGGCACCTTTGCCCCTACTCGTTTTTAAAAAGGATGATAAATATTATTAGTCTCTTAGTTTAAAGTTTCAGGAAATTTTTTTAGACTTTTTATTTAACTTTTGGAAAATCCAGGTAACTTTTTATAATATTTCTTTTTGTTTTGCTTAGGGGGGCATTCCTGGCTGTGCTTGGGGCTTACTCCCATTCTAAGCTCAGAACACCCTGAATACCATCTGCTGTCCTTCTACTCAAGCTCCATTTTGCAAAATGTCTGGGGTGAAAATGCTACGTTACACAGGCTTTCCTGAGAATTAATTAGTCCACCTGTTCGGTAGCAAACTGGAGGTTTGTTCATGCTTGTGAACTGTGCAATGTGGAGGTAATCTAAGCCAGCATCGCCCTCCCTTCAGCTAGTTGAGTGGGAGACTGATGGCAAAGCATATGTGCAGAATTTTTAGAATATTGAAAATAGATTTCAAGAAAAATGTTTGCTCTTTTTTCTTACAGAGGGTAGCTTTTTAAAAATGAGCTCTGTTACAGATGTGTAGATGACAGAATAACGCCCAAACTTAACCCTTCCTTTTCATCTGGCTAGGATGTGATTCCTCTGCCTCTTTGTTGCAAGCATTTATGATACAGATATCCAAAACTTGGTATATGGAAATCTTAGAATTAGCAAGTTGGCTCCTGCTGTGTTCCCTGATTATTAATAGAGCATCACCTTGAACTTCACAACAAACTAGTTGCTGTTTTACACTTCACAAATCAACTGAGACACAAATGAAAGACAACAGAAGGAATTTTGCAGGTTACTACCCTAGAACTTGTCTAGTGGAGGTTTGCCCAAGTCTTTCTGATTCCAAATCACATCCCAAAAATATGCTTCTAATATTCATTTTTGTATTGACTCCCCAAAATATTAGGATAAAAAAAGGAAATTTGCGCACAGATCATTTTTAAATAATAAACTCCCTCGTGCATTTAAGATACTTTTACATAAATCTGTTTTTGGTCACCGAATTTCCTGAAGGTATAGTGCAAGTTGTTTCTCAGGTCTGGTCTATAATAAATTCCCAAACGCTCTTGTCTCCGTGAGGTTAGGCTGTTCCTGAGGATGTCCAGGTATTTGACATCTTGTTTCCTAATAAGAATTAAATCAAAGGCAGATGGTAGACTCAAAAATGTTTACCTTGGAGCATTTAGCTTAAAGTAGGTCTTCAGGCTTTACTTTCTAGAGAGTGTTTTCTTTTGATGCATTCCTTCATTCAATAATCTCCCTTAATCTGTCCTGCCAGTGAGATGTCGCTTTGGGTCCCTGCTGCTTGAGGATACTGTGTTAAGATGCCTTATCAGCAGCTGCAGGAATAGTGTCATACTATGTTTTACTAAGAAACTAGAAGTGAGTTCTGGAATTATATCCATATCAAGTCATGACAATGTCAGTATGAACCCTTGAAATGCATTTTGAGATGATCCTTTTTTCTACATTAAAAGCTAGCAAATTCCATGTCATAGTGGAAAGAAGCTTCTCATTCCTGTCCTCTGGCAATGCTGAAAAGAAAATGGAAATATTGATTGTTGTTTAGCACCTGATTTTTTTTCTACATTAAATAAGATTTAGTATGTACACTACTGCCAAAATAGGGAAAACAAATATGAACCTTGAGATATGGTAGGAAAGTTTTGGGAGTTATAAACATCCCCTACAATGAAAGCTATTGAATTTACGACGGAAGTGGTGTGCTAGCATATTTCCTTTCATCAAAGTTGAGCCATGTTCAGAACATACTTCCTTTTATAACTCTCTTGGTATTCTGTGGTTCACCTTAGTGACACTGTGCTAGAAGGAATGACATTTGAGTCATTGCCTGAGAGCCCATTGGACTGTTGTCATGGACAATTGTAAGCATTGTCCAGCATCATAGATGTGATCAAATATAAATCAAGTTGCAAATTAGCTTGAATTTGTGATGAAATAAAACCAATTAGTTGCAAGTTTGAAGACTAACGGTATTCCATGTAAGATACTTTTCTAAGATGTACCTTATATGCCCTAAAGTCTTCTTCAAACATTTATTGGAATGCCAGTATAAAGCTGGACTTTGAAAAAAAATCAAAACAAAGATCATACATCTTATTGTGCAGTTAAATAAGCTGGGATGCCCCCATTGCTGTCTGGCCTCTGTGTAACTAAGCTCCAAGTTCCTCACTTGGACAGACAGCCTGTCTCCCCACTGCTGGTTCAGTGGCTTCCCCAGTGGCTGAAGCTGTAAGGTCACCTTCTCTCTTGGACAGCATTTAGCTTCCCCTGCATAGGCTTTAGGAGATAGCACAGTAGGATGAGACAATGCAAAGGCTGACCTAAAAATCTGCACACCATTTATCAATTCAAGACAAACTCAACCTTAAATGTGAATGACTTGGTTGGTGTGAGATTGTTCGCTGCGTTACTCCAAAAAGCATGACATGATTGGCCTCAGCATTCTTATCTCTTCTCTTCCGTACAACCTGCAGCCCTGTGTGCTCTCAAAGCAGTTGTCAGGCACAGGCTCCCAGCCCAAGCACGCTGCTGATGCCCTATGGCATGCACTGGGCATCAGGACTACCGCGCCAGCACACAGGAATGCGATCGTTGATGATATGTAGCATGATGTGTGATCTCTGACGTTCCTTATAATTCTTCTGTTCTCATCTCCTTTCTCTTTCCTTTCTATTCCAATTACTTTGAGCAGCATCAAGAAAAAATTACCAATCCACCAAAATGAGTAAGTCCCCTTGTGAAGCCATGAAATGCTTGCTCTACATGGCGCCATTTCATGCTTCTACATCCTAAACTCTGACTATTTTCTCCTCTGGAAAGAATGTCAAGTTTAGGTGTCGATAGCTCTCATTGCTGACTAATCACTAGAACCTGAATCAGAAAAGCTAACAAAACCTGAGTATACACTTTGTTTGTAGAAAGAGCTTTAAAAAAAAAAGTAACCGGAAGCTAGCACCCCCCACCAGCACACCCCCACCACATTTCCAGGTCTGTGCACACGCACCACATTTCATTTTCATGACCCTCCTTTTACTGCCCCTCACTCACCCTGTCCTGGCGCCCTCTCCTCTGACTCAGCTGCTGTCTGCCCACAGACTAGCCCACCCGGAAGGAAGCCTCCCAGACCTCGCCATGTTGAACTACACAGCCAGCCTGGAGAAGCTGGAGATGAAGAAGTTGGCTGGGCCTGAGGAGGAGAAGCCAGAGTTTTTCTCTGAGAAAGAGGAGAAGGGGGAGATGGAGAAAGACAGTGAGGAGGATGAGGAAGAAGAAGTGGAAGAGGAAGAGGAAGAGACTTCAGGTAATCTCTTTAGACCAGTCGCTGCTCAGAAGTTGCTCGCTTACCAAATGGATGGCTTGCTCTAACAAAATAAGGTGTCTGATTAACCAATAAAATAATGGTGTGCTGGTTTATTTGGGGTTGCTGTAGTTATAATACTTTATACCAATAATTTCCTTTTTAACTCTGATAAGTATAGAGAAGAGGGTTTGGTATCTGCTATTGATTTCATAGTCAACCTTTTTTCATAGCCAAAAAAAATACAGGGATTTGGGAGCTGGAGTGATAGTACAGCAGGTTGGACATTTGCCTTGCATATGGCTGACCTGGGTTTCGTCCTGGCATCCCATATGATCCCCCAAGCACCGTCAGGAGTAATTCCTGAGTGCAGAGCCAGGAGTAACCCCTGAGAACTGCTGAGTGTGACCAAAAACAAAATCACAGCAAATAAAATAAGATAATAGGAATTGTTTCTCCCCCTTCCTCAACGGGGACACTTTATATCAGAAGCAAAAATAGACAGAGCTGTAGAATCAGCTGATTCTACACGTGACATTTTCAAGTGCACCCTCAAACAAACCACTCTAACTCATTTATCCAGAAAATGACTCCTCCTGTATATTTATATAATATATTTATAATTCCATCCTAATGTAGTGGAACTAGAGGGAAATGAGAGATTGATAGTTATTGTTTTCAGTCCATTCCTAGGGCTGTGCCTGTTGTTCTTGTTATTTTAGGATTTCCCCTCTTTGTTCTTCAGGCTCTTCTTTCCTATTTCCCTTCCTAGTCTTGAAATGACATTTCTATAGGGCACGATGTGAATTGAATGGCCTCAGTGATGGAATATATTCTATGAAAAGATGAGTTTCATCTATTTAGCCAGTACCAGGAAGGTAGACAGCCTTTGAGAGTGTGTTCTCGGCTGTCAGTGTAAGATGGTGTACTTGTCTTGCTGGTATTCTGTGATTCACAAATCACTTGTATTACTTGTCTTCCTGTTGTTCATTGATTTGCTCGAGTGGGCACCAGTAACATCTCCATATGTCCTGTCACATGCTGGTGTAGCCCAAGGGCATCTGCTCTCTCCAGGAACATAAAGAACCTCAAACCATTCCTTCAGGTCATGGGAATGAGGTCTATAATTGTTACTGGGTTTTGGCATATCAAATACAACATGGGTAGCTCTCCAGGCTCTGCCATGCGGGTGGGATACTCTTGTAATAGGCTGACATCTCATGTATTTATTGATGAACCGCTTTTCTGATGGATAGAGCACTGACGAAGTGTGGAGTTCGGATGTTGAAAATGGCGATCCTCATGGTGTGGGGGTCCCCTGGCTTCTTGAGAGGCTCTGCTGGATGGTGAGCCAGGGCTAGAACACGTCTTCCTTCCTGGGAACCTCATGATCAGCTGAGCACAGAGAGAGCTGGTAGCAGCTCTGCCCAATGTATCTGAGTCATTGCACATTATAAATAAATTCTACTTACTCCACTTCCTGGAGGAGGGGCAAAGGAGAGGGAGGAAATATTCCACCCTTTACCCCTCCTCCTGGAAGTGAAGAAAGTAGGAGAATGTACGTCTATGTATGAAGAAGGGTAGAATGTGTTGTGATGAGACGGTATGTGGTGAAAAGGAACTCTCATCCACTGCTGGTGGGAATGTTGCCTGGGACAACCCTTGTGGAAAAGAGTATCATGAGTTCTCTGTAAAATTAGAATAGAACCGCCATGTGGCCCAGCATTTTCACTTTTGAGTATTTAACCCAGGACATAAAAGCACTCTTTCAAAAGGATTATAAAGGACAGTGTTAGATTGCTACAAAGTCCAGTGTCCCCAGAACCTATTTTCTCTTCCCACTCATTCCAGAGGGATCCGAAGAGGCTGAGAATAATCTGCATCTCTGAGCCATTACAGAAAATAAAAAGGACGGTGTTAGATTGCTACAAAGTCCAGCCTCCCCAGAATCTATTTTCTCTTCCCACTCATTCCAGCGGGTTCTGAAGAGGCTGAAAATAATCGGCATCTCTGAGCCATTGCTCAGCCATTTCTCAGGATAAAAGACAACAAAGTTCTGTGTGGCTAGCAACTTGGAATACAGGTTTCTTAGATTTATTTACTACAGCTGGGCACTTTCCTAATAAGACCTCATGAGAAATTGGACTCTGCCTTGTTCTCTCACTGCCTACAATGCCTATGAGCTCTACCTCTAAATAGCGCTACTCTTTTTTTTAAAATTTTTTTTTATTACTGCACCACCATGAGATATACAATTACAAGGATGTTCATGTTTGGGTTTCAGTCATACAGTTTTCTAGCACCCATCCCTCCACCAGTGCCCTTTTCTCAATACCAAAGTCCCCTGATTCCCTTCCCCCCCTCCCCAGCCCCTTATCCTAAACAATGTGGTGTGCGATATATATACATTTAGAGGTTATCATGTATATCTCTTTGCCTGTGTTCAATGCTCAGTTATAGGTATTATCATTTCCAGCAATTACTCTTATGAAAATGTTTGAATTCATCTGAATCTCTCTGCAAAAAAGCAAATTCACTCTGCTAAAACCCAACAGACTTTCAGAAACCAAGTATGGGAGCTGCTACGACCAGTCCAGCCTTGTAAGGAACTACTGAAAGAGAGATTAAGTTAAATCACCTTGCTGAGCAGGTGATCTTATGTCTCTGTGTGGTGATTCTCCAAAACACACACAAACAGTGGCCTGCATCTAATATGTTGCTCCCAAATTCAGGAAAAAAAAGAGCAAAATGATCAACCTGATAAGTATATATATATATATATGTATGTATGTATGTATGTACGTGTATGTATGTATATGCGTGTATGTATGTATGTATGTATGTATGTATAATGGACTTTGTCCAGCGTCATTTGTTGAGTGGAGGCTGGGTCCTTCTGATGCTGCATATTCATGGCGCCGGAGTAGGGAGGTAGGGGAGACCCTTCTTTCCCTTGGCAGCAAAACTGTCTGGCTTGCTCCTCTCCAGTGCTGTTAGCTAGTGAATCCTCTGCCTCAGCTCCTGGCAGAAACTGGCATGTATTAAAGCACTTACGGACTAGGAAAGTTGCCTCGAGGGAACTCTGGTTACTCAATACTATTTCTAGGAAATTAGGTAATAATAGCTCAACTTAAGAACAAAGGCCAAAAAGCTTTGCACTCGTTTAATTACTGTGTGGATAAAAGTAATCCCAGAGTCTCCATGTAAAATGTCAAAATTATCCTATGACCTAGTATTCTTGGCCCAGTCTTACTCCAGGTTTTCTCCTTAGACTTCAACCACTACTACTGTTTTGCAGCACCTCGTCAAATCTGTGTGTTGCAAGGCAGGCTTTAAATAACTATGAGGAACTGCATAAGCCCTTTTATGCTCTTTGGTGAATTTACTATCTTGCAGATTTGAGAAACAAATGGCACTTAGTGATCGACCGCCTCACTGTGCTCTTCTTAAAATTCCTGGAGTATTTTCACAAGCTACAGGTGTTCATGTGGTGGATTTTGGAGCTGCACATCATCAAAATAGTCTCATCATATATTATCTGGGTTACAGTGAAAGAGGTAAGTGGACATTGACTGTATCACTAGAGCATATGCAACCACAGTACATCAGATTATTTTTGTTTGCTGCCCATTTGGTATTTGATATGCCAAAAACTAGTAACAATTATGGACTTCATTCCCATGATCTGAAGGAATGGCTTGAGGCTCTTCATGCTCCTGGAGTGAGTAGATGCCCTTGGCCTACACTTACTTGAGACAGGAGGTATGGAGATGTTCCTGGTGCCCGCTGCAGCAAATCGATGAACAATGGGAAGACAAGTGATACAAGTGAACTCTCCATTGTTATTGTGTTTGGTTTGAATGCAGCCATGACTGCATTAGAGCACAAAGGTTATAAGATCGACACATACACGGTCATACAGAAAACTTAAATATGTTTGTCTTGAGATGAAGGAAAGAATACAAAGGACGTTTGTATTCTCGGCTTGCTTCTGAATCGGGCTAGTCATGCTCTCAACACTAATTTTTTTTCACCTAGCTTTTTCCAAATTTGTATGAAAGGGGTACTTTTGCACTGCAGAATTTGTCCCTGAATTCTCTGAGAAAATGGTAACATTCAAATGTATGTTTCTAAGCAGCAAACTCAGGTTCCAGAATTTAGTAAAATCTTTGGTAGAGCTTATCTTGATTCTTTGAGGGAACAAAATAGTCCTGGGACAAGAACATCTTTAAACGTTATGGAAAGATATATATATATATATTTTTTTTTTTCTTATCTATTAAGGGAGCGGCAGAGCCTGGCAAGCTACCTGTGTTGTATATGATATGCCAATAACAATTATAGACCTGATTCCCATCTCCTGAAGGAATGGTCTGAGGCTCTTCATGTTCCTGGAGCAAGCAGTTGCCCTTGGGCTACACTAGCATGTGGCAGGACGTGTGGAGATGTTACTGGTGCCTGCTCGAGCAAATTAATGAACAACGGGAAGACAAGTGATAGAAGTGATTAAGAGGAGAAATATCACTCAGCCAATAACTTTTTTATCTCCTATTGAAAAAATTATCTTTTAATGTACTCAACACATAATTGTCCTGTCTTTTTAATTTTTGTGGTCTACTTGAGTTAATGACATTCCCTCTAAAAGTTGTCTGGGAATCACTGCCTATCAGTTTTATAAAGGCAACTAACTAATGATGCCAAATTGCTTCTAGACTACTGTAAACTTTAAATGGTTCAGAAGTAGATAATTAAGTGATCTACCATCCTCTCAGGGCTGTGGCTCCAAAGGCAGAAACCTGGGATGGATTTTCTATAGCTCCCACCATTATCTCCAAGTCAATCAAGCATCACCTCTGTAATGTTTCCCTTTAGCCCACCATTATCTCCAATTCGATCAATCACCCCATCTATAATTTATTTTCCGGTGATTCAAATCTATCACCCCTACTTCTCTGTCCCTCTGCTTCCAGCACTCTCATTTAGCATCTCATTGTTTTCCCTGGGTTACCAATAGCTTGAAAATAGGTCTCCTGTCTTTGTCTCTCACCCACTAGTGGAGCCTCCAATTTTCAGTTATACTTATCAAAGCAGACAGTCCACTTTCCTTACAGTTTCACAGAGTACTCTCTGGTAGCTATTTTTTTTTTTTTTTTGCGAAGCGGCTCGTATGCTGAAAAGGGGCCTGTTAAATTATGACTCCCAGCTACAATTCCAGACTCATTTAACTGCTGAATTTCATTCCCTTTAGTCCAGTTTTCTGTTGTCTATGTCTCCTGGTCCTATGAAGTTATGTCGTTGGTTCCTTATTTTTCTCATGCATTAACCAAGACTGCACTTCTCACCTTTGTTGGCATAGAATAGTGTGTGTCCTTCAAGTCTCCAGTATCCTCTCTCTCCCAGGAAATGTTTTTGAAGTCTCAGTTAGGACCAAGAACCCAATCAAAGTAACACATAACATCTGTAGTTCAGACCTTGCTATCCTACTCTGACAATATTGTATACAATCTATCATACAAGACAATGAATTCCCTGTCAATATGCCTTGCATCTAATAGGGACTAAATATTTGCCGAGCTGAATAAAAAATTGTATGGCCACATGTTATGAATGTCATGCCGTAGTATGAAATTGGTCACCATTTCTGATCTTACATTTCCAGGTGTCCCTGTTTAACTATGTATTTTTTGATTTCTTGGGCTTTTGCTCTGCCATATGCCAAGCTACGCCGTCTGGCTTCCAGTGTCTGCACTGTCTGGACATGTGTGATCATCGTCTGCAAAATGTTATACCAGCTTCAAACCATTAATCCTGAGAACTTTTCAGTTACCTGTCTCTTGGTGAGCCTCTAAGTTGGGGGATCTTCTTGACTGGGCCTGTGGGAAAGTGACATCCACAGGCATGGATGTCACTGGGGACCCTACATCCACAGGCACATTCTGCTAAAACTGTAACTTGCCTTAACCAGGGTGGCTCTTTGCTAACCTGGATGCTGAGTTCCAGATCTCTTCAGCAGACAGTTAAGGAGGCCTCTTTGGGGGTCTTCTAGGGGAGGGTGAGGACTCCCTCTTCCCCCTCCCTCTCAGATCCTTGACTCAAAGCTAAAGGCATTTGGGCTCTCCTAATCCACTGATACATTTTTATTCCTTTCTTGTTTCTTTCAGCCAAATGAAAATCAAACAAATATACCCCTCAACCAGCTGAACATGTCTCTGCTCTACAGTGCTCCTATTGACCCAACAGAGTGGGTCGGCCTGAGGAAGTCTGCCCCTTTGCTCGTCTACCTAAGGGTAAAGGGTTTACTATGAGTAGTGACTCTGCATGGTTATTTGCTGAATTCCTTTATTATCTGAGTCCCTTAGACCATTTTCATAGTTACCTCATGTTCTCACATAGCATTTAGACAAATGACTCCCAAACAAATGACTGTTAAAATCAGGACTATACTGTGCTGAAAAGAAATTAACTGACTAGTTTGAGATCCACTGAAGAAAATATGTCAAACATATTCATGGAAATGTTGTAAAATCACTAAAAAATTAAGACAGGTAAATAAATAGATAAATAAATAAATGTTGAGAGGGACATCCAAAATATATTACTTAGTTTCAAAAGTCAAATTTCAAAGCACCACACCTAGTATCTCATTTATAACATGCTTCCTTTGAAACCTTTGGTATATATTTGAAAACTGGTCAACAGCAATTACTTACTTATGAGAAATAAATATAGTGCTATAAGAAATTTTACTGGCTATATTCTATGTCTTTATTATCTTAAATAAATATACTAGACTTATAAACAATCCAATAAAATAAGTATGGCCTGGGAAACAGTTCTGTTTGCATAAAGGGGAGAGAGTTACATCCTTTGACTATTAAACATGGAAATTAACATTGAATTCTCAAGTTTGTATTTTGTAAAGGTAGGATTTTTTGTACAGCGTATCTCATTAGATAGCAAGAAAGAAAGAAGATATTTCAGTAGAGGGATCCTGCCATAAAGCTTTGGCTTCATGAACTGTTTTCTTTGTTGTAGAATAATCTCCTGATGTTGGCCATTCTGGCCTTCGAGGTTACAATTTACCGCCATCAGGAATACTATCGAGGGCGAAACAACCTCACAGCTCCTGTGTCTAAAACCATCTTTCATGACATCACAAGACTCCATTTAGATGATGGAATTATTAATTGTGCCAAATATTTCATAAATTACTTCTTTTACAAATTTGGTCTGGAGGTGAGTTTGCGCATTATTCTCTTTCCTTTTCTGTGGAAATGTCGATGTCTGCTCTTGGTCGATTAGACAGTGAGGCGTCTTTGCTTGCCCCATGTTGACTGTCACTTCAGAGCAGAAGGAGGGGCTTCTACTGAGGAAGAGCTGACCCATTTGAACCTTTTCTAAGGCCAAGAGCCAAGTCCCCTACTCCACAGGTCTCTCTGAGCTCTGTAGCCTTCCAGTATGTGGATACCATTTCTGATTACATTTCACTGATTAAGAACAAATGTCATAAATCTTCCTTCTGCCTTGTGCATTTTCCAAGTGTAGCTTCCAGCTAGAAAGAATTGTTTTGGTATGAAATGGCATAGCAACATCCATATTTTGAAAGACAGACTTTGGAACTCTGATGTTTCTTGAAGAGGTCATAGCTGTAGTTCTCTTCACAAGTTGGAAAGGACTGCTGTGAACAGCAATATTGTCTGTTTTTCCCTAGGAAGTCACTTGCACAGTGTTTCTGTTTCTCTCTAAAAGACACAGCACATATGCAAGACTTAGTGACCAGGTGCAGACAGACCTACTCTCTGCAGTGCAGCTAACCATCACTCCACGGGACCTAGAGTGACTTCATTCCCCTTCCCTGTTAAGCCAGTATTTTGCCTCTTTTCATCCTTCTGCAGACCTGTTTCCTAATGTCCGTTAATGTAATTGGTCAACGAATGGATTTCTATGCCATGATTCACGCCTGCTGGCTTATTGCGGTCTTGTATCGACGCAGAAGAAAAGCTATCGCGGAGGTCTGGCCCAAGTACTGCTGCTTCCTGGCATGTATAATCACCTTCCAGTATTTTGTCTGCATAGGCATCCCTCCTGCCCCTTGCAGAGGTGAGCATTGCCCTCCCAGGGCTAGCTGCTCTGAAAGAGCCCCCTGACAGACTGGACAGTGGGCCAGGGCAACAAAGAAGTGTATTGATTTTGCCCTCCACCACTTCCCTCCTGCAGATTACCCATGGAGATTCAAAGATGCCAACTTCAATAACAACATCATAAAGTGGCTGTACTTCCCAGACTTCATTGTCCGGCCCAACCCTGTGTTTCTTGTCTGTAAGTGATGTGACCACAGAGTGCTGTCTTGCCTTTGTCCTTGCCAACCCATCTTCCTGCCTTATGCATTAGTGTCTTTGCTTCTTCCACTGCCCTTTACGATCATGTAAAGTCTCACCTTGATGCATTAATATCAAGTCATACTTGGTTCTACTTGTCTGCTTGTGTTTGCAAAACTATTTAAAAATACATGTTAGGAAAGTCATATTGACTTTCACAGTTTCACTTCTCAACACACTTTCCACCCTCCACCTTCCTTCACCCTGAGACACACCTGCCTTCTGGAACTTAGAGCGGAGATGGGAGCCTTGTATTTTGTAAATCTCTGCTTCTGGCTGCCTCCACAGACACACTGAGTGCAGTCCTGAAGAGGTTAGCCAGGCTGCAAGTATTCCTTCCAAAGGCAGGTTGATGGTTCAGAGTTTATAGCAGCATTATGATACAGTGCTGGGTGCCATGGAAAACCAGCGAAACAACTGCCTGAATATAATTTGTTTTCACTGAACGAACACACAAAGGAGCTTAGGGCTGGAGGCAGCCTCCTCTTCTTCTTGATCTCACAAATAAGCCCATCTTCTTTCCCTTTAAGAAAGGAAAAGAAGATGTGGCCCATGCTCTGGGACACTCCTGCTACAAATATGATGTAGAGAATAAAGAAAAACAGAAATGTATGTACCTGTGAAGTGTAAAAAAATAGACATGGCCAAATGCCCAAAGAGCTGTAGACCTTGATGAGAAATAAATGTAAAGAAACAACTCATCTCAGCGTCCTGCAGACTGCTCAGTACGCCCAGTACTCACACTTAGCCACAAGCAGATCCAACCACAGACGGACGCTCTCCTGCACAGTAGCTCCCATGTCTTCCCTGTAGTGGGGAAAATAGGGTCAGGCCTCAGTAGTGGACCTCAGGAAGAACCGGATATGAGCACGTCAAGGTGACCCCCGTAGATGCGGTGGAACAGATTGTGCTGTGCAGCGACTTCTGTTCGCATTGTCTTAAATGCTGTGGAACAGATTATGCGTGCAGCGACTGCTGTTCGCAGCGCCTCAACCTGGGGTGGCGGGGAAGACACGATCATCTGGACCTGGGGGAAGAAGGTGTAATCATCTCATCTCTGCCTCACCAGATGACTTCATGCTCCTTCTCTGCGCCTCCTTACAAAGGCAGATCTTTGAGGATGAAAATAAGGCAGCGGTGCGAATCATGGCGGGAGACAATGTCGAGATTTGCATGAACCTTGATGCGGCCTCCTTCAGCCAGCACAATCCTGTGCCAGATTTCATTCACTGCAGGTAATGTCAGGCATGGAGGCATCAGAGCACTCAGTGTGTGCAGTGCCCACTGACACAGGGTGGCATGCTCAGTGCCAATGAATTGGGGTCAGGAAGGTGCAGGTATCTAGGAGAGAGATGTTGTCGTTGCTTCACAGTTCACATAGAGCTGTCCTCGTAATTGGCCTATTTTCCTTATCCTCATTCAGACATTGACACATGGCCATAATTCTTCTGATTTTTTCCAAAGATGTTTCACTTTTATCTCCTGTCCCAGTCCTTATCCTGACCCTCCTTCTCATCCCTTCCCCGTCCTTATCCTTGTTCCTCCATCTCTTCCTGCATCCTGTTCCTCATCCAGTTGCTCCCTCCCCATCCTCACCCCCTCTCCGTCTCCTCAACCCCTCTTTGGCTTGGATTCTCTCATAATTGTTGTATGATGCCCTTCATGGAGAGAGGACTCTCATTCATCTCCCAGGTGGCCCTTCCATCTTTTAAAGCGCTAAGGACTCTACTTAGCCACTGGCAATAGGAGTGGTAACTTGTTAGTATCTTCTTCACTCGCTCTGTACTTTGGACTAATTATGAAACTTTTCTGATGCTCATGACTCAGCCTCTACCCTCTAGAGTCAGGTGGGTAAGTACTTACCTCTACGCATTGTTTTAAAGCTCCAGTGTGAGGTATAAGGTAGAAGCTTTCAGCCTTTGAAGATCCCTTTATTATATTAGCCAGAGAAACTTCCCACATCTTAATTGAGAGCTTCTGACCAGTGGAGCATTGTGTGTGCATGATGCGAACTGCTTAACTGCTTCCTATCTGGAATCATTCATTTAAGACCACCCCAACACACCAGCAAAGGTGTAGGGCATTTGGCTTCAAGCTAACTTCCAAATTATGTTTGTTTTGTTTACATTCCCCAGAGTTAAGGTGTTTGGCCCAAAGTGCCCATAATATGAATAACTAACAGTTATTAGTACTTACTATATACAAAACTCTGTTCCGTAAATGATGTAATATTACTTTAATGGTCTTACATGAGCAATTATAGATTCAGTGAGTTGTAATATCATAATTCCCATTCATAGAGAAACTGAGCAGGTGAGGCTGAACCCAGTCAACCTCATGCCAATGCTGAATGCTTAAGCTCTTTAGTGTCAATTGGCAGCATGGGAATCTCATTTTGCAGGTCAGAGACATAGTCCGTGGATAAGTCATTTGCCTTGCTTGCAGTCATCAGGGTTTGAAACCTAGCACCACCTATGGCTCCCCAAGCCCTTCCAGAATTAATACATAAGAGCAGAGCCATGAGTAAGCCCTGAACACACCTGGGCATGGCCCAAATTTTTAAAAAATAAGAGATTTATTTTTCTTATAAAGTGATAGAATCTTATTATGTACTGAATAAACCAATTCACAAATTTTCTTTAAAATAATGTGATGGGGACTTGAAGATTCTCTTTATGAACAAAGTACCATACGAAACATTAATATGAGGGTAATCAAGACTATTATTTACCATTTTCACCTCCTACAAAATAACAAGTCACTCCTGAAAAATCAGACCCAATGGGACTAGAGAGTAAGGTGGGTAAGTACTTGCCTTGACACACCCAACCTAAGTTTCATCTCCGGCATCCCTAATGGTCCCCCAAGTCACACCAGAAATGGTCCCTGAGCACAGAGCCAGCAGTAAGCCTTGAGCACCATTCAGAAAAGAAGCAACCAAAGCAAAATCTCCCAAAGAAACTCTAAATGTGAGTGGAATGTGGTTCTTAGGTACAGATTTTGTCAGGTGTCAGTGACATGCAGGGAAACTCCCAGCAGCCATTTAACTGCAGAATTACAGAGCCCTGAAAGCTGCCCCACTTCCAGCAGAAAGCAAAGTGGAAGAACAACGGCTTGTCAAAATGAACTCTTGACTTCCCCAGATGTGTGAACCCAGATACTGGATAGACTCTAGGAACCCCATTTTAGCTCTGTCCAATGACTTCTTATCTGCAAGGGAGACATTTTTACCACCAGTTAGATCCCTGTATAACATCTCTTTTGTTCTCATTGATTTGTACTCCGTTGAAAAATTTTGTTCCTAACACTTCTTGTGTAACTGTAGCTAAGAACCTTCTTTGTTGTGCAATCACTCATGCCTGCTACAGAAAGGAAGAGAAGACTGAAATATTTAGTAGTCAGAAAATGTTGCTCTTGGTGGGAAACTTGACTGGAAAAAAAAGGTGATGATAAACAGGCACAGTGTTTTCACAGCTTGCCTATTGGTCCATTGCTAAGTAGATGAGGATTTCCTCTGGTCAATGTTAAATGAAAGCTAAAAGTAGAGCTCAGAGAAAAACTTGAGGCCGGAGACAGAGGTCCGTGGGTAAGGAGCTTGTTTTTCACAAAACCAACCTGGGTTTGATCCCTGGCACTCTATCAGGTTCCTTGTACACTGCAGGGAATAGTCAGAGAATCAAGAGCCAGGGGTCAGTCCTGAGTATGGCTGAATGTGTCCCCAAAACAAATACAAACAGAGACAACTTTCATAGAAAGTCAAACGTATGGCATAAAACTTTTCCCTTCTTAAGGTAGAATTTCTTTACTCATTTTTCCTCTTTGCCTTTGTGTCCTTTGATGGTTTGGTGTTGTTTGTTTTTTAGGTCTTACTTAGACATGTCCAAAGTTATCATCTTCAGCTACCTCTTTTGGTTTGTCCTCACCATCATCTTCATCACTGGGACAACCAGGATCAGTATTTTTTGCATGGGCTACTTGGTGGCTTGCTTCTACTTCCTGCTCTTTGGGGGTGATTTGCTGTTGAAACCCATCAAGAGCATCCTGCGCTACTGGGACTGGCTGATTGCATACAATGTGTTTGTGATCACAATGAAAAACGTACTGTCAGTAAGTAGCCACTGTATAACACATTTGCGGTTTCAGTGCAAGAGTAAACAGTCCATTCAGTGGTTATTAAAAAACCTATTGCCCATCACTCTGCTCTCTTAAAAGCCCCAAATAAGTGCTACATACTCAAAATTCAAATGACCACTTATTACTCTTGGCTTTTCCATATTAAGCAGAATCCTGTTTCCTCCTGCACACTGTTTCAAGGTCACATGATAAGAGGATATATTTTACAGGCATTAATACTGAAATATGTTATTAATTAAAGTCCCAACTCTTCCAAGCAATAATTTGTCATGACTCATACAAATAGTACATTGCAAATTGACCCTTTTGTGAGCTTTATTAGTCACTGACTCCCTTCAAAAGTTCTACCATGTTGGCTGAAAGGAGTTCTCTTACCTAGAAGGAACTATTGAATGATAAAGTCAAATGAGCATAAGTCTCTTACACTGTGTAGAGTGGGAAATGAGATCAGATAAGCTTTTAGATGCACAATCTTTTGTGTGTCATAGGATGTGGGTCGACACAGAAGAAAACCAAGACACAAACTTTTTGAGCAGAACCCAATTTAGGTGATGGAGGGAAAATAAAAAAAGTTAAGACACCTCTCTCCTCTCCAAAGTTTAAGTTTCAGTTCATGGGGAACTTTCCCGGTCTTGCAGATAACTAAAATACTGCCCACTAGTTATCCCAGAATCACAGTCTTTTAAGCCACAGAGAAAGCATTTAAAGTATTTATTATTTCAGGAAATTATCCCTTTCTGAACTGATGGGGTTAATAAAGAAAACTGCAGCTGGCCCTACCTTAATCCCCTTGCTACTCTAGGCTTCTGACCGATAATGCATTAGATGAAGAGTGATATAATGATTTCCTGCTTTTCCCCTTCCTAGCTACTTAAAGTTGAGCTCACCAGGCAATTCAGCTATGAAAGCATTTATTACTTTTGGCATGTGCATTGCTGTTTTCAGAGTCTTGGAAAGTCAAGTCCGTGTAGCCATAAATTTCAATAATTTCTTTTATCTAATTCCATTAAAATGTTAATTTTATAGCTAATAAATATATAATTTATCCATTTTATTCCACCAGTGTTTATTTGTAAGTAGGGTAGGAGTTAGAGTTTTTGAAAGTGTATGAGACCAGATAACAGAATCATGCTTTGTTCTAGTCAGTCAGGGTCTTGCTGTTCCTGGAAAATGTGTGACAGCAAAGAAATCATTGATTCACGGTTTGTTCATTATTTAATTCATCCCTTCTGTAAATTTATATTGCAGATGTTTTCTTTGTTAGGTATTTTGTGTCTTGAATACTAAAGATAAATAGAATTGGACTTTGACTCTCAAGGAACTTATATATTCTAAAAATATAGACCACTTACAAAAAAATTATAATATGATCTATACATGCTAATTATCATAAAATGATAGGAAAGTAAATGAAAAATGTCTAATATCTTCTCTCAATATTTGAGGACAGGTTTTCTGGTAGTTTTGTCAGTTCAGCCCATCAGAGACTTGGGAAAGGTACCCAAGGAGTCAAAAGGAGAAAATATTCCTAACCTAAAAATCTAAACAAAAGCATGACCTTATAAGATTAAAATATTAGCTCACAAAGCATTTCCAATGATCAGAGTTTTATGCTATTGTAACTAATATCTGAGAGCAACTCCTAATTATCAATTCAAAATCTAAGCATGGATTTAATTTGTATGATGTGTGAAAAATTAACTACCAAAATCAAAGTTCTGGGGTTCAGTGTTCACCTATTTGCTATCATAGAGTATAGCTGGTGCCTAGAATAGTCCATCATTTTCTCTTTTTAAGAAAAGTGCTTCCAAGAACAGAAAACATACCAATGAAGACTCTTCTATACTCACTTTGTTTCATATTCCACAAAGAAATCATAGTACTTTGGAAGTATTGAGTGAACAATAAACTACAGTGACTGAAATTTTAGGAACTGTCCCTCAACCCAGAACGGCTAACACTGACAATTTGTAAATTCCTGCACATATTGAAATTGCAAGACATCGACCTTTTCTGGTTGAAAGTTTTAGAATAAGCCTTTCCCATTTGTTTTTCAGATTGGAGCATGTGGATATATTGAGTACTTGGTTAAAAATAGCTGTTGGTTGATTCAAGCTTTCAGCCTGGCTTGTACTGTCAAGGGCTATAAAATGCGTAAGTATGAAAAGTAAAATTGTTGAAACCACAGATATAATACAGCACATAGGGATGTCTTTCATGCCATCAGGCCAGGTTTAATCTCTAGCATCCCTCACGGTCCCCCAAGCAAGGTGCCAGGTGTGATTCCTGAGTGCAGAACCAGGAATAACCCCTCAAAAGAGGATGTGGCCCAAAAAGACAAAACAACAACAACAAAAAGATAAAGTCAGTTGGCAAAAGAATGACATCAAATGGTAGGAAAACTGTATTGTTCTCAGTTTAAAAGCTGGTCAAGAGATACAAAGAAAACATGGAAATGAAGTTGAGTTCTCTCTAGAACCAGTATGGAAATGATCTGGCTGCACCGTAAAGGAAATGGACCACCCATAACATGAAGTGCCTCTAATTCAGTTATCTACTACCATGCTTTAGAACTGGGAATTGGGACAGGAATAGTCACTACATGATTTTTTGTTTTGTCTTTTTTTTTTTTAATTTACAGTTAGCTTTGCAGGAGCAAGCCTGGACTGATTTGCATTTAGCATCCTAGTCATCAAAGTAATTCTTAATTTTTAGGCCCTTCTCCCCTCAGGAAGCTCAAAAGAAACAATAAACTCAAGAAAACAGCAAGGAGCAGAAGCAGAATGTCTAGAGTTAGATTGGACAGAGGCAGATGTCAGAGTTCCACGCTCTGCCTCTTGCACCAAGACCAGACGACATTACACTTTCAGGCCTCTGTGGTACCTTGAGTGGGGCAACTTGAACACGATCTTCTTTCAACTCTGACTATACCCTGCCAAAGATAAAGAGTCACTTAGAATTCATTCCAACTTGGGACAAGATGTGCTGTTATTACTATTTCTAATACACATGTTGGCTGTTCAGTTGGTTTACCTTCCATAAAGGTGATTTCTAGAATGGATGTACATTTGTACAAAAGTATTATAAGCAGCACCAAGCATAAAGACGTTTTCCTCCCTAGTTTGTCTTGGGGTGGGTTCAGGAGAAGAGCGCCCATAATCCCTAAGAGAGAGGGATGCTCAGGGCATCTGCAAAGAACTCTCTTGTGCCTTCCACTGGGATGAGTGCACCATCGTAAGCACTTTGTGGTCAATGTTATAAAGTTATTGTTTATGTTGGGTTTGATGTGATCTTACTTGTAAATAAATCCACCCTTAAGTGATTCAGTGCATTAGAATGTTGCTTTATGCCTCCGTGATTTTTCCAAGCTCAATCATAATGAAGGTCTTATAAAATAACATTGAAAGTGGATGCTATTTATATTTGTCTTTTTTTTTTTTGCTTTAGCTGATGCTGATGTGTCATGTAAACTCCCCAGTGGTGAGGCAGGAATTATTTGGGACAGCATATGTTTTGCCTTCCTCCTGCTGCAAAGAAGAGTTTTCATGAGTTACTATTTCCTGCATGTTGTAGCTGATATAAAAGCTTCACAGATTTTGGCATCAAGGTAGGTTGGATGTGGATTCTGAAGTTTTCTACAGAAACCTGTCTGGAAGTATTTTGCATTATGCTGGCTATCTGTGCTTGCTAATAGAACCCTCAAGAAATTATGACATTCCCTCCAAGCTAAACAATCCAGGAACCCTTAGCACAGGGCCTTGAAGATTCAAAAAAAAAAAAATTGAATCATGGCTTGCTCCTCAAGCACGTGTTCCCCCTTGACACATAGCTCACTTGCTTGTCTCCATGATTTTTCGCTTGCCTATTTCCATCATGGGGAAGCCTTTGTTCTCTCCTGAATTCATTCTTCTCTTTTTCGCCACTCACTTCTTTCTTCAGTAAAAAATTATTTTTATTTTTAAATAATTGCAGTATTATAAGATGATGCAGTTATGTCCTGTGCAATTAATTAGGGTGTTCTGGAAAGCCAAAGCTTAACTGGGTATCTTGAGCTCTCATGATTCATTGACAAGTCAAAACTTTAAAACTGGACATGTTGCTCTAGAGAATCTTCCATCTGCCCTCTGTCTGCCTCAATTTTAAGAAGAAACTCCTTAATATAGAGGAAAAATGTAGTTGTATTTATCAGATCTTTTCATGGAAAAGACTAAACTCTTCTTATTGGTCTTTCTTTACCTTCCTCTTTTTCCCCAGCAACTTCAGTTTCCTTTTTCTGGGACACTGGTATTACAAGATTACACTCTTCTTATTCACCACCTTCTTCCAGTTTCTGCCTCTGTAGTGTAGGGTTAAGGGAAAGAGTAGGAGGAGGAGCGTGTATTAAAGGGAATGGCACTGGGATACTTGAAGGGTCATCAGTGGCCAATTGTGTGATCCTTCAGACCCCATGTTCATCAAAGAGACCCTGATCTTTCAAAGTCCCGCTAACCGTGGTGCTAAATAATTTGATTAACATTAGGTTGTATCATCAGTTGTGGTTTAAGTCAATGCATGTGTTTCTACCTAACGTTCCT
Source organism: Cryptotis parvus (assembly GCA_021461705.1). Classification (NCBI taxonomy): domain Eukaryota; kingdom Metazoa; phylum Chordata; class Mammalia; order Eulipotyphla; family Soricidae; genus Cryptotis; species Cryptotis parvus. Next base: position 386,064 of record JAJIBD010021539.1, read on the forward strand.
AGAATTTGCTTGATACCTCTACAGGATAAACAGAATCTTTATTTCAAAAGTTTATTTAAAGATAGTGTAAGAGAGGTAGATTAAGGGTAAAAGTGATTTCTTTGCATGTGGACAACTTTGTTTCTATCCCGGCACCATTTGTGGTCCCCTGAATACGTCCAGTAGTGATCCCTGAGTACAGACCCTAGTAGACCTTTGACACAACCAGGTGAGGTCCATAAAACAAAAGTAGAGGTAAGGAAGAGGTCAATTTACAACCTGATTTAGAGCCAAATAAAAAGACACCTGCAATATATATGACAAAATTTTGATACAATGAAGATGAAGGCCTTACAATGAAGATGAATAATAACTTTATTTTATGGATAATACCAGCCCTGGAATTTTACTTTAGTGTTGTTTTGTAATGCCCAGGACATCACTTTCAGAGCAAAGCATACCACCTCATCTCTATAGAGTATAATAATATAGTAATCTTATTTTCTTCTACATAGCAAATAGAATATTTTTTGCTAAATGCCTTTTTTTTTGCCTTTCAAGTTCATCATTAGATATCCAGTACATCTAAGTCAGGTTTTCTGGAAGTTGTAGCAGTTCTTTGGAAATCATGTCCTTAATATTACAGAAAGAGTGATGGCTTTTGTTAGGATACAGCTCATGCTTGTGAAATAAATCCATGTCTTAATTAGCATTGTTCTCATGGCAGACATTCCTAAGAAGAGATTCATTTATTTAATAATTCATTTTTAATTCATTCATTTTCAACTCTGCTACAAGGAAATGGGTGCTTACTCTGAATCATATGACATATTGATGAGACATGGTTACATAAATAATCATAATATAGTTTGGCCAGTGTGATGATAGGGGACATTTGGGAAGCTACTAATTATATCAAGGGTATATGGCCATCTGCTGAGAGCATAAACCAAGCTTCCTTCCATTCTGAGCTACAAAATGAAGGATAAATAAGGGAAGAAAAGTAAATAGAGAAAATAAAGTATAAATAAAAGATAAAGGAGATAAAAGATAAAAAGTAAAGATAGAAGTAGATAGATAGAAGTAGATAAAATAGATAGTAGATAGATAAAGTATATAAAGTAGATAGAAGTAAAGATAGAAGTAGATAGATAAATATAGAAGTAATAGAAGATAAAGTATAAATAGAAGATAAAGGAGATAAAGAAGATAAAGGATAAAAAGGAGAAGAAAAGTAAAAGAAAGCAAAGTGAAATTTCAAGGACAGTTTCACTGGGGAACTGTAAGAAGCTCAGATTTAGTAAAACAGAAGTGAAGGGGCCGGAGCGATAGCCCAGCGGGTAGGGTGTTTGCCTTGCACGCGGCCAGCCTGTGCCCGGCCTGGGTTCGATCCCCAGCATCCCATATGGTCCCCGAGCACCGCCAGGAGTAATTCCTGAGTGCAGAGCCAGGAGTAACCCCTGAGCATCGCCGAGTGTGACCCAAAAAGCAAAAAAAATAAATAAATAAAAATAAAAATAAATAGAAGTAAAGACGAAGATAGATACTGAAGAGAAATAAAAAGGAAAAATGTGGTGAAATCATATTATTAGAGAGACCTTACAACTATGTTTATGACAGAAATAATCACATGGACAACAAGAAAACATTGAGGCATTCAAGGAAATAATGTGATTATTTTAGCAGTTCACTCTGCTTTAAAATGCAGAGGATGGTTTGAATACGAGTAGGATTATAGGAAGAGGATCCAGTTTGGTGAATGTTCTAATGGTACTGGAAGGATAATGGCAAAGTAAATTTTATAACAAATATGTAAGAGGTAAAGTTGGAAGAAAAGACTTCTTACACTTGTGGAGTTGTCGTTTTCATGAGCAGTAAGAATCAGTCCACTGGGAAAGTCCAGCGTGCATTTGAGTAGAATGGTCTGAACATTTAATAGACTTGAGTGCATGACACAAATGGTCTTAGAGCAGGTGAGAGACTGTGGAGAATCTGAAGAGCACCCTAGGGAGCAGTTCTCTCTAAAGACATAGGCAGATAATGCAAATAAGATCGGAGCTCTGAGCAAGAAGGTACGAAAGGAAAAGTAGAAAGCATGGTTTCTTGGGAGTTTGAGGGAGATTGTTTCCAAGAGGAAATTCAAGAGAACAAGTATATATATATATATATATATATATATATATATATATATATATATATATATATATATATATATATGTATATATATATTTCATATATATATTTCATATATATATTTCATATATATATTTCATATATATTTATATATAATATATTTATATATAATATATTTATATATATGAAATATATATTATATATGTCTTATATATATAAGACAAGACAGAAAATTGAACCGTAGATTTAGTAACATTAACAGGTGGGAATTTGAAAATATCTGACAATGTTACAGCCATCATCAGATATTAAAGGATTAAAGTCACTTTAATCCTTAAGCTATCTCTCTTACACTACCTTTAAATAAACTTTTGAAATAAAGATTTTGTTTATCCTGTAGAGTTATCAAACAAATTCTAGGAATGCTAGGTAGAAACACATGCATTGACTTAAACCACAACTGATGATACAACTTAATAAAATCTAGGTTGAACATAAAGGCCCTGGGCCAGTGAATGCAACATATTGGACAGTGTAGGGCAGGTGATAGGACTTTACATTAAAAACAAATTGTGCCATTGCATTTGACTATGCAATCATAGTTAAATCTTGTAACTATGATTTACAAGATTTAAGCATATTTGCCAAGTCTTAAGCAAGAGTCATTAGCAGCGACAAAGGTTGAAAATTCAGGAAGAGCAGAACAAAGGGAAGAATGAAGTCCCTCAGGCTATGTATGGGTAGAAAAGGGACTTGAACAGAAGAAGCAAGAGACACATTAGACTGTCGTGTCCACTTTCCTGCAAGAAAGGACAGCCACATGCTAGAGAGCATGCAGGTAAAATAATTATTCTTGGGACTGTTGTTGTCTTGGGGAGGAATGATATGTTGGAAATATAAGGAGTTTAAAACAGTGCTCATGAAGAAGAATTTCCAGGGAGCATGCTGGAGCTCAGCAGATAATGTGCCCGGTCATCCTTGTTCTGCCATCTTGGGAATAACCTTCCAAATCCATGGCAGGAACACCACTGGTTAAAGAAGAAGAAGCTAGCCAGGATTGTGAATAAGAGAGGTAGAGGAGATGCAAGTGGGCTTTAAAAGTGTGGACGAGGGGCCAGAGTGATAGTACAGTGAGTGGGTAGGGCGTTTGCCTTGCATGCGGCCGACCAGGATTCTATCCTCGGCATCCCATATGGTCCCCCTAGCACTTCAGGAGTAATTCCTCAGCGAACAGCCAGGAGTAACTCTTGAGCATCGCCGGGTGTGGCACACACACACACACACAAAAAGTGTGAAGGAGAGAAGAAAGACAGTCAAACAACGAGATTGAAAATCTCCTTAATCCGGCTTGAATTCCAACTTGGAGTATTTCCTTCCTAAAGTCCTAGCTCCATTCTTCATGGCTTATTGAATCTGAACTCACTCTTCCCTACAAAAGTTCCCTCACAGCAATAGGTGAATACATTGTAATAAGCTAAAGCATTCTGCTGACATTGAATATTTAAGAGAACATAAACCGTCTTCCTTTTCCTGCTCTCTGGGAGTCTGGGAACAACATACTCACTCCCATGGGAGTCTGTGCCGTGTTGGCTTGCTTGAGGCATCCCACTCCCAACCAGGAAATTTCATCCAAAGCCTTAAAAGAAATGGTTATGTCTATGAGCAATCATTTTCAGAAAAAGGAAACAATTTATTTTGTGCCAACAGAAGAAATACCAGCTTATCCCTTGTCTACAATTTTCTTTCAGAGGTGCTGAGCTTTTCCAGGCCACAATTGTTAAGGCTGTCAAGGCAAGGATTGAGGAAGAGAAGAAGTCAATGGACCAGCTGAAGCGGCAGTAAGGACTTTTGCTCTCCTCTCAGCCTTGTATGTGCAGTTTGCATGATCCCAGTCAGTCGGCTCTCAACCCTTGGGGACCCTCATCCCTGGAAAATCTTCATGTTCACTTTTACAATTGTGTCAGTGTTTGCTCTTGTGTGTCAGCAGTTACAAGACTCAAAGGGAAAGTGATCTATGAGAAAGCTGCGTGCTGGTGGGTGTAGGGCACTGCGTGAGATAAGACCAGATGTCAGCGTGAGTTCAGCCGTGGCTTAGGAACTTAGAACCATTCATTTGAATTCTCAGAATTGTAATAGTCTGTCTTTCAATGGTGCTCACAGTTCTACCTGAGTTTCTGATGAGTGCGATCAGATCCCAGTACTGCTCACTGTTCATTTCATCTGTGGTTCCATGGAATAAATACAGAGCCTCTAGATTTGGAAAGATTGCAGAGATAATATAATGTAATATCGCCCGAGATTTTAATATAATCCAGTCTTTTGGAAGAAACAGATGGACTTTGATAATTGATGACAAAATCCATGATTAACTGGAGACTACTCTCTAGATCTAACCCATCTTCCCCCATACCCAGTTCAAGGTTTGTTTGGTTTTTTTTTTTTGAGCTACGCATTCTGGTCACTTAAGAACTGGACCTATGCTGCCCAAGAGGTTTGAGGACTCATATTTTTTGGATAACCCATGTTTTTTAGAGAACAGTTTTAAGCAGTAAGTGAAATTTCCAAGGGTTGGTAGTGCTGACTGGAGCTCACATATTAGTATTGTGACTAACCCAGTTAGTCAAAGTAATCAAAGTGTACAAAACCTAGTTGCCTAAGTATTCCAAACCTAGTCACTTCCCCAAGAAAATAGACACACGCTAAGTCCGTCATTCCAGCCTCACTACCCCATTGTCCCCGAATGGAAAAAACCTTACTAAGATAGATTTCTTTTATTCCATCAGCTCTATATGTTGGTGAAAATACAAAATTACTCTTCATATTATATGAATATATATTATTCATAGATTCATAGGCAATCTGACATAATTGTTGTTGATTTTTCTAACTAAAATAAATCAGATATAGAAAAATAATCAATTTATTCCTATATTTAAAATGTGTTCTTGGGGGCCAGAGCAATGGTCCAGCGGGTAGGGCATTTGCCTTGCACACAGCCGGTCCTTGCCAGCCTGAGTTCAATCCCCGGCATCCCATATGGTCCCCTGAGCACCACCGGGAGTAATTCCTGAGTGTAGAGCCAGGAGAAACCCCTGAACATTGCTGGGTGTGACCCAAAAAGGCAAAATAAAATAAAATAAAATAAAATGTGTTCTTGATTTTTTATAATGAAGTCTATCATTATACTTCTCTTTAATAACAGTAGCCCTTTGTTTAATAATACAGAGATTCAGAATCTTCTATTTCGTAATGTGCTCTGTTTGGAGTAGCAATTAGAAAGTGCAGATGGGAGCTGGAGCAGTAGCACAGCGGTTAGGGCATTTACCTTGCATGCAGCTGACCTGGGTTCGATCCCCAGCATCCCATATGGTTCTCCGAGCACCACCAGGAGTAATTCCTGAGCACAGAGCCAGGAGTAACCCGTCAGCATTGCCAGTGTGACCCAAAAAGCAAAAAAAAAAAAAACCAAAGAAAGTGCAGATGAGCACAAAATAGTGCATATCAAGTCTTACCATAAGTAATGTTGATCACATTACTAAGACTAACATAGAATAGTATAATATTCTATGTATGTATATATTGTTTGAAAACAAGGATATACTTTTTACTTAGCAAATGTTTGACCACTTGTTCATGGTTTATCTACACAGATGTGTTAACCCTAAGAACTGACCAGATGAGAACTGTGGTATGTTCTTGGCATTGATTCTACTATTTCATTTACAGGATGGATCGCATCAAGGCCAGACAACAGAAATACAAAAGGGTAAGGAGAGGATGCTGAGCTTGACCCAGGAATCAGGGGAAGGCCAGGACATCCAAAACCTCTCCGAAGAAGATGACGAAAGTACGCCAAGATATTTTCCTCTTATTCAAGTAGTGTGATATTAACTAATAGCTTGATGCTAGGCAGTAACAATTTTGCATTCTGCCAGTGTCTGCAATGCATTTTTAATTTTGCAAGTTATACCTTCCCCTTGTGAATAGGACATATTTCCATTTGAATTTTATTTATTAACAATATTGTTCAACATTTCTTTATTAAACCTATGACTTTGTCAGTATTTACTCTTCAACAAGACTTATTTAATCACCACATAGCCTAACTTCTGTTTCACAGAAAGATTTTGGCCTGAAGAACAGGAAAAATTTCACTTAATTTGTTCCTCTATGGAAGAAATTTTAGATACACAGTATGCTGTTGTCTTTTATTTCTATAAATTTAATACAAAAGCACATTTATGAACATGTATGTAATTTATGTGACCTTTAACTATAGTAATTAAAATTATCTGTGTCTATGAAACTTAACGTGCTATATATTTATAATATGCAATGATAAGTCTATTATACCCAATTAAATTTAGAGGATCCTTTTGTAGATTTTGCATGCTTCTGCTTTGAAAGAAATACAGAAATAATACCCAACTTTCCCAGTACATAGTATTTGCTAATTGCCATTTATTCATATTTCCCAACAAATGCTCAAAGTAATCACAAGAAAAATATAGTTATTAGAATATATGCATTTTGAGAACTTATTTGCCACTAAATTTTTCTAGAAAATGTGGGACCAAACTTCTTTTCTGTTAATTCAATAGTAGAAAATTTGTACTTTTTTGAAAGGTCAGCCCTAATTTTCCAACATTTAATGCTCTCAGTTAGTGAAAAAGTGGCATGATGTTTATAACACTTAGTAAACGCCTTCGCCGTGGACTCCTAAACATAGAAACTTCTCAGATTCAGTTTAGTGTCTTTTCCTGACCTCTGATGTGCTTTTGCAGCTTATTTAGGTTTGACAATTGAGTTGTTAAAGCGTGGTTTTCAACATTTGTTTTCTCATTATAAGAATTAATATTTGGACGTATTTTATTTTAGGAGAAGCAGAAAAACAGAAAGCCAAGGGCAAAAAAAAGCAGTGGTGGCGGCCTTGGGTTGATCACGCTTCCAGTAGGTTTTCTCCATCCTCTTACAATTTCACCAGTTCTAACCCTTATATCCTTGACCAGAATTCAGGCGCCCATTACCTGTGTGTTCCATGCATGGTTGGATCCTTGTGACTTGATAGGTGTCAGAGAGCAGGAAAATTATGATATAAATGGGTCTCCAAAGTAGTAAACCAATTTTTTTTTCCAGAGAAAGCAATTGATTATCATGCTAAGTGGAGAAATTTTATGTGGCTTGTGAGCTCTTGGGCAGTTTATGGGGTCAAAAAGGGAAAAAGAATTGACGACTGTGCTATTCGATTCGAAGATATAGAGCGCTGCTGATACGTATTTGTTTCCTGGCTGAGAACCCTGATTAAGAATGAGTTTTAATCCAGCTTTGACTCTGATTTAAGGATAATAAGTGTGTTTATGACCCTCTATGTAAGGTACAGGTGGGGATATCAGTCAGTTTCCACTCCCTTATTCCAGAGCTTTAATTTTATTTGCATATAAGGTTTCTTTGGCAGTTTATCAGATATGAAGATGAATTTAACTTCATGTTCATTTGCTTCCCAATCTGCTTCCCTCCCATTTTGAAAAAACTTTAACTACATGCTAAATCTAAAACCCAGTAGCCAGTTCCCATTCCCCACCCTAACCCTTCCCAAAAAAAATCAGTTTTTACGAAGCAAAACAGGATAGCTACATGGAATAAATATGTTTCCCTCCCGATCATGATGAATTATGAAGCTCAGTAGGTATATCCTATATCTGTTCTATTTAACAAAGGTACTATCACTATTGACCAATGATGCTAAAATGAAATGATCCTTTTCAATCTAGCACCCTTTAAATTTGTTAGGCTATTGGGTGATTATGAATTTTTGCAAGGTATTAGCTATGTCATCTTATTTTCTGACTCTTACTGTCCTAAATAATAATAGATAATATTATTAAAGAAGGAATATCCCCAAGACCCTTAACAGTGAACGATTATGTGAAGGACTCTACAGATTGAAATTCTCTATACAGTCAAAAAATTCAGAATTTTCCCCAGTTATTATTGTGTCTTTATATCTCGTATTGTCCTCTCACCCAAGAAAAAATTTCTAAAGTTAGTGAGTCAATTTATTGAAGTAAGTGTCAAAATGTGGGCCAGAAGAATAGTACACAGGTAGGGTGCTTGCCTTGATACAGCAGACCCAGATTTAATCCCAATAATTCCTGAGATTGGGAATTGCAGAGCCAGGAATTAACCCCTGAGCAATGTTGGGTGAAGCCCTAAAAAGGGAAAAAAAAAAGTCAAAATGTGCTCAGTCTAACTAAAACAAGTTTAATTCCAAGTACTGCATTTAGTTTTATGGTAGGAAACAAAATTATAGGTTCCAAAAAAGAGTCATTTAATTTTCTGTCCAAGTCCCAAGATTCAAAACTCTGTGATTCTTCAATTTATTATCCATCAGCCTGTCAAAAGTCTCATAGCAGCGCACTATATCCCGTTTCTATCAAGTCACAAGTAAACTGTGCCTATTTTCTGTTTGGAAAGGGCCTTTGCAAGTTTAGAGAGACCTATCCATTTCCGAATCGTGTCATAGTGAATGTTTTGTCCTTTCAACTGGAGTAAATCCCATCTCAATTATTGTGGTTGTCTTTTATTTTGTCATATAAACATTGACTTTTAGAAAGAATTGGATATGGTCTTTGATAATCATCTTACAAGCTGGTAATAACTTAAATAACTTCCTATGAAGATTATTGAACTTAATTGTCTGACTCATTTCACCCTCATTATATCAAGTTCTTGAAGACTGGTGTTAAATTAAAGGTGCCTTGATAAAATTCCTACAGTGCAATAATGCAGGGATGTGTGGGATTCATAGCTGGAATCCGATTCTGACTGTGATGTTAGATTTTTTTTCTATAAATATACTTCATTTTACAAGCTTAAAAGGAAATAAGAAGAATGAATATATGGCTTATTTTTTTACCATGATAAATTCCAAAACCCATCTTTAGATCTGGAAGCACTTTATCAAAAGCCTTCCTCTGACCTAAAATTATTGGGCTTTTGCACAAATATATTTTAGAGATACAGAGTATAGTATTAAGTATAGTTGCAATAGTTTTACGTGAAATTGACGATTTGTCAGTTGTGTATTTAATAATTTAAAAATTAATTTAACAAACTAGTAATGCTGCGATGTTGTCCTTATTATTGTTAATCTCTCAATATCTCAGCATGATTATAGGTCACAAATCTCTTATTTCCATACCTATGTGCACACATTGCTGCATTATTGCTGTTCAATGATACCTTCCGTTCAAACGCTGTATGTTTCGGATCCTGCAGTCCTGTTCATACCAGTGCCAACCCCACTTTATTGTTCAGTCACTGAAATAAAGGTCCGCATTCCTGGGAATGGTTAGTGGGATTTTCAAAGCTGTTTTTACTCTCAGTCACTGAGTCTTAGTCATTGAAATGTATCTCAACACAGACTGGAGACAGGTCCTGGAATAACAAATGTACATGTCAGAGCTTCTCTACATATTCGCTTGACCACTAGACTTCCCGTAGATCATCGATTTACTTGAGCGGGCACCAGTAGCATCTCAATATGCCCTGCCACATGCAAGATAGCCGAAGGGCATCTGCCTGCTCCAGGAACATAAAGTGCCTCAAACCATTCCATCAAGTCATGGAAATGAGGTCTATAATTGTTACTGGTATACTGGTATTATCTCTACATATTAATAGGATTAAATAGGATTAATAGGATTAAAGATACAAGTTTCTGGTTTTTCCCTGGTTTTATTTTAAGTATATTTTATAAATGAATTTATTTTAAAATTTTTAATTCACCCATAAAACAGTTTTTGTTTTATGACAAAAGCAGTGTTTAGATTGCTTGAGTTAAAAAAAAAGTTTGGACTTAAAATGTCCACATAAATATAAGTAATAGAAGGTATGATTGAATACAATTTAAGCTTTTATTGAGTTAGAGCCTATAATGAGGGTAAAATGCTCAGTACGTGATACTTTCTTTTCCAAATTATGTTACCTAGAGAACATATAACTTTCCTGCAAGCCTCTGAGCTTTCATGAAGGCATTACTTTAATGGTCTTCCTTACTGTCAGATGAATGCTATGACTTTGATTTGTTCTTGCTTATTCTTACCTTATGTTATATTGCATTTATTCCTTCAGGCCTGGACCTAGTACTCTGAGCCTGGTTCTTTCTTCAGAAAAACATTACAGGTCACAATGCAATGCTTCTGTTCAAGGATATAAGGCCCAATTTATTTATTCTGCATCTTCATGGATGGTGGTTTCAGACATGTCAGAAATTATGAGCAAAAATTTCTTAGCCTTTAACTGTGTTTCGTGATAAGCAGCCAACTATTAAACAAACCTAGATTTCCATTCCCTTATAATGTACACTTCCACAAGAAAACTGAAGACATGTTATGCCATCCAAAAGATACCTTAGGTAGCATTAGAAAACCCAAATATAACTTGAAAATGTTCATTTGTTTTCCATATAATATATATATGACTCTTATATATGACTCTAGGTCTCTTTCCTCAATAGATGTAATCATCACTGAGAAAGATTTGTTGCTGAAATTTATTTCAATCTCTGGACACTTTAGTTAGCGCTACTCACAGTATCAGATAAGGGAAACAGCAATCGATACTCTTTGTGCTTTGACTCTTGCGGTCAGTGAGATCCCCTCAAATTTCAATAAGCAGCTGAAACTTCAAGTGGACAATGCTGAACTACACAGTTCCCATTGAGTGGTATAGACATTGCCAGAAGGGTGGTGGTGGCGTCTTAATGGTTATATGTACCAGATTCGTGAATTGTTCCCGGGTACTATATATTAAGCGTTTGCGATGTCTTACCATATACGTTATAGCCCCTCCATCACATATGAAGAAGCTAAGACTGTAGAGTTAGAAATGACAATGAGAGTGACAATTCAGGATCTTGGCCCTGAATCATACTGATGGGTTTTTTTTCATTTTCTAATGACAGTTTGTACCCATTCAGATGATACTGTTCTATTCAGCTTTATTTAAGGGGCGCCAAGTAACTCAATTATAAAACTGTAATAGTTTACAATCATTTTGACCATCTTGGTAACAGAACCAGTCGCTACAAAATTAATCCAATTCACCTGCGTACAATTTACAATGAAGAATGAAGAAAATGCCAGATGTACCCAACCGTGGCTAGTTCTGTATGACATAGATAAGGCTGTGTTTTCTAGCCCAAGCATACCAGCAAATTGAGTTTTGTTCATTTCTTTTTGTCCTTAACTACAAACATCTCTTGCTATAGTCTTTTTACGGACTGTCTTTGTATCTTGAGGGCAGGGACAGGGAACATTTCATTAATAAGACCCCTCTTACCTTATAATTCTTTCCAGAAATAAATAAATAAATATTTTGTTTTGCTTAGTGGTCAGGAGTGGAGATTATTATTTGTTTGAAACTGATAGTGAAGAGGAAGAAGAAGAAGAATTAAGAAAGGAAGAGGAAGAACCTCCACGGAAGTCAGCTTTCCAGGTAATTATGGACTAGTAACCATGCTCACTGCTAATTAAAATAATGTTTTTCTTTTTGACAGAGCTTTATTTCAGGTCTACGTGTCTGCCATTGTCACGTGAATTGACGGTTTCAGAAGTTTCTAGTTTACATGAAATCCTTTATTCCTCAGGCTTGCTCTTAGCAGTGCGTTTCCTATTGCCCTAAAAGTGGGCTTTCATTCACTTGGCATAAAGACTTTTTTTTCGTATAAATGAAAATTAAAGTTTTTTCATGAGCTTTATTTTTCTGTTGCAAGAAAGACTGAGAAGGCATTGCTTTGGATCGCTTGAGTAGAAAATTTTAGTATGTTGAAATAGTTAATGAAGCAAATGGTCATTTAAATGATGCTTACATCTTGAGGACTGTTATTTTATATGTGCTGATAAGGATTTGAGGAGTTATTGAATATTGAAAATACCACAGTTCTGATATTTTGTCATCTTACCTTTTTTTTATAATTGCCCACACCATTCTTAACGATTTTGTACACACCCCATGAATGAATAACTAATGCTTACTAAAGTTTTCTTGTTAGAGTTACATGGGCTGAAAGCTTGGCACCTATTTCTTTTGTTGAAGGAGCTACGTAATAGAACTGTTTTATTTCTCTTTCTTATGTTATAAGGCATAGAAAAAATCTTTTAGTCCATAGATGTCGTCTAAAGTCAGCAAGCGATGGCATCCACCCATTTTGAATGACAAGAGTTATATATGGAAACACCCTGTCTGTTGCTTTCACTGTTTCATTGCAAGCTGTGTGTTTTTTAATGACTATAGCTGTGTGTATGAGGATGCTGGCTCATCATAATTAACAACTTAACGGATTTATTTCTATTCCAGTGATTTTAATTCTACCCTTCACTTCTGGTGCAGCCAAGGAGAAAGCATGGCCAATTTTCTCGTTGATTTTTAGTTTCACAGATCATTAACTATTTCTATATTCCTGTTTTTAAGGAGAGCACATTTTATTCTAGCTTCAATGGTGGTTTCTTTTTAACATAGTGGTGCAATTGTAGGGGCTAAGTCATACTGACATCAGCTATTAAATGATTAGTCTTTGGAATTTTTTTTCTACTAATGATTCTTGCTTTGTCCTTCTTTGTAGAGAGCTATTGGGAAGTTTGCCTCAGCCATTTTAGCCTTGCCAAAGTCTGTCATTAAACTTCCCAAAACTATTCTTCAGTATTTAATCAGAGCTGCAAAGGTATTTGATGTTTTCTGGTGTGTGGTGTGTGACCCTCTGCTCCGTAGAATTTTAGACAAGCAGATCCCTTTTGCTAGACATCTGCATTTTCCCTGTTCTATAAATCTCTCAATGAAGAAATGATGAGAATTTAAAATATTGGGCAAACTTTCCCAAATGAAGTTCTGTGAAGCCAAATTGCTCATTATTTTGTTCTTTTCAGCTTGATCCCAGATTCTGTCGAAAATAGAAAGAGAAAATGCAGACATATTTCTCATCTCCATTCTGTCCTTTTGGTAGTTTGGCCTAAGTCACACCTTGTTTTCAAAGGCCAAATCTGGTTGCATGCATCAGTGATGATGTGTAAAAAGCATAAAATTTTTTCTCAGAGAGCTGGTAAAATTGAGAATAATAAATCTGTAGGATATTTATTCCATTCCATTTCTTGCTGACTTCCCCAAATTGTCCTTCCTAAATTGAATGTCAATTTTTAGTCAATAATCTGAAATCACTTCAACTCTCCATCAACCTGGGCACCCAGGAAGCTCTTCGCTCCTAAGCCACCGGTGCCAGTGATGAAGAGTCAACTACTAAAATAATTATAATCAGATTATCTTTCAATGAATCCAACCCATCACAGACATTAACCAGCTACCCGTGTTATAGATGCTTTGTTACTGACAGACCTGAAAAGGAATTACTTTACAATTCTTGTATTTTAGAGAAAGCTGTTTCTCCAGATTCAGTCTAGGTAGGCAAAGTGAATACTTAGGTCTTTATTCTCCTCCAGTGGTTATGAGCAAATGGTTTACCTCGTGAGACCATTTTCCTCACCTGGGGCTCTTATTCATATACAAGTTATTTAAATTCAGCAGGTGTATTGGAACCTGAACTTCCATATTTCTCCCAAGCTTCCATCTGCTGAACCAGGTGCAGAACCAAGAGCTGTTTTCACCATATTTTAAAGTCAAGAATTTGACTTTTTGTTCCATATTCACTGCTGTCACTCTCCTAGGTTTCTTTTCTCTCTTATGACTGCCATAAGTCTCACCATTTATACTAAGAATTCACACAAAAGATTATCATGTAAAACTATACCTATATTGCTTTCAAAAAGAAATCTTTCAGATAGCTTAAAAAAAATCTTGGTTCATGCCTAGTCGAGTCAAAAAGAAAATTTAGGATACATAGTGTCTCCACACCAATAATTTTCTCCTATTTTACAAAAAATCAAGTTTATGATAAAAAATAGTTTACAAAAAGAGAGTTTATAAAAATAGTTTACCAAAAACAGAGTTTATGATATTTGCATAATGTCTCCACTCCAATTACTTTCTCCTATTTTACAAAAGAAGCACTTAATCATAGTTTTCAATAAAATCAATTATTTTCCATCAATTAAAGATAGAAGGATATTGAAAATAGAATCATTGAGATTTAAATAAATCTGGAGTATATGAATGTTTCCAGAGATAAGGCTGGAAATTATCACTAAAGACAAGGACAGTCTGGAGATGTCAAAGGTCATCTGTGTCGTTCTTGTATGTTTCTACTTATTGTAAGTGGTGTTTGTGTCTGATTCCCCAGACGGACCTGACAAATCGAATGATAATTATAGATACCATAAAAATAAAGAAGTTTTCATCTTTAGAAGGTTGAAGTGTTCCCCTCCTCTTCCTTCATTATCAACGTTTACCTGAAACACACTGAGAAAAGAACTGATTTTTTGCATGTTTCTGGAACTATAAAACTTGCAATTTCCAAATGCAAAATCATAAATCAAGATGATTTGACAAATAAGAATTTATCCTCTGATTCTCACCCTCTTATTTCACTAGCTAAATTTTCATCTCAGGAAAAAACTCTGATAAGCAAAAGCACTTGCAATAGTAAGCAGATAGGGCATCTGCCTTGCAGGTGACCAACCCGGTTCCAATCCTCAGCATCACATATGATTCCCAAGCACTACCAGGAGTAATTCCTGAGTGCAGAGCCAGGAGTAGCCCCCTGAACATCACCAGGTGTGACTCCAAAATAAAAAGAAGAATATATTACAACCACTCTTTCTACAAAATTTCTTTCCTAAACCTCCCCTCTGGTTCACCTCCTCATCCTCTCTCCCACTATTTCATTTTCAGAATTTCTCCAACTTGCATACTTACTACATTCACAAATACCACATTCCTTTCTTATTTTCTATGCCTTGGATTCTTGAATTATCTAGAAGCAACATTGTAATAATTTTTTTTTGTTTATATTGGTGAAACTCCCAGAGCTGGGGGGTTTGAGGCAGGGACCTATGTGGTGCCTGATTGCAACCTTATTGGTTATGTGCAAGGCAAGTGCCTTACCTGCTGTACTACATAATATTATTTTTAAAGGAAATGTAAATAAATGTGAACTTTTCCTACATTTAGCAGTTCCAATTTTTTTTTAAGAATTCAAATTTTGTTGCAGTCAGAACGCTTTATGTGTGTACTCAAAAGAGATTCCTAATGAATTCTCCAATTAAAATGCTCAATAAATATTTACGGTAAATTCTTTCATTTTGTCCGCTCAAAATCTAGTTCATTTTCTTCCTTTAAAACTGTTTGGAATAAAATAGGATTATATGTTTGTCCCCAGGTTCACTATATATAATTCAGATATTTGTACTGATGTTCATTTTCCTTAAGTTACCATTTTATTAATAGAAAACTTATATTTGAATATATTGAAACATTGACTTCCTCTTTACTTTTTACTTCTCAATGCCAGTGGTTTCCTTATACTATGTTTCTCAAAGATTTCAGAAATCTGAAAATAGCACAGTATGAAATGAAAGTGTCTGGGTTCACAGAAGCTCTGACCAAACACTCCTTTAACTTTTCCTCATAGTAGAAAGCCCGGCTTCCCTGAGACAGGTGTGTCTGGTGCATGAGAGCATGCCTGCTTGGCTTCCTGAGTCTAGCTGGCTGACTTCGTATAGCAAGGTTTCCTTTTTGATCCTTCTGCATGTCTTGGGAGACTGACTGTTGGTGGGTAGATGTTCACAATTGCTCTATCATGGTTATAATACATTGATGCAACTATTTTCAGCTCTTGAATGAAAATGCAAAGGACAGTTTTCAACAGTTTCTCTTCTGTATCATTTAGGACTAATTCCTTACATGATGTTTTCTCTTTAATTGCCAAGCAATCTGCAAGCCCTTTCTCAAGCTTTTCATACTAGCTGTTATTTAAATGGCAGAGGATGAAATGTGGGGAACTATTGTGCCAAATAAGGGAGCCAAAATACTGAGGGTTGTTTTTTCACTTCAAGTTTATTTGTGGGTAATGGGAGAAAATTCCACTAATAACTTAGTCAGGCTTTCAGAAACTTCTTTGCATACAGTGCGAGAGAATCAATAATTATCATACGTGATGGAGGCATGTGGCGACTTGAGTGAGATGGTGGCTTAAACTAGAGATATCACTGTCTAATTCCAAGTAGAAATATTCCATCAACACCTGTTCCCATATTTTATTTCATGACCTGAAAATAGCCCAGGTGAGCTCAGAGTACTAAGGGATGTGGGAGGAGGCCTTAGATTTGTGCTGTGATAGCAAACCAAAAGCAGAAAGTTTTCTACTGGCCCCCTCTTTTTTCTTTTGGTTCGGATTATTAAAAATCCAAGAATAATTGAGCTTTCTCCTTCAGTTTGTTTACCAAGCCTGGATCACAGACCCTAAAACTGCACTCCGACAGAGACGCAAAGAGAAAAAGCGCAGTGCAAGAGAAGAGCAGAAGAGAAGGAGGAAGGCCTCCAGGGAGGGTGAGTGATGGGCGGGCGCAGCAGGTTCTCAGCAGCATTCCCTGTTTCCATGGTGCCAGAGGCTTCAAAGAGGATTTGTAAAGGAGAGGAGAATCTGGAGCTACTGAGCTCTTCCTGCAATGAGATCTCGTTGTCCTGGTACTTATATGCGACATTAACTAACCCTAACCCTAATGCTGAGTTAAAACATGAACTTAAGTGAAGATGCATTGCCAGATAAGAAAAGAAAATCAAAGGAAAGCCAAAGAAAGAAGGGGAGGGGCCGGAGCGATAGCCCAGCGGGTAGGGCGTTTGCCTTGCACGCGGCCGGGACATGCCGGCACGGGTTCGATCCCCAGCATCCCATATGATCGCCCCAGCACCGCCAGGAGTAATTCCTGAGTGCAGAGCCAGGAGTAACCCCTGAGCATCGCCGGGTGTGACCCAAAAAGCAAAAAAAAAAAAAAAAAAAGAAGAAGAAGAAGAAGAAGGGAAAAGTGAATTTTTAGGTATTAAGGCAGAGTGAACAAACAATACAAGATCTCTTGAGCTTTAAGTGATAATTTTACATAGGGAAAAACTAGAAAGATGCATCCGGGGCTGAAGAGAGAGTACAGCACCTAGAGAGCTTGCTTTGTGCGCCTGACCCAAGTCTGGCCCCGGCATCACAGAGCCACCCAGGCACTACCAGGAATGATCCCTGAGCACAAAGCCAGGAGTGAGCCCTGAGCATGGCCAAGAATAGTCCCCCGCCCCACCACCAAATAAACCTGTGGCAGATTGGTCAATTAAAAGAAAGCTCACTGAAACAGTACTGGGAACCAAAATGGACTGTGACTACCAGTTACAGTCTGACAGTGTAACTACTAGTGTCAGACTTAAAATTATAATGATGCACTTGGAAACTTTTCTAAGGAGATAGATCCTGCAGGCTACAGCAAAACATAATAGGACAAGAAAGATAGGTAAGGCACTTGCCTTGCAAACGGGTTTGATCTTTGGTAGCTTGAGCCCAATTAGGAGGAATAGCCAGGAGTAAGCCCTGAGAATTCAGGTGTGGTCCAAAAAATAAATTAAAACTCCCCAATAAATAAAGCCTAAAATGGAAATATTACATTTGACTTACCAATTACAGAATATACAAATATACGCTAAATATCTCTGTGTATATACAAGTAAAGGCTGGTCTATATGTGACACATGTGACTATATAGATCAAGAATTTCTAAATTTGGTAAAAAAAATTAATGAGTTGATATAAAAAAGAATGATCAGATCAGAAAATAGAAATGGCCCAAAATGCTCAGCTTCACTAGTAATAAATACAAGACAACTAAACTCAGTATTTTTACATGGGTTTTGTTAATTATTTGTTTGTTTTAGGAGGATTTAGGGGGCTTGGTTTTGCTCTTGCCCTTGAGCTACACCCAGGGGTGCTCAGTGTTTGCTAGACGCCCTGTGCTTAGTGATCATTCCTGGTGGGACTCAGGGAGCCATAAAGGGCACCAGTGGTCAAACCCATGTTGAGCAAGGCAAGTACCTACTCTCTGGACTCTCTCTCCAGCCTCATTCGTATTTTAACCTGGCAAATTGTCAAGAACTTGAACTTTTTATAAGATCACCATTTGGAGCGAGTTGTAAACAAGTGCACACACATATAATGGATGGTGCAAATCAAGTGGGAAAGTCACTCTGAAAAGCAATGTGTCAGTATCTCAAAATGTCCTACTACATACGACCATCTGATCACAAATCAGTCTCAACTCTGTGTGACTTAACTGAAGCAATATCTGCAGATGTGCAGAAGGATATACCTACAAATATCAGTAAGTGTTGGTTGTTAATAACAAAAGTTTGGAGCCCTCCTACATCTCCATGTAAACAAGAGTCATAAAATTACATTATCAATAAATTTTGAAGTACTAGTTCATAATTTTTAAATGACATTTATTGCTTTGAAATGACAGTGAGAATACTGACATAATTAAGTCAAAGATTTTGCAAAATGGTTCGCTAAAACAATTCATGTAACAAAGAAATCCAAAGTATATTTTAATAAGAGTATCCATGGTGCATAAATACAATAGAGAGATAAAGGATACATAACAAATTTATAATATCCCTTGATTCTAGGGAAGGGATAGAGGGGCTTCAATTAACTGGTATGATTAAGGTAAGTTTCAGCTAATCTGTTAAAGTTTGTTTCCTTATAAAACACACACACAGAGTTTCCTTTTAAAATTAAAACTGTATTTTAGAAAAAGAAAAAGAAAACATAATATTTGATGAAACTCATATTGAAAATGTACTTTTTTTAAATTTTGGGTCATACCTGGCAATGCTCAGCGGTTACTCCTGGTTCTGCACTCAGGAATTGCTCCTGGTGGTTTTCGGGAACCATATGGGATGCCGGAGATCGAACCTGGGTCCGCTGCATGCAAGGCAAACACCCTACACACTGAACTATCGCCTCCGGGCCCTGGAAAATATACTTTTTTGACCATTATTTCTCTTGCTACTTCCTAGTAACTTGTCATGGACATTTCTTCAATCACTGACTCATAGATCATTACCATTCCTTTTTTTTTTTTTTTTTTTGCTTTTTTGGGTCACACCCGGCAACACTCAGGGGTTACTCCTGGCTCTGCACTCAGGAATTACTCCTGGCGGTGCTCGGGGGACCATATGGGATGCCAGGAATCGAACCCGGGCCAGCACAGACTGGCCACGTGCAAGACAAAAGCCCTACCCACTGGGCTATCGCCTCCGGCCCCTTTACCATTCCTTTTTAATAGCTGTATAGTATTTTATCATTGATAATGCACAATTCATTCAACTATGCTATCCTAAGTTCACTAAAGTTTGTTTTAAATTGTTGCTACAGTGAACAGCACTATCTTAGATATTCTAACACAAATTCATATCATGCACTGCATATGTGTATGTATTTAAATGTATAGCACAAAGTTAGGAAGGAACAGCACACACTTTCTACAGATTACATCATCAAAAATAAATTTTCAGGTGAAATTATGCATTTTATTATTTTATTGGATAGTTTCTCAAAAGGCTTTAGGAATTTATATTCCTTTGCTAGAATGGATCAGGATAAAACAAGGAAGAGGTCTTAAGTCATTTTCCTATATCATTACACCACATTTTATTGTTCTCATAATTTTTGGCTTTGTCAGTAAAGACATATAGATGTTATTTATATTTGAATATTCCTAATAAGATGAAATATTTTTTCTTCATATATTCTTGCTAATTCATACTTCCAAATCTAACATTTTATATTTGTCTTCACTTCTCAGGATTTTATATTGGGTTGTCTTTCTTTAGAAATTTGGGTATATTTTTGATAGGAATATCTCTTTTCCATGTACGTGAAATATGGTTTCTCAATGAAATGCTTGCCTTAAGATTTAATTTATGAGCTATATTACCTAAATAAATGGGAAGGGAGGGGCTAGTGACCACACCTGGCAATGCTCAGGGGTTTCTCCTGGCTCTGCACTCAGGAATCACTCCTAGCAGTGCCCAGGAAACCATATGGGATACCGGACTGAGCCTGGGTAGCTGTGTGCAAAGCAAGCACCTTACCTGCCCTACTATTGTGCCAGCCTCTTGCTATCAACCCTGCCTCTATAGTTTTTAATATTCTCAGTTTTGTCAGTTTCTTCTTTTTTAATTTTGTAATTCTTTTATTATTTTATTACACCAACTTTAGACATACAGTTACAAGATGCCCATGCTTGAGTTTTGGTTCTACAGTGTTTCAACACCCATCCCTCCACCCGTGAACATCTCCCATAACCAATGTCCCCACTTTCCTCCCACCTCCCCAGCCCACCTCCATGGCAGGTTCTGCATCTCCTTTCTCTCTTTCTCTCTATCTCTCCCTCCTGCCTACCTTTCCTACACATCGTGGAATGTATATTCTAGGACATGTATGGTTCCACTAGTTTGATGAACTTAGGGAGCCTCACGGTCAGCTGAGCTAGGGGAGAGCTGAGTGCCAGCTCTCCCTGTTGCATCTGAGGCTCTGCATGCTATCTTGTTAGTTTCTTTATGCAGTGTATAGGTTTTCCTCTTGCTTAAAATCTTTCCCTCCCCAAGTATTATGAAAATGTTTTCCTATATTTCCATTTTATTTACAATTTTTTTATTTTTCAAAGTAGAACTTTTGTTTACTTTTAAATGAATAGACAATATACCAGATCTATTCTTCAATTTTTTTTTATTAAACTTAAATGCTCCTTTTACCAATGTTAAGAGCCAATGTTCTTGGCTGTGTTTCAAGAGTCTGTATTCTGACCCATTATCCTATTGCATCTATCTGGGCCAAAGTCATATATTCTGAGTTCAGTAACTATAAGTTTAGTTTTAATATTTGTTACTATAAAATCCGTTCATTGCCCACCCTTTAGAAATTGTTTGTCATTCTTAGACATTTTTCCAAATTCATTTGATCCATTCTAACAATGTGAACTTCAGTGGTTTTGTAAACATCAGTGTACAATGAGGATTTTTTTTCATGTACAGACACCATTTAGCTTCTAAAGAGAGCACTAATTCAAAGATATTGAATTATAGAGACTGAAATAAATATTTATTCAGTATCTTCTTGTTACAAAGCTATAATAAGGTTACTGGTTATTTCCAGACGAAGGAGGCAGGCAAATTCTGCCCCTCTAAAGTGCCGGGCAAATTCTGCCCTTCCAAAGTGCCAGGTACTTATCTAAGTGCTTTCTGAGCAGTGACTTATCTGATCCTCACAGAGTCCCAGAGGTCAGGAACTGAGACCCCAGAAAAGTAAGATATTTGCCTGAAATCACACAAGCATTCAGTGAGTGATTTTCTAGGTTACATAATAAGCCTCCGGGCTCTCTAGCGTTCTAGATCTTTCTATCTTAACCAGCAGGGAATATAAGGGAACATTACAGATCCTAACGAAGTAGACACTAAAGCTTTATTTATAAAATAAGTTGAAACCATGTTCCACCAGAGAAAGAAAAGAGAACGTGTAATCAAGAGTGTATGGGAATGCAGTATTTCATGAAGGAGATTGCATTTGAATATAAAATGACATTCTAGAAGCAGAAAACAAAATTATGTGTAAAAGATCAAGAGAAAGTCAGCTTAGCTGAGACATGATATGAAACTGCCGAGCAGAAAGTAGCATAGTAGAATGTCAGTGTGGACTAGTTTGTATCTTAAAGACAATTACCAAATCAAATGAAAGAAGTCTAACTTGAATTTTTTTTATATTAAGACAGTGTAACTTTTTAGCTTAAATATAATCTGAACGTATTACATGGACTTCTATTAAAAACTTCTTGTTATTTATCTTAAATTCAAATTTGTTGGGGCATTCTATATTTTTGTTTACTAAATCTTTCAGTCTTAACCTTAATGGTTATGAAATAAGATGAAAGTTTATGATGTCATTTTAGAGGCTGACCCACTAAAACTTGTAACATTACCCCAAGGATCTCAAAATTAAAATTTTATAGTTTGTGTCAGGAATTGGCGGACTTTTTTCTGGAAAGGGCCAGGCCATAAATATTTTAAGCTTTGGGAGCTGTGAGTCTTGGGTGCAAGTCAGCTCTGCCATACTAAAGTGAAAATAGTCACAGAGAGCAAGAAAAATAAATGGATGGACTGTGTAAAAGTGTGGATTTTCTGAAATTTTCACATGTAACAAATACTATTTTTTAGCCTTTTGAACTATCAAAAATATAAAAATCACTCTGATCTCATGAATCATTTAACAAAAGGAAACCACTGAAATTGGACCAGAGAATTGTGGTTTAAACATTCCCAGTAATCCTGATTCTCATTCTAATGTAGAGATATTTGCCTGAAATCTCAAAACTATGAATTATTATGCCTTTTCCCCAGGAGCTCTTAAAAATAGGCAAAATATCCTAGAATTAATTATGAAATTCCTTTTTAATCCACAAGAGCAGTGTTGACATTTAGTTTTCCCTAAAAAGAGCTAACTCATGTTTCTTCAACACACTGGACAGGTCCCGTGGAATGGGAAGAGCGAGAGGAGGAACCGATCAAAAAGAAATCTGATGGACCAGGTAATGAAATTAAAGGCCATATGAACTGGGAGAAATTTGAAAATGCTTCTTGCCCAAGTGTTATATAATGGAAAGTTGCCTAAAAATAATTAATCAAATACCGTGCCTGAACTGTGACTAATAGCCTTGAAAGCCCATCTCTAATGAAATTACAAAGTGACTCCTAAACCCAGAGATTTACACAGTAAATTCTTCTCGCCATATGAACCCTCTCTCCATAAAAACTATGAAAGGAGATTTTAGGGAGCCAGTTCTAAGTATCTTAATGCAGCCATTTGAATACAGGCACAAAATTATTGGCAACTAATTTTTTAAAGAACATAGAGGAAAGAGAGTTAAATGAAAGTGGAATTGGGGAAGTGAGAAGTCCTCTAGAATTCAGCCAAGCTCTTGGTTTTATGAAAGGAAAATTAAATCCCTATGAGTTTTCTCTAGTCCAGCTACAAAGTGACAGAGCCAGGGACAGAGTCCCTGTCTTCCAACTCCAGATCACAGCGCCATTTGGGCTTCTCCCAGTACGTTACTGAGAAGAGAGTTTTCATGCCTGGGAGACAGGGGAGGAATGAGGGTGGGGGGACGAAACTAAAACCTCCCTTTGAAATAAACTTAAAATTCTCTATTTCTATAAACACCAGATTTGAGTTTATTTTCTGTTCTTAACTTTTTTTTTTTTTTTTTTTTTTTTTGATTCACACTCGGCAATGCTCGGGGGTTACTCCTGGCTCTGCACTCAGGATTTGCTCCCGGTGGTGCTCAGGGCACCTTATCGGTCAGCCGCATGCAAGACAAACGCCCTACCCGCCATACTATAACTCTGGCCCCTTCTGCTTTCATTTTTTGTGGGTGGTTTTTGGGTTGTTTTCTTCTTTAATCTCACAAATTAGAAAGTCAATTTACATTATTTATCAGCAAGCAAAACTTAGTTAAGGCTTGGTTTCTCTAGACCGAATGACTTTCAAGAGCACCGTCAGCTGGCACAACATGACTTTTTCAGAGATAGTCAACACACTTTGAGATACCGTTTGTCAACATAGTATCTGCTTCCAGATCAATTGATTCACACTTATGTGAGCCTGGTGTCAGTGCAGCAACTACATGGTATGTGATGATAGTAGCTAACAAATTAAGGTGTACCTTTGCCAGATACTTTTCCAAGAACGTCAGGCATATTAAATGTCAACACACTCCAAAACCCTCATTCTGATTTAAAGGATAAGGAACCTGAAGCAGAGAAACAACTAAGTTTTCCAAGTGCACAACCGCTATAGAACCTGTGCTTTTAACCACTATGACTTGAAAACTAAATAAATAAAATCCTTATTTCGCATATTTGGAGCCGCCCATGTAAGTTATTCGTGTCCCCAACACACTCATTTTTTAATCGTGAGAACTACTGTAAGAGAAGCTGTGAGAATACCTCATTTCTCTTCACCACCTCTTAGAAAATAATTGTGATTGTGCTAAAAAGTAAGTTCTAAATTATGTATATATCACTATCACTATCTTCCATTCATCATCTATTTGCTAGAGCGGGCACCAGTAATATCTCCATATGTTCTGTCTCATGCTAGTAGAACCCAAAGGCATCCGCTCGCTCCAGGAACATAAAGAGCCTCAATCCATTATATTAGGTCACAGGAATGACCTAATATAAATGTTATTGGTATTTGGCATATCAAATATGACACAAGCAGCTTGCCAGGCTTGCCGTGCGGGAGGCATACTCTTGTAGTATATATATGTATGTATATACTACATATATATACACATATATACATATATAGTATACATATGTATATACATATATACACATATACATATATGTGTACATATATATACATATATGTATATATACATAAATGTATGTATATATACATATATATAAGATATAGCTAGTGTTTCTTTTCAGTGCACCCCAAGTCTTCTAACCTGCAGAGTTAGATTTCCGCTAACGTGGACACAACAGGGATGAGGGGTTCGAGCTACACGGCTGTGGGGGAAAAACTCGGGCTTGGCTCAAGAGCAAAACCAAAGCAGGGGCGTGAGGGTGGGAAAATGAAGGTCTCGGTTCAGCCCTTGCTGCTCAGCTGTGCTCTTCTGTTGAGCTGGCATCTTTCTCCTCCCTTTGGTGTGTTCTCTGCCTGGGTGTTTTTTTCACCCATTCTAGATGTTCTTTGTACTTCCCGAAGTATTCATTAGGAATATTGGACACAATTTTACAAAGGAGTGGGACGTGGGCCCAGAAAGGCATAGTCAGGGTCTGACTTTAATTACAGCCATCACTGTTTGCATCTCTGCACCTATTTCACCAGCTGGTTCTTCCAATCCCTGATGGTCCCTGGAGTCTCTTCTGGGAAAAATGGTCACTTTACCATTTCCCATCTGCTTTTTCAAACAACCACTTTCTTTACCAGGTGGCAGCTGGTAATTGCAATGTTCTTGTGTCTTCAGTCAGTGCAACAATTATATTATATATATATAATTATATTATATATCACAGACATGGGGCAGAGCTGCTACCAGCTCTCCCTATGCCCAGCTGCTCACGAGGCACCCGGGAGGGATGGCGGATTCTAGCCCTGGCCTGCCACCCTAGCAGAGCCTTGCAAGAAGCCAGAGGAACCCCCACACCATGAGGGCAGCCATTTTCCACATCCGGACTCCCCTCTCGTCAGAACTCCACCCAACAGAAGAGCCAATCACAGCCCAGCTCGCTCAGCTGTAAATTTCATCAATAAAAGCTCCAGATTATATGTGACTACAAGAGTATCTCACTGCACAGCAAAGCCTGGCAAGCTACCCATGTTGTATTTGATATGCCAAATACCAGTAACAATTATAGACCTCATTCCCATGACTTGATGGAATGGTTCGAATGTCTTTATGTTCCTGGAGGGAGCAGATGCCCTTGGGCTACACAAGCATGTACAGGACAAATGGAGATACTACTGGTGCCCTCTTGAGCCAATCTATGATCAACGGGAAGACAAGTGACAAGTGATACACACATATATATGCATACACACATAAATAATTTGGCTCCTCTATAATATAGACACAGATACACAGGGCAGAGCTGCTGCCTGCTCTCCCAGTGCTCAACTGATCATGAGATGCCTGGGAGGGAAGGCAGGTTCTAGCCCTGGCCCACCATCCCAATAGAGCCTCGCAAGAAACCAGAGGAACCCCCCATACCATGAGGGCCGCCATCTTCAACATCCAGACTCCACAGCTTGTCAGATTTCCACCCAGGAGAAAGTCTATCTCTCCCTGTTGCTGGTTCATCAGTAAATGCATGAATGAGAGCCTACTAATGAGAGTATACCACCCACATGGCAGAGACTGGCAAGCTACCCAAGCCATATTTGATATACCAAATACCAGTAACAATTATAGACCTCATTCCTATGACCTGAATGAATGGTTTGAGGCTCTTCCTGTTTCTGGAGTGGTCATCCACACGACAGGACATATGGAGATGTTATATATAATATATAATAGCTATATATAACATATAATATCTATATAACACATATATTTAATATAATATATTAAATATATATTATATATTATATAAGACATATACAATATTATATATAATGTTGTATATATAGTATATATTTATAAATATATATTTATATGTTTATATATATTATAGCTCCTGTTGGTTTCTGCCATGCCTACCTGAACTCTATCAAAGATAACCCCAATTATAGTGAAATTCCTCTTTGTGAATTTTTTGGGGAAAGAGAAAACTCTTTCTTCCTGAGCTACTAGCTCTTTTTTTGTTCCATTACCAGGTCAAAATCTGATTCATGATAGTCTTTAAAAGAATGAAAGAAAAAGAGAGAAACTTGTCTTCAATGACCATATATAAGTACTATATATTAGCCATCAGGAAGCTGATCTGGATATAGTAGAAGTATAATCCAGTGTCTTGAGAGAGAGAGAGAGAAAGAGAGAGATGCTCACTAAATTCAAAGGTAAAATAACATTTAGAAAATTTGCTCTGTTTGTGGTGCTGCCATGCACATGTAGAAAGATCCACAACAGCTTTCTGTGCCACAAGACTGCATGCCCAGCACCCACAATTTGGCAGGTTCATGGAGCTAACGTCAGCTGCACTTTGGTGAAACATCACTGTTGATTTTCAACAGCAAAATGGTCTATGTCATTTTGTCCCCTTAAAATCAGGTATTGTCTGGTTTTTTTCCCCAGATAACATCATCAAGAGGATATTTAATATTTTGAAATTTACCTGGGTTCTGTTTCTGGCCACGGTAGACAGCTTCACAACTTGGCTTAACTCCATTTCAAGGGAGCACATAGATATCTCTACGGTTCTGAGGATTGAAAGGTGCATGCTGACCAGAGAAATCAAAAAGGTAACAGTAGTCTTCCTTGTTTCACTGCCTCCTACAAAACGCAGATCTAAACGTCAATATGTATAGAGAACTCCAAGAAAAATAAGACAAATTTTTCCCAGACAATCCTTGAATAACCCCTTGGCTTTTCTTTATATTTAAATTTGTTCCTGAGGGGGACACAGAGAGACCCAGGGAGCGAGCCAGAGAGACAGGGCACACATACAGGGATAATTTCTGGTTTATTCACTTTTCTTCCCTTGATCAGCAGAGTACACAGGTGCCCGTCTGCCCTTTCCCCCATGGAAAAGGATTATGTTGTTTAGTCTGGGGATTTATAGCTCAGACACCCTATAATTAGGATCTGTCTAGAGAAACACAATGTGGTTAGGCCAGGAAGATAGCTCAAAGGGCTGGTGGAGAGTGCAGGTGATGCCCCAGAATCTTCTGCCAATCCTCAGTACCTATGAGGTGATTCTCATGGTCCCCAGCTCTACCGGGCCTGAGCAATGCTGTGTCCTTGGACTCCGTACGCTGAGCTAATTATCTGGAAGTAAGGATAAAATCCTATTCCAGAGGAGACAAAAAACTGAAATACAGTCTCCTATGGTGTGTAGATTCTCTATGACATGATGTCACTTGTGGCCAAGCCAAAACTTAAGCCCATGACCTCACACACGTAATCAATGACTTAGCCCCATCTGGGACCCCTATATTGTATTTTCAAATAAATGTCCAAATCTGGAAAGGTGAATTTGACTTATCACTCCATCTACAAAGAAGAAGGGAGTTTTGGTTTAGCATGGCTCAGTACCACTGGTACCATTAATTCAAAGCGTTGACACCATTTCTAACTTGGCTAGTTGTATCTTGTTCATTATTTAAGGTGTGTGTGATGACTGTGGATTCTTGTGGATTTTGAGGAATGCCGGGTGGCTGCCCAGGCAAGTGTTTCCATAAGAACTATGGCAATATCTCCCTCTCTGCAGGGCAACGTTCCCACTCGGGAGAGCATCCACATGTACTACCAGAACCACATCATGAATCTTTCCAGAGAGTCGGGTCTGGACACAATTGATGACCATCCAGGCGCCTCCTCGGGGGCCCAGGCAGCCCAAAGGATGGATAGCTTAGACTCGCATGACAGTATCTCCAGGTATTCCACTTTCTAAACAATGATTTTACTGTAAACAGAGGTAAAAGAGTTGGGTTTGAAGCTCTGAGAAATGAATGCGTGAAGCGAAAGCTAATCAAAATCTGCAGGAATGAATGTCCAACCTCTTCAGGTTTTCTTTATGTGTGTACGGCAAGAGTAATTCTGCCTTGACTAGTGTTTTCATCAAATCAGCTCTCATTGGAAGCTATTAGGTTTACCTGTATAATTCATAGGCCTGATAACAGATCACCAGACTCCTGGAGGCATGTAAGAACAAATCTGATGGATCACAGGATTGTTTTGTTTCTAGAACTGCACATTAATGCTGATTTTTTTTATTTTAATGCTACTCTGCAAAGTATCTTCTATGTTAGAATCATTTTCCATCTGTTGCCATCCTTGATCATTTTTTCTTTACAAATCATTATTTTGTGACTCAAAATGAAAATTTGTGAAGCTGTTCTTTCAGCTTCCATCTTCCCTGAGGGAACTGAGACTGTTATGTGTGATTACTTCACAATGGGGAATGTGACGGTATTTAGCACTTAACATGGGTTGGCCCTCAAAAAAACTCTGACATGACTGCTCTTATCAACCCCATTTTACAGAAGGCAAAGTTCACTTACAGACTGGGTCACGAGCTGAATGCACACAGCTAGGCATTCTCCAAATGTTGACCCAAGAGCTATCCTCAGAATGTTCAGCTCAAACCCCAAATTCTCACCTAATGTGTTAGCTGCCTCTCGTTGTCCCTCCCTACAATCCAGACCAACTTTGAGAACTGACCCTCTTTTCTTATTGCCTGTCCCAGAAAATGCCTCATTCCTTTTCAGCTAAGTAGCTGCTGTCCAGTATATAGAGTTAGCCTCCCAGTAAAGTACAAGGCATTCAGTGTGGCTGGACTGAATGAATTACACCTTACATCCAGCTTCATAGGTAAAGAATTCTATCACTGGGGGCCGGAGCAATAGCACAGCGGGTAGGGCAATTGCCTTGCACACAGCCGACCCGGGTTCCATCTTTTGGCATTCCATATGGTCCCCAAGCCGCCTCCAGGAGTAATTCCTGGGCGATGAGCTAGGAGTAACTCCTGAGCATCACCGGGTGTGACCAAAAAAAAAAAAAGAATTCTATCACTGAGATAGTGATATCATAGTCATTGAGAAAGTCATGCATTTATTACTTTAAATAATCAAGTTTAAAAAAAGCCCTTTTTCCATGCCAAACCCTGGGTTGATTCTGGGATAGAGCCCCTAAAGGTAAGGAGTCATCTCTTGATGATTTGAAAATCAGAAAGCAACTGTGATCAGCTTAGAAGCTTCCAGATCGGAGTCCATTTCCCAAATGAGGACCTAGAGACCTGGTAGATTTGCCTTTCCCAAACAGTGTTCCAAAAGAACTTACAGAAGGAAACTGCGACTTCGTCACCAATAAACACTCCTAAACAGATAACTAGCAGTTGAAATTATGACCTGAGCAGGGAGAAGAGGGTAAAAATGTTTTGCCTTGAAAGCTAATTTAGCTCCAACTAAAGTGCTCTACTGGAACTTTTTCAGTTGTACCTGTTCTTCTTTGTCCCCAGCTAACTCACCTGTTCCTGGTTTATTGCTATAAAACAATTTATCACACATACCAACTATTAAAAACAAATTTTAAAATGGAATGTATAGTAAAACCCTACTATGTTTCAGTATATATGTATTGATTTAAATGTGAGTTTTGTGAAAAGAAAACTGCACATAAAAACATTTCCTCCCCTACCCTCCAAGTAAGTATTGATCTTTTTCAAACCCTTCCTGGGTATTAGAAGAGATTATGTTTTGTTTTAATTTGGGACTAGCCTTTGACCAAAATTTCTAATATATATATATATATATATATATATATATATAAGAAATGTATCTAATTTGTCTATAGTATCTAATTTATATATATTAAATTTATCTAATATATATATAAATATATGAATCCACAAACTGCAATAGATGTATATTTTCTGTTAACAAAAGGAAGATAAAAGCTCTGAAGAATTTCAACACCATAACATTCGTTTGCTAATTGAGATCAAGATATTTTTAATCCCTAGAAGAAAATAGATTATTAGAGCCAAGGGTATTTGGTAACAATTTTTTTTTATTTCTCATCCACCTTGTACACCGGCATACGCATGTTTATCAGTCATTGACCTCTGGTGATATCCAGGTATCACAGAGGAACTTCAATAGAACTGCCTTTGAGCTGACAGTGCCTTTTCCAAGTCTTCCTTGAAAGCACACCAGGCTTCGTGCTTTTGTAAGAGAAACGTCAGTCAGTTTTTTTTGTCAGGCTCCAGTGAAATAGAGTCATTGTTGTTAATATTTTATTTTTTTATTTTGTAAATCATAATAACTGCCCTTCGGGAGCTTTCGTGTTGAGCTGTGATTAGTTTCTGTTGCAACATTTACCTCTCTAATCTATGCACCAGTTATTTCAACCAGATTATTTTCTCTTTAATTCATTGTCATGTTAGACATAAAAAATCCATCTTTACCTTTGTTCTACCCTGATTCTGATGGACTCCTCCGTATTTTAAGGTAGCTGTTTATGTAAAACAATTGAAATGCATGGGCATATGTGCAGCCATGTACACATATATTGATAGGGAATATCAATAGATATTGTTAGGGTTATTGATTGTAAGCAACTTTAAATCTAATCTAAGTTTACAGAACTCATGAGAAATAAGAGGCAGGTAATGAATGGCTGCTTATAACAAAAGATATCTTGATATTCCCCTAATTTTAAAGTAATTAATCAGTACATTCACTAGTAGAAAACCAGTATCTTTGAAATTAGTTTTTCATGAGTTTTTTTTTTTAATTTTTACCTCAGGAAACAGGAACTATGGAAGGGTAGGGTAGTACCTTGTTAGTGTTAACTATTTGCACCTTTCTTAATGACCAAAGAGCACTCCTTGCTCCTTTGCTTTGGAAAATTTTCAAGTCTTTAAACAATCAATTGTGCATGTTATTGTATGCAGATCACTGGTGATGGCTAGAAACAGGGCTGTCTTCCCTGGAAGAGCTTCCAAGACTGGTTCGATCTTGGCTACCTACATGACTGGGCAGGCCAGCAGTATCCTCGGAGGAAGCAAACACTCAGACACCCAGATTGGGTGCGCCATCTCATGTGCCACCCTACTTCTCTGGGTAGAAATGGCGCCCCCATTCTACCACTGGGGACAAAGTAACTGAGATCAGATACCAAATAAATTTTTCTTCCCTTTAACCTATTGAATAGCCTGATTTTCTTCAAATCCTGGTACAAAATTAAATTCTCATGTCACTTAGTTTTGAATGATTATTTTATGAAATCAGATAGTATCAGCTGTTCTTTAAATAACTGTTTAAATTATGTGTCTGACTCTGTTATTATAAAACTCCTCCACTTCCTCTCCTCCTCTTTCATCTTTAATCTTCACCTTCCTGCCATGACCACTGGTCACAGTAGAAATCACCCACTCGGTGGGGTTGTTTCAGTTCTGAAAGTGGGCTGATGTGACAATAACACTTACCAAAGAATCAACAAACTAATAGAAGCTTGGAATTAGAACAATCCGTTCCCTTGTAGAAAATCTGAACAGATTATAGGAGAGAATGCACAGTAGTCTTCTTCCTGAAAATCCTAGAAGGTCTTGAGAGAACATCTCTAAAAATGTGAAATGAATGTCAAAAATCCAGTTCCATCATCTTATAAATGATAAAAAGGGTAACCCAAAGATGAAACTTGATTGTTTTCAAACTTAACCACTGGTTAATGGACAGTGGAGACAAAAGTCCAACTCTCCCTGGGCTTACCCAGGGCATTTCTAGTTTATGTTGCCATAAGCTTCTCATTTTGTAGATGGTGCAGTGACTTCAATAGTAGACACGGCCCTATTTGGAGAGGGGAAAAGAGTCTCTCTATTTTTTCTCTCTCTTTCTCTCTCTCTCTCTCTGTCCTCATCTGTGACCAATTGGTCACATATATACCCTAGTCTGCGTCTTAACTATGTAATTGATATGCACAGCATGATGGTCCCATTGGAGCACTCAGGGGATTAGTTTAAAGCTTTTGGAACTTGAAAATCCTTTTTAACTGGCTTCATGAGTGAGTGGTTCTTATTCCTGAACACCACCGGAAGTTATTGCCTGCTGAATGTTTGCTATCACTGCCTGTGGGTTGGACACAGAAGGCCCCCCTGGTCTGGTCGCTTGATAATGATATTCATCTGAGAAATCAGCCATCCTGTCTCATCAAAGTCTGTTTTCCTAACATCATCCAGGTCATTAGCTCTCAGGTTGAGAGATGACTATTCCAGCACAGCCTGTCTCTAGGCTCTTGAGGGTTAGACTATAAGCCTATCTGGGATAGGCTCTTGGGGATTAGGCTATATATAAGCCTATCTGGGATATGCTCTTGGAGGTTAGGCTATAGCCTATCTGGGATAGGCTCTTGGGGGTTAGGCTATGAACCTATCTGGGATAGGCTCTTGGGGTTAGGCTATAAGCCTATCTGGGATAGGCTCTTGGGGGTTAGGCTATAAACCTATCTGGGATAGGCTCTTGGGGGTTAGGCTATAAACCTATCTGGGATAGGCTCTTGGGGGTTAGGCTATATATAAGCCTATCTGGGATATGCTCTTGGGGGTTAGGCTATATGCCTATCTGGGATCAGACCTCTGCCATAACTGTTCCTTTTCCCTCAATAGCATCCATCACCCAATAGCATCTTAGTGCTGAATCTACCTTCCATTTGTCTTTGGTTTGGTGTTTTGTTTTTTGTTTTTGTTTTGTTTTTTGTTTTTGTTTTTGTTTTGCTTTTTTTGGGTCATACCCAGCGATGCTCAGGGGTTATTCCTGGCTCTGCACTCAGAAATTACTCCTGGCGGTGCTCAGGGGACCACATGGGATGCTGAGGATTGAACCCTGGTCAGCTACCCACTGGACTATCACTCTGGCCCCTTCCATTTGTCTTTGATTGTTTCTCCCTTAGGTTACAGGAAATGAGGATTTAAGCTGTAGTTTCTTACCCCCAAAGACATCCTTCAAGACCTAAACCTGATCCTGAAGGAAAAGAAATGATTAGGTCAATTGAAAGTTACAGACAAAATGACTTTGCAATTGCTAGATTTCTCTTGTTTTCTTTGTCCCATTTTCTTTTCTTTTCTTTTCTTTTTTTCTTTTGTCGGATGTTGGTTTGTATCCAGTCGCATATCAAACCAGCATCTCTGCTACATGCAAGGCATCTGGTTTGGCTTAACTGAATGTCCCTCCAAAAAACGGAGTGAAAAATTCAGTTTGTTGTGATCATTCCTGAGTTTCCCTCTCATTTTGGATACCAAAGCTAATAAAAATAATAGTAAATTAAAAATTGTATATACATTTGACACAAGCAGATGATTTCTGCTGGAGCAATTTGGTTGTGAAATTCTCTCAGGAAACTCGGGGAGCTCCAAAGAAAGTGCATTTTCTTTGGTTAAAAAATAATAATAAAGAAAGCAACAGCTGCAAAGTTATACAAACTCACGTTGGGACGATTCCATTTACATGTCCCACCCATAGAGTGACACATTTTAATTTATCACTAGCCAGTATATATCTATAGATGCTTAACTTTTCAAAAGTCTGCACTTTGGTGTTTTATTGTCCTGCCAAACAGGTCCTTTCCTGCCCCTGAGCCCGCTGTGGCGGTTGCATTGTCAGTGGTGTCAGTATTGTGTGTGGTTTGCTGCATGGCTGTGTGTGTTGATCATTTGATCCATGTGTAAACCGATGTTCCACTGGTGTTTAACACTGTGTCTCTGTAACTGTTTGCGCTGCTAGCTGCTACACTGAAGCAACCACGCTGCTGTTCTCAAGGCAGTCTACCCTTGATGATTTAGATGGACCAGAAACTGTTCCTAAAACAAGTGAGCGTGCACGTCCTAGGCTCCGTAAAATGTTCAGCATGGATATGTCCTCCTCATCAGCTGACAGTGGCAGTTTAGCATCAAGGTGCTTACACTTGTGCATGCTTTGTCTCGTAATTCTCTCACCTTCCCCTTCGTGTCATTGCAAATATAAGTTCATATAATGTGCTCTTTTTTTCTCATTTTTTATTTGAAGAAGTTGCATGACTAACCAAAAAAAGCACAACCACCGCCCGCCCTGGGACAGAACTGGTCATTCCCAGGACAGCGTTCTCTTCAACTAACTGTTCTTGAGGTTTTTGTCTGTGAGCGGTTTCTTTTTACAATTCTTGTAAACATTTGTGTCCTCGGTTTTGTAAGTATTTCACACTTTCCCTTTGCAAAAGGGATAAGCGTGTTCATGCTTGCTTGAGAACTCCTGTAGGCTGTCCACAAGGGAGCAGATACGTCAGGAAGGGAAGACATGCTCATAATTTCATTAATAGATCTGCAGGAGGAAAATAGCCAAAGGCTGACACATGCTGTCATTTTAGTTAAAGCTGGAGAAGTCTATCTGCATTGATGTATATGACAGAAATAAAATTCAGAATTCCCTGAATTTTTAAGGACTACTACGTTTTTAAAGATTACTACAATATGACAATATGGTGGAACATGTCATCTTTATAGACCCTAATGGTTTATGTTCAGAAAAAAAATACATATATGTTCTCATTAAATCCTGCTGTGGTAAGTGCTTAGAAAATATATGATCTGTCACAACCCTAAGTTTTGTGACAGATCTTTGTTCGATTACCCTCGAATGGTCAACCAGTACACAGAATTACCAGCACACTGAACTTATTCTGATGCCAAAATAACCTAGTTGCGGATAAATTTCAGTTTGACCATGTACAGCGGCATGTCAGAAGTTGGTTTCTTTTTGCTGGCAACTATCCATACTGACAAGGTGCTTTAGGAGGCCTGGCTGGCATTAAAGGGACAGTCATGGCTATTTAAGACTCATCTGGCAGCCATGTACCTTGCCAGTGGTTTCCAAGCACTGATGGCTGAACAGTGTTGATCTTGAGGAATTTTCTGATGGCCTATATAAGTTTTACTCAGTAGTTTCAACAGAGGGTCCACGGATTGGCGCTAGTCTGTGTGAAACTATTAAAATGTTTCACACTGTGATAAACCAGTCTGCTTTATTGACTCCTGAAAGTAACTTCAGGGTCAGATCTGATCAAACCTATAATTGGATAGAGTTCAATTTGAACCTGATGTGGGGTTGGATCCAGCAGGTCTGAAAATTTCCTGGGCTTATCAATTTCCTCCCAGGAAGCTATGTCTAATTGAGGTAAGTCTTTGCAAAGTTATGGTTTGGCTTCGCTTTCTAAGGGTCATTGATCTGGGAATAATAAACATCTGCAAGAGGACCATCATCACATGCAAATCTTTCTCTCTCTTTACACTTAGGATGCCTGGACATGTTTTACAGACATCCATCCATCCATCCATCTATCTGTCCATTCATTCATTCATTCATTCATTCATACATACTTCTACACCAATGCCTATGACAAGTCCACTGGGTTATATCTGTATATTTGAGGATCCCAATATTTCAGAGAATAGTAAGAGTTTCAGAATCTAACAAATCACAGTCCTACATCCACCAGATCCCACAGCTTCAGATATTTTTTTAATCTCCCTCAGGGGTAGGATGTGTCTGAAGTAGACAGTGATAAAGGCATGCCATTCGCTTTACTGGTGTGACTGCTCTATATTCTATTTCCAACTCTTCCTATGTCATTGAGCATCAATGAGCTGTCAATGAATGTTCAGACACTCATTAACCAGTCAATGAGCATTCATAGGGAAAGCACTAGAATATGAGAACAGAATAGCCTGCCAAAGTGAAGAAGCAAGCATGGAGAAAAAGGGGTCAGGGAAACTAAGGAGAAGTGAATGCTATGATGGGAACTGGTAGAAGACATTAAGTTGAAGATGTTGGCAGGAAAGGAAGATGTTGGCATGCCCAGAGAAAGCCCCCAGGGACAGGCCAATGGTGGTCAGGGATGGAAGTGCCCGAATGGATGGCGATGTTTGAAAATACGGTGAAAGTTCAATCATTCCTATGGCTACTCATTGGAATACTCTGTATTTCGGCTAGAAATACAGAGAACAGATGCTAAAGCAATAGCCTGTATTTAATAAAGCCTGCACTAGCTAATATGTTATAGCTCCAGTCATCTCATTCAGACCAACGTAGGTTCAATGCATAGGACTCAGTTGAGTACATCAGAGTCAACATTGGAAGACCACAACAGGCCAACTTCTGCTTTCAAATCACCCCTTTCTAAAAGCCATGTAATGGTAGGTGTGCTAGGTTCCTTCTTTTGGAAGTAACACTATGGAGACAGTGTGGTCAATACTTCTGTGTCCAGTAGTTTGAGTGACTTCTAAGCCACAACTTGGCCTGGTTTTCTACCCTCCATGTGACTGCACTGGCGGCATATGTGCAGTCTCTGCACACCACACGTGACCTCCTGGAGGAACAGATCATGCAGGGGTAGGAGGAAATTGAAGATGAGTTTTCACACTTGCCGTGAGTTTTGTATTTGAGAGTGCCCTGAGAACTCTGCAGGATTCTGAGGCACCTGAGCACTGAGACAGAGTCTGTGCCCACCCCTTTCTTTTGACAGTGAGCCCACGCAGTGCACCCTGCTCTACTCACGCCAGGGGACCACGGAAACCATAGAGGAGGTGGAGACCGAGCAGGATGAGGAGGCAGGGGGCCACCGGAGGCCCTGAAGAGGACCTTGAAGCTGAGATGGATGTGGGACCCGAGGAGGCTGAGGACGGTGCTGAAGAGGAGGAGGTAGTGCTCACCCCCGACACCGAGCTGCTCCACTACTCCACTGAGGACGGTGAGGTGGAGGTCCCCCTCCTACAGCAAGGCGGTCAGCTTTGAGCGCCTGTCCTTCGGCTCTCCGGATGGCTGCGGAGGCCAGAACCACATGGCAGTTAGCCCCGATGACAGTCGTTCTGACAGGCTGGAGTCCAGCATCCTGCCCACTCTGACGCATGAACTGACAGCCAGCGAGTTGCTGCTTAACAAGTAAGTCCTGCCTGAAGGAGAAGGGGCTCGCTGCCTGAAGGAGAAGGGGCTCACTGCCTGCAGGAGTTGGACCTGGAGGAGCTCCCACATGTCCACCTAGATGTGGGTGGCATGTACAGGGCTTTCAATTTGTTTTTTGATTGTTTTAAGTATTTTATTATACCACCATTAGATATACAATTACAAGATTTTCATGTTTGAATTTTGGTTCTACAGTATTCCAACACCCATCCCTCCACCCCTGCCCATCTCCCATCACCAATGTCCCCACCTCCCTCCCCCTTCCCCCAGCCTGCCTCCTTGGCAGGTTCTTTATCTCTTCTCTCTCTCTCTCTCTCTCTCTCTCTCTCTCTCTCTCTCTCTCTCCTTCTTGCTTCACTTTCTTACACATTGTAGATTGTAATATATTCTAGAACATGATTAGTACTAGTTTGATGTACCGAGTCGGACCATGAAAATGGTGGCTATTATGGTGAGCAGGTCTCATTCGGCTGCTTCTGAAGCTCTACAGGGGTGATGGGCCCACTCCCCAAACCCATCTCAGGGCACTTTCAATTTGGGTCTAAAAGAAACCCAGGACTTCTGTCACCCAGTGGCACAACTAACAAAACCAACAAGAGCCATTTGTGCCCATATTTCTTCTTTTTATTGGGGGGGTGGGGTTGTGTCACACCCGCAATGCTCAGAAGTTACTCCTAGCTCTTCACGCAGGAATTACTCCAGGCAGTGCTCAGGGGACCATATGGGATGCTGGGATCATACTGGGTCTGCTGCGTGCAAGGCAAATGCCCTCCCTGGTCTATTGTTTCAGCCCCCCCACATTTCTTCTTGTGCTAGTAATACCAAATTGCCTCCACTAGAAATATAGGACTTAGGTACGAGAGAGGGGTAAGAATGATCATGCAAAATGCAAGGTGGTGTTTTGTAGAAATGAAGACAAAGTCATTGAGTTGCTTATCTCAACAGGATGTTTCATGATGACGAGCTTGAAGAATCTGAGAAATTCTATGTCGGCCAGCCCCGGTTCTTGCTGTTGTTCTATGCCATGTACAACACGCTGGTGGCCCGCTCCGAGATGGTGTGCTACTTCGTGATCATCCTCAACCACATGGTCTCTGCCTCCGTGATCACACTCGTGCTTCCCATTCTGATCTTTCTCTGGGCCATGCTGTCTGTCCCTCGGCCTAGCAGACGGTTCTGGATGATGGCCATTATCTATACAGAGGTAGGTCTCTGATGCAATTTTCCTCCGATTTCATCAGGTAGGTCTCTGATGCAACTTTCTTGTGAATTCATCTGGGCAGTCACTTCACGGGGTTCTGGCCCATAGTTACATTTAGAATTATAGAGAATCTTACCGAGATTTTTATATAAAAATTCCATTGAATAATCAACAGCCTTAGGTACACTTAGATACACAAATGACTAAAACAGTGATATAGCACTAGAAATTTTATATATCTTTTTTATGTCTCATACCTCACATGTATCACTTGACTTGTTTTCCCATTGATCATTAATTTGCTCTAGCGGGCTCCAGTAACATCTCCAGTCATCCCTTTTGCATGCTAGAGTAGCAATGACATCTGCTTTTCCAGGAACATAAAGAGCCTTAAACTGTTCGTTCAGGTCATGGGAATGAGGTCTATTATCATTACTGTTTTTGGCATATCATATAGATATATGATATAGCTGGTGGCAGCTCTATCAACATGAGATAGATGGAAATATAATTCACAATCAACAAATAAGAAGGCAGCTTAATGAGATTAAATAATTGACCTGTTGGTAATTAACTGTGAGTGGCTAATAGATTTTGAATCCTGATTGTCTGTCCCTTGGTACAATGACAATCTTCTGCAGAACTGCGTATAGTGCCTGATGCTGGTGGTAATTCTATGAATGGATGCTGAGTTGAACAATACAGTAATCATTCTGAGTAGTTGAATCCAATATGAATGGTTTTTATTTTTATTCCTAATTTAGTTGCCACATATCAAAATAAGAAATTATGCAGGTATCCATTTAATAATAGAGATGGCATAAAGGGAGGGTAACCAGTTTTCATCAAACATGGGGATGTCAGGAGAAACATACCTCCCAATTGTCTGACCTATTTTTTAACTAGCTCTATTAAATACTAGCTTACAAATTCCCATGACAGTCCTAACTGTGAGATTAAAAAAATTCTCAAAAAAGAAATGTAAAGGGACAGGAGAGATACAATGATGGGTAGGCACTTATCTTGTGCACAGACATACCAAGTTCAATCCAAGCACCACATATGGTCCCCTGAGCACCAGGAACAATTCCTGACCACAGAGCCAAGAGTGAGTTTTGAACACTGCTGGATGTGCCCACCCTTCTCCCAACCCCCACCCACTCCCCACCAAATAAAAAAAGGAAGCTTGATGAGTTTTGTGACTGTGTCGTTAAGAATTTTTGTGTTTTTAGATTTGAAGAGAAGAGTAATTCTCTTACCTGGCTCATGAGGTAATTTTATTCCCAATGATACCACAATTACTTTATAAAGGATAATACTTATGATAGGTTTTCAGCCAGAGTTCTAAAGGGTAGCTGTAGACGTAATTCAACCATAAACTCTAAACATTAAATTAGATTAAATTGAAATCAAGTTATCTCAAAATTATTCAAAGTATAGACATCATGTACCTTATTTCCATAATAAAAGTAAAAGATGTAAAGCCACACATTTATCTATTACATTAGTTATACTAAACAGAGTATCATCTGACAAATGTTAATAGATGTAGGCAAAGAGTGCCCTAAAACATGACACAAAACTTAGATATGGTGTGTTGGATGATAGGCCTAGCTAACTTGGGAGCTATTTTACAGTTTAATCTACTTACATATTCTTAAGCCAAGGTTCATTCTAATGAGATCTATCTTCTATGTAAACACTGCTGGAGGGTGTGGCTCTTACAGAAGTCACCTTGACTCTGAATAAATTCTGACTTATAATACATCTACTAAGACTTCTATGTCATCTAGATTGGGCACAGCTCCTCTTTATACCCACTTCACCCAGCATGGGACAATTAGAATTTACCAGGAGACTGTCACCCTGGCTATGTTGAGACTATCATTTAAGATTATAGAAAAAATCATAATAGTTTGCCCTCAAGCAGGTGAGCATGACCCTTTCAGTATACAAAGATCAAGATACTCAGAATCATCCTGGGTACCATCTAGATTACATGAAGCCCATGAAATTAAGATGTATTATTTTAAACCAGCCCTTCTCTCTCTCTCTCTCTTTCTCTCTCTCTTTCTCTCTCTCTCCTCTCTCCTCTCTCTCTCTCTCTCAAGTGTCCTCTCTCAGCCTACACTTCTCTAAGATGTTATCACTCTAA
Source organism: Cryptotis parvus (assembly GCA_021461705.1). Taxonomy (NCBI): domain Eukaryota; kingdom Metazoa; phylum Chordata; class Mammalia; order Eulipotyphla; family Soricidae; genus Cryptotis; species Cryptotis parvus. The sequence goes on from JAJIBD010021539.1 coordinate 426,672, forward strand.
ACTCGTTATCAGCACAGATGGCAAGTTTTGTCTCAGTTACTTTTATGTCCTCCAAGGCAGTGAACAATAAAATGGTGAGAAGAAAGAAATTGAAGAAAAGTTAAAATTGTGAACATTAAAACTGATATGTTAAAGGCACCAAATTATTTAAATAAAGGCATTAAAAATAAAAACATCTTGTGACTAGAGCAATAGTATAGTGGTTCAGGCATTTGCCTTGCAGGCAACCTGCCTAGGTCCAGTTCTTGGCATATGGTTCCCCACTTCTATCCCACCAGGAGTAATCAGAGAGCAGATTTAGGAGTAAGCTGTGAGCATCATCGAATGTGGTCTCCAAACACAAAACATTAATAAAAATTAAAAAGTCTTCCTGGGGCTGGAGTCATAGTACAGTGGGTAGGGCATTTGCCTTGCACATGATCAACCTGGGTTCGATCCCCAGCATTCCAAATGGTCCCCTGAGCACTGCCAGGGAGTAATTCCTGAGTGCAGATCCAGGAGTAACCCCTGAGCATCGCCAGGTGTGACCAAAAAAAAAAAGCAAAAAATTGTCTTACTGTTTATTCTGGTCCTCTTCATATATTTTAGCTGAGTAATTATAAAATTGTGTAATCAGTAGAAATTTGTATAGCATTTCTCAAAAATGGAGAAGGTCATTCAACAGTGTCACAAATATGACTGTTGGTCTGAGAGCTCTGTTGTCTGAGTATCTGAAACATTAGTGTCTAATTCTACATTAACTTGCATATTCCTATCATAAGAGTTGGCAAATAGATCTTTTACTTAATGTTCCACATGTCTATGTCTTATATGTGATATTCTTAAGAAGAATGAATTTGAATTTTGTCATTCATGTGCAGGCAGCAATTGTGGTCAAATACTTCTTCCAATTTGGCTTCTTTCCTTGGAATAAGAACGTGGAAATAAACAAAGATAAGCCTTACCACCCACCTAATATCATAGGAGTGGAGAAGAAGGAAGGTTATGTTCTTTATGACCTCATTCAGCTGCTGGCTCTTTTCTTCCACCGATCGATTCTGAAGGTATGTTAATACCAGCCACGTCAGTCATTGCAGCCCAGGTCAGAACCCTGAAGAACCAAGCCACTATGCTTGGGGATGTAGCTGAAGGAACAATGGGTGATATCCTCTTGTGTGATTAAATAAACAACTTCATTGAGTGCACCTTTTTCTTCAAAATTTTATGCTTCATAATGGAACTTGTACTAAATTTCCTATACTCCTGTGAGTATAAAATATTTTACTTAATCCACATTGGTGGGACTTGTTTGAATAATATGCAATATTTTAGCATCTAAAACTCTGAATTCTATTCCGGTTTAAAAGTCAGAACATCAGCAGTCTATAATTTGGGTTGGATTTCCCTTGCCTCAATGCCAAATTTGCCAACCTCTTCTAATAGAAATGCTGCTATGAAGTACTACTGCCTTTTCACAGAACCATTAGTTTGGTTTTGGATTTTTATTTATTATTTTTCTATTGGAAACATCATGTTTATGATGCTGTTACTAAGAGATGAGTGCTCACTTCTCCTACCAGTACCCTATGACCCCTTCTCACCCAGTCAACCCTTCCCCACCAGGTAAGCTCCATTCTGCAGGCCAATCTTCCCACCTTCCATCTCTTGCTCCCTTACTCTGTTTCTTTATTTCCCATATGAGAGGAAGGTCATTCTGTATCTGTACCTCTCCTCTGGATGATGTCACTCAGCGTGATAAACTCTGGTTCCATCCACATTGCTTTATTTCATTTTTCTTATGTCAACTATCACTCCATTGTGTGCATGCTGCATCTTCTTTATCTAGCATCTGTTCTTGGAGAGTTTGTTGTGGGTGGGGGTCGGGGGGGGAGGGCTTTCTCCTGTCTCTGGAGCTCAGGGATCATTCCTGGCAGGACTCAGAGATCATATGTTGTGCCAGGGATCAAACTGTATTTATCTCGATGCATAGTGAGCACCCTATCAATTGTACAATCTCTCTGGTCCTTAGATAGCTTCATTTTTTTAATTTTTTTTTTTTGCTTTTTTGGGTCACACCTGGCAATGCTCAGGGGTTACTCCTGGCTCTGCGCTCAGGAATTACTCCTGGCAGTGCTCGGGGGACCATATGGGATGCCGGGATCGAACCGGGCCAGCATGAGCTGGCCACGTGCAAGGCAAACGCCCTACCCGCTGGGCTATCGCTCTGGTGCCCCTTAGATAGCTTCTTATCTTGTCTTGTCTTCCCGTTGTTCATCAATTTGCTCGAAGGGGGACCAGTAACATCTCCATTCATTGGGAATAAGGTCCATTATTGTTACTGTTTTTGGCATATCAAATACACCACAGGTAGCTTGCCAGGCTCTGCAGATAGCTTCTATACTGATTTATCTATTCTTGGGCTAAACTCAAGTTGTTTCGATATTTTGAAACTACTAGTTCTTTATTTTAGCTACACCATGCCCTAAAGGACATGGTGAAGTCAGGGCTTTGTTTTCTGTACATTGTTGTTGAGATAGCCATTCACTGTTCCACTCTTGGAGCTATCAACAGAATGCCCTAACTCAGGATTAGTTAATAATGGTCAGCACCTGAACAGAAATGGGTTTTTGTTCCTAAACATAACTCGTAAGCCAAACTTTTAAATATGTCAGTCAGCTCTAAAGGATTACAATCATTGCTTCATGTGCATTTGACATATTGGTGTACCTGTTGTTAATGCTAACTTCACTTTTCTTTTATTGGCTTAGTCTCTCAGAAAATACCTTACATTTAAATTTGAGGTAATCCATTAGAATAATTTTTTGTTTGGGGTCACATCCAGCATTGCTCAGAGCTTAGTCCTGCCTCTGTGCATAGAGATCATTTGTGGGAATATGCAGGGAACATATGCAGTGTTATGAAGTTGGCCATGTGCAAAGCAAGTACTTTAGTCCCTGTACTGTTTTTTTTTTTTTTTTTTTTTTTTGCTTTTTGGGTCACACTCGGCGATGATGCTCCTGGCTCTGCACTCAGGAATTACTCCTGGCGGTGCTCAGGGGACCATATGGGATGCCGGGGATCCAACCCGGCCAGCACAGGCCGGTCGTGTGCAAGGCAAATGCCCTACCCGCTGGGCTATTGCTCCAGCCCCCTGTACTGTTTTTCTATCCCCACTTCTACAATTTTTTAAGTTTAGACTGAGTTTTAATTTAGGCCTACCCTCCCACTGTTCTTACCAAGATAAAATTAATTTGAACCTTGAACTGGACAATGAATTATAAAGGAACTTTAACAAGTGTTCTGATACTAACTAGAAACTACTCATAGGAGCCAGAGCAATAGTACAGCAGGTAGAGCATTTGCCTTACATGAGCATTTGCCTTGCATGATCCAACCTGCCTTTGATTCTCAGTATCCCATATGAGTGTTAGAGCAAAAAAAGAAAAGGGAAGGGAAGGGGAGGGGAGGGGAGGAGAGGGAGGGAGGGAGGGGAGGGGAGGGGAGGGAAAGGGAGGGAAGGGGAGGGGAGGGGAGGGAAGGGAAGGGAAGAAGGAAAGGAAAAGGGAAAGGAAAAAAGGAAAGGAAAGGAAAGGAAAGAAAAAAAGAAAAGAAAAGAATTGCTCATAGTTTTCTAGTATTACCCATGTGAGTAGCCTCCATCATAGGAGCAGCATAAGGTCCCCAGACACTGGCCAAGAGTAATCCCTGAGCACAGAGCCAGAAGTAAGCTCTGAGTATAGCTGGGTATGCCCCTGCCCATCCCCAAAAAAAATCAGAAGTAGTGCCTTGTACACATACTTCATTATTTATAGATGAGGCAGGTATTACCATAACATTAACTCACTCGTGAATCTGTACATCACAAAATGTGTTCCATTATATTATGGAGGCGATATGAGAAAGTATCAGTGAATTATACTGATTCTTCCGGTGGTTGTTGTTTAAAGCTGCAGGAGTTGCTGCCCGTGCAGGACACCCAAGAACACTAGAGTCCTATGCTCAAGTTCAATTAACACAATAAAAGCAACCCTCTAAAAGTAGTGCTGCATCACGTGTATCACTTGTATCACTTGTCTTCCTGTTGTCCATCGATTTGCTCAAGCGGGTGCCAGTAACATCTACATTCGTTGGGAATGAGGTCCATTATTGTTACTGTTTTTGGCATATTGAATACACCACGGGTAGCTTGCCAGGCTCTGCTGTGCCTCTGGGTTCATCCCAGGGGGCCCAGTCTTTTTCTTTTTTTTTTGTTTTGTTTTGTTTTGTTTTGGGGGGGGTCATACCCGGCGACGCTCAGGGGTTCCTCCTGGCTCTGCACTCAGGAATTACTCCTGCTCGGGGGACCATATGGGATGCCGGGATCGAACCCAGGCTGGCACAGGCCGCGCCGTGCAAGGCAAACGCCGTACCGCTGGACTATCGCTCCGGCCCCATCCCAGTCTTTTTCTATGTCAGACCATCAACCATCCAAGGCCCACAGGGCAGAGCCCTGGGTGTGGACAGACCTGTCTCCTGTCTGCCACCTACCAAAGCAGCCGGGCACCACAGCCACACCTGCAACACCTCGAGGGGAGGGAGCTGCATATCCCTAAGTAATCTATTAAGCCATGTTACTTATGATTTCCCATGCATAAGTGTTCAGTTGCATGAAGAACTGGAAGCTTTAAAAGCACTTTAAATGCACCTCAAAAAGAAACAGTGACCAAGATATAAAGACAGCCAATGAATTGGGAAAGAATATTTACCCAATACCCATCTGATAAGGGGGTAATAGTCAAGATATATAAGGCACTGGTAGAACTTTACAAGAAAAAAGAAAACATCCAAACCCATCAGAAAACGGGGAGAAGAAATGAACAGAAACTTTTTTTTTGCTTTTTTTGGGTCACACCTGGCAATGCTCAGGGGTTACTCCTGGCTCTACACTCAGGAATTACTCCTGGCGGAGCTCGGGGACCATATGTGGTGCTGGGGATCGAATCTGGGTCGGCCGCATACAAGGCAAATGCCCTACCCACTGTGCTATCGCTCCAGCCCCAAGAAATGAACAGAAACTTAATCAAAGAATAAATTCAACTTACCAAAATGCATATGAAAAAATTCTTTTTGTCACTAATCATCAGGGAGATGCAAATCAAAACAACAATAAGTTATCACTTCACACCACAGAGACTGGCACACATCCCAAAGAACAAGAACAACCAGTGCTGGCATGGATTCGGAGAAAGTGGACTCTCATCCATTGCTGGTGAGAATGTCAACTGGTCCAGCCTTTTTGGAAAAATATATGGACATTTCTCCAAACACTAGAAATTGAGCTCCCATTTGAACCAGCAATACCACTCCTGAGAATATACCCTATGGACCCAAAACATATAGCAGAAACATCATCTGCAAAACACTACAAACTTTCTTCCTTGAGCCAAAATATTCAACAAACGATGTGTGTGAAAAATTAACTCTCCAGTACCTTTGTAAGTAAAGATGTAGATGCGGGTTATTCATTGGGGCTGCTGTATATGTTTTAACTTCGTCTTCTCAAGTAATCATAATGCAGTTCTGTGCTCCACAGTTTTAGTAATGAGTGTAATGCAGAATACTCTGATGTAAAGAGCACCTACCTGGTTTTCTGGGGTGTGGCAAGTTCTCAGAGGCATGTTATTAAGGGAATCCAGAGACCAGAGTGATAACTGGCCTTGTATGCGGCCAACCCAGGTCCTGTTCATGAATATAGGAATAGGACTGATGGTCCTATTCATCAATATGGTACCTGAGGACCCAATATGGTCCCTGAGGCCCAGCAGGATTGATTTCTGAGCACAAAGAATAGTAAACCCTGATTACTGCCGAGTGTGCCCTCAAAAATTATGGGGGTGGTGGCACCCCAAAAATTAAATTTGCCTGTATTTCCCATTTCTGATCAATATTTTTATTTATTTTGCTAATTTTTGTCATAAATGGTCTTGGTTTTTAAGTTCTAGAAATTAAAGTTTGAATTTCAGCATTTAAGATATGATAATGAGAGACTCACAGACATGGGGCAGAGCTGCTACTGGCTCTCCCTGTGCCCAGCAGCTCATGAGGTGCCCAGGAGGGATGGCAGGTTCTAGCCCTGGCCTGCCACCCCAGCAGAGCCTACAACAAGCCAGACGACCCCCCCCACTCCATGAGTGCCTCCATTTTCCACATCCGGATTCCCCCTTGTCAGAACTCCACCTAGCAGACCAAAACCTCAAACGGTCATGCGGTTCATCAATAAATGCTGGATTTTGAGATGACTACAAGAGTATGCTACCCGCACGGCAGAGCCTGGCAAGCTACCCGTGTCGTATTTGATATGCCAAATATCAGTAAAAATTATAGACCTCATTCCCATGACCTGATGGAATGGTTTGAGGCTCTTTATGTTCCCTGGAGCAAGCAGGTGCCCTTGGGCTCTACTTGCATGAGACAGGTCATATGGAGATGTTACTGGTGCCCGCTCGAGCAAATCGATGATGAACAGAAAGACAGTGATACAGTGAAGATATGATAATACAAATTTGTTAATTCTAGAATTCTATTGAAACATTTGAATCCTTTTGCACATCTTTTTTAAATTGTTATCAAGTGCTTTAGTGGAGGGGCTGGAGCAATAGTACAGTGGATAGGACGTGTGCCTTGCACATGGCTGACCCAACATTCCCCTGAGCCTTACCGGAAAGGATCCCTGAACACAGAGTCAGAAACAAACCTTGAGCGTTTCAGAAATGGCCCTAATGCCCTTCCCCAAAAAATGCATATTGAACTGATTTAAAGACTATAGTTTTATATTTATGACATTCAATCTGATTTCTTTGAAAACTTCATTAACATGGTGATTATGTGAGTTTTGAAGTACTGGTAAGATGCTTAGATTTTTGTCTAGTTTTGTGCTTAGATTTTTTATATGAAAAGTACTTGTTTGAGTAACAAAACTTTTCATAGGTAAAGCAAATTACCTTTTGAAAAATAAACCTACTATTCAAGAGGCTTTATAAAACCAATTACATCTACATGGAAATTTCAAAATTTGCTAAAACAATCCCACTTAGTATAAATTTCTTAATTTAGTGGATAATCAGAAAAGTTTACATTCACCCAATAAGAAAGTAGTGAAAGAATCTGTGTTAAAATTGAGACACAAAAAAAAACTTTTAAGATAATTTGAGGGCCCACATGATAGTACAGTGAGTCGAGCAATTTGCCTTGCATGTGTCAAACCAGGTTTGATTCCTGCATCCCACATGGTCCTCCGAGTCCTCTCAGAAGTGATCCCTGAGTTCAGAGCCAAGAGTAAGTCCTAAGCACTACCAGGTGCGACCCAAAAACAAACAAAAAAAGAAAGGTAATTTTAAAGAAACAATAATAAAAATTTTGAATCCCGTTATGAAAATCTAAAAACATTTTTTTTTGTTTTTGAGAATCCATTCATTGAATGTTTCATAAAGAATATTAACAAATAGTATCTTTAAATTAGATAACCTCAAATTGAGATAGTCACTAGATTGACTTATCTTAAGCAGGTTTTTGGCAAATTTTTAAGCAATTCTTATCCTCCAAAGTACATTATCTGGGAGTGGGGAAAAGGCTGGAAATGAGGCATAGCTGGGCAGTTTGAGTGCTTAAGACGCAATAAGCTATTATTGGAACTATTGATCTCATAGCAGCACAGACAGACATGGAGTCTTGTTACTTGACACTTGTCTTCCCTTTGTTCATCAATTTGCTCTAGTGAGCGCCAGTAATGTCTCCATTCATTGGGAATGAGGTCTATTATTGTTACTGTACTGTTATTGTTACAGTAACAATAATGGACATGTAGTCTACATAGCATCTTCTTCAATTGCACTTCCTGTTCTTTTTAGCTTCTTCAATGTTATTTCTTTTGAAGCAAAGTCCAAGTTCTACATAATGCTCCACAAGCTATCTCATATGGTGCCGACCATATTTTTTTTTAGTGTTTGCTGCTCTGTCTCTGAATCAGTGATTCCAAATTCGTGTCTCATTGGGAACTAAGTGGCTTCTTGACACAAATATAATATTCAGGAAGTCCTCAGGTGCGGATTCTCTCATAGATGCTTGAATTTAATACTTTAAAATGTTGGTTTTGAGCACAAAGATATATGTTCTAGAAAGCTCTTCCACTCAAGAAACAAGCCAAGTGATAACTTCACCTTGACTCTGCCAGACATCTCAATTCATCAGTCAACTCTTCTGGTGTGTTCCCACTCATCTCTACCCTCCTGGGACTATCAGAAAATTCTACATAATGAGTTTTCTTATAATTCACTTCCCCCTCTTGGTTTTCCCACTGTTTTTTTATTACAGTATAGATTACAAATACTATTGTTATTATTTAGTATATTTTTCTATTGCAGCAACTTTGTTTCAAAATGCTATAAATTTCAGGAATACAGAGTCACACCTTCACAAACCTATTACCACACAGGCCCACCACCAGAGATCTAGTTACCTCCTGAATCTCCCCAAAGATTCTCTGAAACCTATCCCCCTTTCCACCCACCCCTTCTGTGAAAGTGTAAGATACTGTAAATGTGCATCTTGGTGATTTGATGTGTTGTGAAAGCACTAAAGCCATCCAGTTCATTAACCTTCATCACCTCCCGTATTGTCCCTTTTGTGTGTATCTGTGTGACACTCTGTTACATAATTCAATGTTAGCGTCATCCTGTCTGATGTTCGCTTTCCTAGTGATGGAGAACAATTGTTATGAGATGTTGTGGGGCAGACTTCCAGCCTACTTATTTGAATAACAACCTGAATTGTCCCTTCCTGTTCTTTCCCAGTGCCATGGTTTGTGGGATGAAGATGACATCACCGACACGGGCACGGACAAGGAGGAGTCAGACGATGAGCTCTCCCTCAGTCATGGGCGAAGGGCCTCCTCAGACTCTCTGAAATCCATCAACCTGGCTGCCTCAGTGGAGTCTGTGCACGTGTCCTTTCCAGAGCAGCCCACGGCTGTCGGAGGAAACGCTCCGACTGCAGTTCCCAGATTTCCCCAGGGTCCAGCTTTTCTTCAACACGGTCCAAAAGAGGTACCTGTCACATGTGGCTGCATGGGTCCACAGGCAGAACACATGCCCTGCTCCCTTTGTTGTGTTTCTGGGACTAGCAGGACAGGGAGTTGCCAGTTGCTAAACCATCCACAGATGTTGTGTTGTGATGTGTGTGAATTTCTTTTTTCTTTCCCAAGTTTTATTTAGACATCAATTTACAATACTGTCAACAATAAGGTTTCAGGCGTACAATGTTCCAACTCCACACCCACCATGACAGAGCCGGTCTCTCTCCAACAAGGTCTCAAGATCCCCTGCCACCGCCCTGCCACCCCCTTGGCAAACTCAGTTCTGCAGGACTGTCCTCAGGGATGGTTACCGCTGGTCATTTGGTGCTCTCTTACCATGTTTCTTCATATCCCACATATGGGAGGTTATTTTTTATCTGCGCTTATGACTGACTTCACTCAATATGATACCTCCAGTTCTATTCCTGCAGCAGTGAATTTCATCTTTTCTCATAGCTAAGTAGTATCCACTGTGTATAGACACCACAGTTTTTTTGTCTCCTCATTTTGGGGGCTCTTGGGATTTTTTGTATATCATAGATAATGTGAACAGCACTACCTTGTACATATGAGTGCAAATAACTTTTGAAATACGTTTTTGAACTCTTGGAATAAAGCCAAGAAGCAGAATCGCTGGGTCATATGGAAAATCAATTTTTTAAAAATATTTTGAGAAGTCTCCATACATTTTTCCAGACTGAATAGCTGAGATGCCCACTAAGAGTGAATAGGAAGTTCCTTTTTCTCCATCGGTGTTGTGTTTTGGATTCAGAAAGTCCTGAGTTCAAATCCAACATCAAAAGTGTGCATGACCTGGAGCAGTTCTTGCAAGACTCAAAAATCTCTTCTTTCCTAAAAAAAAAAAAAAGACATCCATTAGCTGTAGAAAGTGACTGGCACACCGCCTACTGTTGACCACAGGTTAGTGTCTAAACCATGCCCATAGATTCCACTGTGTCCGGAGTGCTATAAACGTGATTTATTTCCAAAGCATAACTAAATGTAATCAATGGAACAGCTTAACCTCATTGTCCAATTGTTTACTAAATCAGTCATACTGAATAGCTACTCTTGGCTTTTGTATTTATAGCCCTCTGCACACATGTCTGTTCATTTTCCAACACACTTCTCTCAAAGATCCTGTGGAGCTAATCATCGTTGTTTTGCAGTTAGAAAAAGTAGGGCATGAAAAAAAACCTAGGTTATGGACCCATCCTGGAAATCTCACATCCTCTTTGCTGTATTTCTTCTTGGGACAAAGATTACTCAGCAATGCAGAATGGTGGCAGCATTTGGATAAAGAAGCCAGAGATGCATTCTACAGTGAAAACAAATCCCAGACTCTCAGAAGTGCTACTTCCGAGCATCTGCACCTACTCCCTCTATTGCAGACCAGCCCCTTGCTCTACTGTCTGGGATCCAAGCAGTTGGGCTACCCGTCAAGAAACCTGATAAACACATAGAGCGTCTTGGTTTCTTTTCTCTTTCTAGGCAGCACCAGCACCCAAAACAGCAGTCAAAAAGGAAGTAGTATTTTGAGTGTCAAACAAAAGAGCAAAAGACAACTCTACATGGAGAAGTTTCAAGAACATTTTATGAAAGCCAAAGCATTTACCATGAAGAAGTAAGTGGGTGCATGTAAACGTTGGGTGATGGACTTTAGTTTAGGACTGAGGAACTGGTCTCTTTATTTCACATAAACCAGAGGTGAAGAGCAGAGAAGTGACTTCTCATGTTACAACAGCATCTGCTTATGGCAGAATAAAATGACCCATTACTGTGTCATTTTTAAAATTATGTGATTTCCATTTTTATAGCTGTGACATTTATACACACATTATTTCTATTTGAACAGAGTATAGTACTTTCAAAGATTCACAGTATAATTCCCAACATTATCATGGTAATTTGTAACTGACAAGAGATGAATTGAGACTTGAGGATAATATTTCGTGGTAGAGCACATGCTTCGCATGTATGACGCTCTGGGTTCATGTGCCAGTACCTATATATATTTTTAGGTATAGCTATACAAAATTAAAATAACTTACAGAGGAATTTGATTCTAAGCTCAGAGGCCTTAGATATATAGTCATCCTAGACAGGGAAATTGAGACTTAGGGTGGAATCCACCATCTTACAATATTTGTAGCAAAATACACAAGTTTTCCTCTCCCAAGTCTTTTGAACTTAGTCAGCCAGTAAGAATTGAGGACAGAGCATGCAGAAGGATTAAATCTAAATTCCAAAGACCCTGAGATCTTTGGAGATATCCGCCCGCAGCTGAATGTGGCCTTGCACTGAAGGCTGACCTCAGAGACAACGCTGAGCCTGGAGCACATGGCACTCAAGGGCACCATGAAATCAGCCCATTAGCTCAGGGTATTATCTCAAGTCAGAACTCCCAAGGATTCTCACTCAGGTCAGATTATTCATAACTCAGATTTATTTATAGCTAAATGCAGAGTTAAGAAGGGTGTTCAAGCTCTGAGGATCAGAGTAATTATATCCAGTTGCAAACTTACCACTTAGCTTCTGGGGCTTGATGCCGTCTTAGACCACCCTTTAGAACATTCTTTTCAAGCAAGTGTTCCCTTTCGGAAAATGGACATAGAGCCTGCCTTGAACTTGTATGCTTTCCACTAAAGCATTAACTACTCCCTTGCAGGACTGAGGCTGAGAAGAAGGTATGGCCTGGGGGAAGAATGCAGAAGGAAATTATTGCACTATCTGTTCAGTCCTCCCATCCTTCCCTCCTGAGGCAAACGGGGGCTGCTCTCACTCTCTTGCAGGACTCTGCAGATATATGTGCCCATCAGACAATTCTTTTACAACCTCATCCACCCAGACTACAGTGCTGTGACCGATGTGTATGTGCTCATGTTCCTGGCTGACACGGTTGACTTTATCATCATCGTCTTTGGCTTTTGGGCCTTTGGGGTAGGTTGGGGGCAGAGGCCACGACATTTACTGGTGTTTCTTGTGAAATGCCAATGAGGCCTGAGCCTGTCCTTTCCTTTCTAGAAACACTCAGCAGCTGCAGACATCACCTCTTCGCTCTCTGAGGATCAGGTCCCTGGACCATTTTTGGTGATGGTCCTCATTCAGTTCGGAACCATGGTGGTAGACCGGGCACTCTACCTTAGAAAGACTGTCCTGGGAAAGGTTATCTTCCAGGTCATCCTTGTGTTTGGAATTCACTTCTGGATGTTCTTTATCTTGCCTATTGTGACTGAGAGGTAAGAGATTTTGTTTGTTTTTGTTAGGGGGCCACACCCAGCTGAACTCTGGGCTTACTCCTGTCTCTGTGCTCAGGAATCACTCCTGACGGGACTCAAGGGACCAGATAGGTTGCGGGGGTGGGGGGGCAAACATAGTTGGTCACGTGCAAGGCAAGTGCCCACTGTGTTATCTCTCCACTGCAAGGTACTGTTTTAGGCAGCTGAAAGTATCGGCCCCACTTTAATGTAAATGTCTTTCTCAAGGTTACCATCTTGTGTTCCTTGGCACAACAGAGTTGCCAGGTACAGCAGAGTATTATCACAGGTAGGACAGGTTAAAGGTTTCCGTCCACGCTAAATTCAGGGTGGGCAGCTCAGTCTGGGCAGCGAACCAGTTTGGGCTGCTACCCACATATTAGGGGAGAAAATAGGGACTACAACTCACAGAATTCCATGCCTGAGACACTGAAGCGGACACTGGACCTGCCTGAGCCAAGGCCCCTCCCCCTCAGGTAATGACCCTGGGGGTCGTGGCTGGCCAGCCAGCTGCAAAAAGCGTCACATGGCAGTTACTCTTCCCCTCCATCTTCCCTCCATAGTGCATCAAATCAACATCTTGGACTACTTTACCAAAGGCTCACAATGGCAGCCTAACTACCGACCCACACTGACAGCACAACATAGCCATACTAAATTCAGCGTGACTCCTGGCCAGGAGCTGCTCTCTCAGGAGTATTCAATAGCATGTTTATATGCATTCCTAGAAATCAGGCTTTCAGAATGAGATGACCATCTTAATAATCAGGAAAACCTAGTTCATATTGCATGACTGTCTCTACATCCTGCTAGGCCCAGAGAGGAATTGGAACATGACCTCAGAAGCATAGTTAAAAGGGTTAGTAAACCTAAGATTATGTCATTGAGAAGTAGGTAGGGGAAAAGGAGATTATTTAACGGGTGGAATCGAGGATGGGAGAGTAGAGAATAAACATGTCATAAAGGGAAGCGTTGAGAGGCAAAGGTAACAGTTTGGACAGGGCCTGGCAAGGTCTTAGTACCCAGGGAGGTAAGCACGCAGACCAATATGTCACTGTGGGTGTTAATCTCGCCTTTGCTGCTGCCTCAAATGGGCCAGTGGGGGGATTTTAAAGCAGTAGCTTTATGTTTAGTAGGGAACAGCCTTGTGTTACTTTTAAAACTCTGCTTGGAAGCAGGTATGACATGCAATGTTTTTTTAATATTTTATTATACCACCATGAGATAAACAATTACAAAGATGTTCATGTTTGGGTTACAGTCATAGAGTGTCCCAGCACCGTCCCTCCACCAGTGCCCATTTCCCACCACCAATGTCCCCGATTCCCTCCCCCTCCCTAGCCTGCCTCAAGAGACATGCCATTTTTTGGACCAGACAGCATAAGATAGAGCTGATAAGGCATTATCCAAGTGAGAAAAAAAAAGTTATTTCATCCTGGTATTCTAATAGGGATTCTATTATCCCTATCCCAGAAGAGTTCTCCAGAGCCCCAGAGCATGGATGTTTCTCCTGTTTTGTCAGGGAACCTTACAGAGATCAGAAATCTGTAACAATATCTAAACCATGGAAAGTCAGTGTAGCAGGGTCAGATCACCCAATCCATTTATTTGCTTGTAAGTAGTTTACTGCTGCCATGGCAAACTTCCCACCAGCTTTGAACATAGCCTTGTAGAAATGTTTCAGCTAATAATTCTATGTTTCAGCTAATAATCAAGTGATCAAGTGATCAATAACTCTATAGTCAGGAATCTGACACAAGCCATACCCATACTAGACTGAAATTAAACGGGAGACTGACTTAATTCCTTTCTGAAGGTTTTATTTCATTCCCCCCCACACACAGCTGTTAGAGGTACCCGCATTACCTGACTTATGACCCTCTCCCTCCACCTGCAGCTCTGTACAAAGAGCTTAGCCTCATCACATGGCTCTGACCCCTAGCCTCCCATCTCACCCCCGTCTGACTAAGGACACGTTGATTATATACAGGGTCTCCCTGGAAGATCCAGGATGCTCTTCCCCTTCAGCGTCTCAAACCTTCATCATATCTGTTAGCTCTTCTTTGCTATGGAATATTAAATAGTCATAGATTAGGGATGTAGCCCAGATGCCATTGGGCTACATTGGCACGTGATAGGGTCCAATGGAAATGTTACTGGCGCCCGCTCGAGCAAATCGATGAGTAACGGGATTCAAGTGATCAAGTGATCAAGTGATCATAGATTAGGGATAGAAAGAGAGGCATTATTTTTTCAGATATGTCTGAGGCATTGAAGTTAGCAACATCTTCCAATTTGAGTTGAAATGTCATAATGATTGAATAAATGCATGTTTCTGCTGTGTCAATTAGAGTAATAATTTAATTCAAGTTTAAATAAATTAATCACCTACTATGTCCTGGGAACAGAGCAGGCAAAAAGAATCATGACACTGGCATGAACCCCATGACCCATCTGTATGTGGATGACCCAGGGGTGGGCTTCTGGACATTAGACACTTTGTCGGCCTCCAAGGTCATTCCTAACTCACTGAATTTCTCCAGTGAGCCTCACTCACCTATACTTCATTATACATTACTTTTAACTCGTTCAAAATATAGTAAAACGAGTTTTACTATATTTTGTCTTTGTTTTACTATATTTTGTCTTTGTTTTATATTTAATTCATGATACAGAAGGCTTTGTGAGTTTTCTGTCTTCAATGCCAGCATGTCAAGTGACAGCATAATATATTGACATTTCAAAGAATACCTTCACTACTTATCAACATCCCCAAATGATTTTCCTCCTTCAAATATCATTTCTTAAAATATAATTGTGAAAAAAGCAAACATTTACTAATTTACTGCCTAAGTACCTTTCTAAGATGAGAGTAAAGGGAGGAAAGGATGCTAGAAATATTAAGCTATACAGAAGACAAAGCTATCTCATTTTATTGAAGGTCATAGGGCTCTATCTAATATCTTAAATAATCAATAAGATATATGGCTTATTTCTTTAGTCCACAGATATCCAACAGTTTACTACAAAGTACCAGGAGGTAGAGGCCAGGGGAGACACAAAGTGACTAATATCTAGTAATAAAACAGAGAGATACTCAGCAACTTCTTCATTATTAAGGATAACTATACTGTTTCTCATGAGATTGAACATGACAATTTCAAAAACTATGGACTACTAATTAATCTAAGTTAATATTCTTGAAGACTGAGGAGGGGAAGATTACTGGGTAAAAGTATCTATTGGCCCTTAATAAGGGATGAAAGGCAGTTTAAGTCTTTGACTTTAAGTTTGATAAGCAAGAGTTCTTCCCAGAATTTTTTCCTATCAGTGTCTATAAAAGTCAAGAATCTATAAATATGTTGTGCTAAAATAATCTATAGATTCCTTCTCTATAGATACCTGGAATTTTTTAATATTCTTTCTTACTGTTTTTCCACTACAGACATTTCTGGAAAAAGTTAAGGAGGGCCGGGTAGATAGTATAGAGGAGAGGGCGTTTGCCTTGCTTATGGCCAGCACAGGTTTGATCCCAGCACTCGATTTGCCCCTCTCCCCAGAGAGGAGAGAAGAAATTCTTCTCCATCACCGCATCACTAGAAGAAATTCTTCAGTGTAGATTGAGAAATAACTCCTGAGTATCACTGGGTGTGGCCCAAAAACCTAAAAGAAGGGGATGTGTCTGAAGGATTAGATATTTGGTGTGGGCACACTGCAAAGTATTTGATATTTTTATTGATAATTGTTGATCTCTAGAGCATGGTCAACTGCAATTAATTCATTTGCTACTGAAATATGAAAGCTGTGCTTCTTTACAGGGGAGACATTTATAACCAATACTTTTTGAGACATGTAGTTACTAAGATCTATATTGACTCCTTAGGACCTTAGATTCATAAGCCCGTTTTTCCTGGTTTGCTCTTAGATATTGTTCATTAAATAATAGTTCATTTTAGTTTTAAAAGTAATGCTTTCTTTTAATAACAAAATTGAAGCTTAAGAGCACAAACCAATACAATAAAAAATAACATGCCCTTGTATACAAAAATAACTTCAGGTATGTTCTGAATTTTAAGCATAGTGAAAATTATATGTAGGCCATTTTTATAAAAATTATGCTAGTCATGTTTAAGACCCTTGAAAAATCTGCATTCATCCTAAATTTAAAATGGCTCTAGAGTTCCTTGTTCTTTGAAAATGGGGGAGGAGGGTATGAAATTCAGTTCTACTGACTTTTTGCTGAAATTCATACTAGCACTCATTAACTAGTATGGAACTTCTTCATTATTAAGGATAACTATAATGTTTCTTGTGGTATTTAGCATGATAATTTTAAGAACTTTGGATTAATTAATCTAAGTTAACGTACTTGAAGACTGGAGAGGAAGAGTATGGATCCCTTCAATAACTATTTGCCAGGAGAAATGATTGCTCTCTGTACTGGGGGCAGAAAAGAAAGGTTGACTGATACAATAAGGAAACTTTTATTGATGTTCTAAGAAATGATGAGGATGGGAGGCCAGAGCTATAGCACAGCAGGTAGGGCATTTGTCTTGCATGCGGCCCACCTGGGTTCAATCCCGGCATCCTATATGGTCACCCAAGCACCACCAGAAGTAATTCCTGAATACAGAGCCAGGGAGTAACCCCTGAGTGTCGTCGAGTGTGACCTAAAAAGAAAAAAAAAAAAGAAATGATGAGGGATGAACAAACACCACAGCTTTAAATGGAACTGGAAAATCCAGATGCTAAAGTACATTAATCTGTGATCTGCCTTATGGATGAATACCGAAAGGATAAAAAGGGACTGGGTTTGATTCACTTCTCAGAATTCTCTCCCCTAGGGAAATTATCACAAACGTGTGGGAGTCAGAGGCTAGGTAAGACAGAAAATGGAACAGTGTGCTAACAATTGTCGAGGGTACTAATACCAACCTAGAACTGAGCATTAAATAGAGGCAAAAAGATACACATGACAACCCTTTAATGTATGTTCTGTTATCCATAGTCTGGAAGGGAAGGAAAAGAGAAAGAGAGAGAAAGGGAAAGAAATAAAGAACCTGCCATGGAGGCGGGCTGGAGGAGAGGGGAGGGAACCAGGGACATTGTTGGTGGGAGATGGGCACTGGTGGAGAGATGGGTGCTGGAACACTGTATGACCAAAACCCAAATATGAACTTTTTAATTGTATATCTTTGTAATTGTATATCTCACAGTGGTATAATAAAATACTTAAAAAAATAAAAACAAACAAAAAAAAAGAATTCTCTCACCTAGTGTTTCCAAATTATGGATCCTTCTAAGTAACTCGTGTATACTAATTTCTTTGATGCATTTTCATGTGGGAATGGTAGCTGCAACATTTACGTTGTAAAAAAAAAAGTTTGCTCATAAATTCACTAAATAATCATTATTTTACTTTCATTTCTTTTTCTTTCTTTTTTTTTTTTTAATAATTTCTTCAGGAATTTTATTTATTTATTTTTTATTTATTTATTTATTTTTTGCTTTTTTGGGTCACACCCGGCGATGCTCAGGGGTTACTCCTGGCTCTGCACTCAGGAATTACTCCTGGCGGTGCTCGGGGGACCATATGGGATGCCGAGGATCGAACCCAGGCCGGCACAGGCCAGGCGTGCAAGGCAAATGCCCTACCCGCTGGGCTATCGCTCCGGCCCCTCTTTTTTCATTTTTAAGGTGAAAATCTCATCCTTTATAAGATTATAAAGGTTTCTTGTGTATCACTTCACTTTTATCACTTGCCTTCCGTTCATCAATTTACTTGAGCGGGCACCAGTAACATCTCCATACTTCCTGTCGCATGCTAGTATAGCCCAAGGGCATCTGCTCGCTCTAGGAATACAAGCCTCAGACCATTCCTTCAGGTCATGGGAATGAGGTCTATAATTGTTACTGGTTTTGGCATATCAAATACGACAGGGGTAGCTTGGCAGGCTCTGCTGTGTGGGTGGTATACTCTCAGTAGTAGGCTCTCATCTCATGCATTTACTGATGAACCACAATGGGTAGAGATCATCTTTTCTCTAGGGTGGATCTCTGACTTGCTGTGGAGTCTGGATGCTGAAGATGGTGGCCCTCATGGTGTGGGGGGGTTCCTATGACTTCTTGTGTGGCTCTATTGGGATGGCGGGCCAGAGCTAGACCCTTCCCTCCCAAATGCCTCATGATCAGCTGAGCACAGGGAGAGCCTGTAACAGCTCTGCCCCGTGTATCTGTGTAGGGTACAGGTATGGTATGCTTTAGAATTATAGATTAATTTCTGTTTATACTATACTATGTCTACCACCAAAAATCTTATTTTAGCCTTGACCATACAGTTCACCCTTTTTATCCAATGAACTCATCTTCATTCCTCTTTTCCTTTGGTAACAATTATTTGTTTTTACTTATGGCCTAATTAGATAGTGTCCTAATATACAGAAGGTGCTGATCACAGAATATTTTTTAAATCACTCAATTTTCTTACTCAACATAACTGAAGTGATCTTAATTACCAAGGGGGTAAATTTCAGGTTATTTTCTAAATCCTACAATGGTGTCTTTTTTGTATCAGAAGAATTTTACATTCTGACATTTTCTGATATTTCCACAATTTTAGGAAATTCAGTCAGAATCTGGTCGCTCAGCTTTGGTACTTTGTGAAATGTGTTTACTTGGCCTGTCTGCTTACCAAATTCGATGTGGCTACCCAACACGGGTCCTTGGGAATTTCCTCACCAAGAGCTACAATTATGTCAACCTCTTCCTGTTTCAAGGGTAAGGACACTCCATTGAAATATATCAAATATTTTTTAAAAAGTGTTGTTTTCGGGCCCGGAGAGATAGCCCAGCCGGTAGCTCATGCCGGCCTGGGTTCGATCCCGGCATCCCATATGGTCCCCGAGCACCGCCAGGAGTAATTCCTGAGTGCAGAGCCAGGAGTGACCCCTGAGCATTGCCGGGTGTGACCCAAAAAGAAAAAAAAAAAAAGTGTTGTTTTCTACCTAAAACAGACAAGGAATGCTGACAGAGCAATATAATTACTGCGGAACTCGGAACTCTATTTTGAGAAAGGAATGCAGAAATATTAGTCCACATATTAGTTTCTAATGAAATGCACTTGTATCCCAATTTGTTTGTTTTCATAATTCCGGGGGCTAAAGTAATAAAGCACCATATTAGCCTCTGGAGTTAGTCAGGAGTGGAGTCACCCCACAATTCTCTCTCACAAAATCTGGTTCCTGCCAGGTTCCGCCTCGTCCCATTTCTGACTGAGCTGAGGGCCGTGATGGACTGGGTGTGGACAGACACGACCCTGAGCCTCTCCAGCTGGATCTGTGTGGAGGACATCTATGCGCACATATTCATCCTCAAGTGTTGGCGGGAGTCAGAAAAAGTAAGCCAACAAAATGCCGCATCCGTATTTGTCTCTCTCAGATGCAAGTGGCTGTAAGATTAATGTGAACTTTTGCAAGTTTTGTGCCAAAGAAATGCAGGTTGGGCGCAAAATCTATTAGGACATGAAGTAAATGCCCCACTGCTCTCCATCCCACTAGCGTTTGAGATTTGGGGCTTAGGCTGCCTTAGTCAGGAATAGCATCCAGATGTGTTCTTCTCTTGGCAACTGTACAATGCAGTTATTGTAAAGAATTGAATATATATACTGCTGAATGACCCAATAACTCTACAATGGCTCATTTGGGAGTAACAGAGAAGATGCTGTGGTTTTAAAAAAAAAAAAAAGTGGTGACGAGGATCTGGACTTGAACTCTATGTGCAAAGGAGATTGAAGTACTTTGTTTATTCTTCTAGGTTGAATATCAAAATTAAAATAGGGATAAAATTGCCATTTTTACAGTTTTCAAAATTTTAAGTATCTAAAATGAAAGACTGTCATGTGAAGCAAAGAAATACCTCTCCCAAAATTAGCTGAGTTGGAATGACACATCTTTCTTCTCATTTCTTTGATAAGAGGTCTTGGGTTTCTAGAATCACCTTCAGAATCACTTGGGTGTCAAGCTTGTAGAACCGTTGTAGCACAGTTCATTCAGATCCTCAGGGACATGTGGGTTGACTCCCAGCCCTGCCACCTGGTCAGAGTTCAGTGCCTATTGGTGAACTTCAGTTTATTTTTTCCTAGAAAAAGGCATATGTAGAGTATATGTATATGTGTGCTTGCATGCACACATACACATGCCCTTCATAGAAGAACCCTCATGAAGCATGTGCACATACACACACAGACCCATATCAGAACTTTATTTGATCTCCAATTCCATGGGAAACATACCAGCCTTTCTTTCACCCACTTCTGTTGGGGTTTAGAGTGTGAGCCCATGGGAACTTTTCTGTTGCAGAGATACCCTCAGCCCGGGGCAGAAGAAGAAGAAAGTGGTGAAGTACGGCATGGGAGGCATGATCATCGTCCTGCTCATTTGCATCGTCTGGTTTCCTCTTCTCTTCATGTCCTTGATCAAATCTGTTGCTGGGGTGATCAATCAGCCCCTGGACGTCTCCGTCACCATCACCCTGGGAGGGTATCAGGTAACCATTGTGCACAGCACCAGCCCTGCCATTGCACTATGCTTACCTCGCGGACCACTCTTCCCTGATAATCATGCAGAGGAGGCTTAGTTATGTTCTGCAGACCCAATTTCCCACCAACATTTTGGATGGCATGTATAACACATATGTGATGTATTATATCATATGCAGGAGACTGAATCATTTCCATTCTGGCTTGAAACATAGAGACCATTACTTCAACAGAGATCTCTGAGGCCTATGCCGTTGGGTCTTCAGTGAATGATTGATGAAAAATTTCTAAATCCAAAGTACAGAGAAGAGCTTTAGAATATTGATGGTTCTGTAAATCTTTGTTTTCCAGCCTATTTTTACAATGAGTGCCCAGCAAAGCCAGTTGAAAGTGATGGACCAGCTAAAGTTTAATAAATTTATGCACGCTTTTCATACTGACACAGTAAGTAAATGAACAAGGCAGATTGCTGTGAGGACCTTTCATCTAGGTGAGCTTCTTGGTTGTCATATTTTATACTACATCTCCGTGTAGTATAAAATATGACATCTACATCTCCCACAGAGGTGGCAATGCAGTTTCATTTTCAGGGATTAGTCATCACACACAGTAGAATCCTGGCCACTGCCCACTTAATAATCAAGGTTCTTATTTCTAGAGAATTAGATGCATGTAAACAAGCATAATTTTAACTTATAGTATTTTAATGTAAGCTCAAGTGATATTAACTCTTTTCAGTTGTCAGATTGTGGTAGCAGGGCTAGAAAGATAGCATAGTGGGTAAGGTGCTTGCCTTGCAAGGGGCTTGCCTTGATTCCCCTGCACCATATCTGGTCCCCTGAGCCCTGCCAGGAGTGATCCCTGAGCACAGAGCCAAGAGTAAGCCCTAACCACCATGAGGTATGACCTGAAAATACAAACTGTGGTAGAAGTGAGCATGTTAACATAAGAGGAAATCCTATGCGCCTTCTGCTCTTAATTGCATTCTCTACATTAGTGAAAACTAGAAGCAACTTGAAGTTTCAACAATTTGTGGAACTTGAGTAAACTGGGTCAATGTACTAAGCATTTATTTAGTACTGGCATTCTGAGAGTGGTTACCATGAGAGAAGGGGATTTCCACATTTTGTTTTATTTACCTGCTGTGTTGCCTGAATGTTCCCCATAACAACTTCTGTAGTAGTGTTAAAAAAAAATGATCACTGCAGTAGCTATACATACAGGATGAAAATTTCTCAGGATCAAATGTAAGTGATAAAGAGTAAAGACTAACATTTATTATTTTCTGGTTTTATTTTCACTTTTTGAGTCATACCCAGCAATGCTCGGGGTTATTCCTAGCTCTGCACTCAGGAATTACTCCTGGTTTTGCACAGGGACCATATGGGATGCTGGAGATCGAACCTGGGTTGGCCGCATGCAAGGCAAACGCCCTACTCACTGTACTACCACTCCCTCCCCATGACTATCATTTTTAATGATTAAAAATTAAGACATGAGGACAAAAAGATAGTATAGTGGGTGTCGGGGAATGCCGCCGAGGTCCCTGACAGTGCCGGGAAGCAAGTTCCCTTCTACCTCTGAAGCCAACAGGGAATGGACGAATACTCAGGAATCCGATGCAGTTTTAAAAGGCTTTACTTATCACAGGTTCAGGCATACAAGTCAGCAATAGGAAAAACCCTGTGCTTAGGATTCCCAGCTAGAACCCCAGACTCGTGTAGGCCAAGATGGCAGCCACCACGTGTTAAGGTCCTGTAAAAAGGAGAAGAAGACAAGACTCCCAAGAAGGGTGCGAGCTCACAAAGAGAGAGCCCAAAAAAGAGAGAAAGAGAGAGGAAGCAGGCTGGTTTTATAGCCCTGCAACTCAGACCTCCCACTATTATTGGAAGCAGGAAGGGTCAAATGCCCTTAGGTAATTTCTCCCAGCACCTCACTGAGGCTCTATTATATGCTAATGTTTTGAGCCAAGATCTGCCTGGAAATGCCTTTATAGGGTAGAGAAGGGGGTTTCTGAGATGGCATGTCTCTGTACCAAAGACTAATACTAATGCCAGTTAAATATTTTTCCAAGCCTTCACAAGTCTCATCTACTTCACGGTAGTTTTGTATTTTAGTTGCCTTTGAGTTATCAGGGAGCCATGCTTGCTTGGTTGGAGGCAAACAGTATTTCTCTCTGGTCTAATTACTTAGAGATCCAACGTGACCAGGCAAATATGCTGGTAAGATCTAGCTAGTCCCACGATAATTGTGGTAGCATGAAAGAATATTTATACCAGCTAGTACAGAATACATGGTCAGATAAACTGCCACATTTAGACTACCCCCTTATCTACGAAGTGTTTTGCAGGAGGCAATCCAGAGCAGATGCAGAGGCTCTTAGAGGAGTCCTGCAATAAGTGGGTAGGGTGCTTGCCTTGCAAGCAGTCAACCTGGGTTTGGGCTTGATCCCTGGTACCCGTAAGGTCTCCTGAGACTGCAAGGAGTGAGCCATGAGCTCAGAAGCAGAAGTAAGCCCTAAGTACCATCAGGTGTGACTCAACCACTTTTCAAAATCAAAGAGTAAGACATGAATCCCTACCACATAAACACCATGATGATATTCTGGGACAGAGATATGGTTAATACCATTCATTTTCCTACACTGCAAACTTTATATGCCATAATAACATGGTTTTTCCTAATGAAAATTTGCTTTACTAAAACACTTTTTATTTAAAAACAGCACTTATTTAAAAAAATCCTAATTTTTTATAAAGGTATCACCTACAATACACAATATCAAAATGAATCTTGAGAGCAGGAGACTTAGTACAGGTGTTAAAGCATTTGCATTGCACACAACCAACTCTGGTCTGATTACTGGTTCCATATTTACTCCCTCAAGCATTGCCAGTAATGACGCTGTGCACAGAGCCAGGAGGAAACTCTGAGTACCATTAGGTATAACCATGTGCAAAAACAGGTGTACCCAAGAAACACACATAAAAGAATCCAGAGGTATGAACTACATTTGGACTCAAGTGTCCTGGTAGATTAAATTTGATAAAGGCTGGGGAGATAGTACAGCAGATGAGTAGGGCAGATGCATTGCACATAGCCGACCTCGGTTCAATCCCCAGCATCCCATATGATCCCGGGAGCACCGCCAGACATAATTCCTGGGTGCAGAGCCAGGAGTAACCCCCAAGCTTTGCTGAGCATGGCCCAAAAACAAAATCTTTTTTTTTCATTCCAAAGAAGGAGACGGGTGTTTCCCAGTAGTTTTACATTTACTTCTCAGTAAAAGGAATATTAGACACTAAATTGTCTAATTTTTTCATACCTGCTTAATTGGAATGACTCCAGAGCTGCACCGAGTCTGTGCAATGTGACTGGGAACTCTCTACATCCAGACTGGGAAGTTAGTACCACGTAATACTAAGACAATCCTTGACAGAATTTCCTTTCTTTGGAAAGTTCTCTCCCACGGTTAGTTGAAAGGAAGATCACTATCTTCACCGGTCATCATGTGTGTGGTCTATTCATGCATGTATATTTGTGCACATACAGGGGTGCTATGCAATTTCTGGAAAATTATGAAAAAGAAGACATAACAGTAGCAGAACTGGAAGGAAACTCAAATTCTTTGTGGACCATCAGCCCTCCCAGTAAGCAGAAAATGATAAACGAACTCATGGACCCCAATAGTAGCTTCTCTGTTGTTTTTCATGGAGTATTCAGAGGTAGTTACTGTATTTCCATGCATAATTTCCCTCCTTTTCCCCAATCTAAACTCTGGGTGGGGTGGGGAGGGTTTGAAAAAATTCAATGTGGATTTTTGCTCTCTTTCTTCCTTAGAAGATGTTTATTCAACACTAGAGCTAACGTGATGATTCGTTAAGTAATGACTGATTTGAGTCACTGACAAGCCTGAGTGTTTCTTGGTTTTCCTTTCTTCTAACTGGTTTCTACAGAAGCTAACAATGAGTGCTGTAACCCAAAAACAGAGTGAAGGGGTAAAAATAGGGGTGATCATTTATCAAATGAACATCTATACACCCGTAAGATTTCTCTGAAAGTTGGAGTTCTCAGTAATAAAAAACCTGCAGATCTGGGACTCTGGGTCCTCACTTACTATGTCCAACTTTGGACGCACCCTTATGACCTTTATTTCCAAGCATAAAGGAGGTTTCTTTTGCTTACCTGAGCAATGAATGACTAGCAGATAGTTACTACTTTGCTTATTTAAAGCATGTCTTAAGAAAATTCTTGAACTCCGAAGTCCAACCTGTGGGGAGAAAGAAAGAACTCAACAGGCAAACTGCTGCTTTGTTGCTGGAGGCTGGAGTTCAAGTCACCTGCTTATGTGAGGCCGGAAGGGGAGAGAGACAGTCGATTTCTCCCCCAGCCGCCTCAGCCACCCGGGACCGGCTGGGCAGGCTAAGGACTAATAAAGTCTGTGATAAGCCCCTGCGTGGTGTGGGCCTGAGCCCCACCAGCTCCATGAGGTGGCCGTCAAGCCACATCTGATGTCTGCTTGATCTCTAGGCACGGGAGTTAATCCCTACCACCCGAGGTTTCTCCCGGAGCCACAGACTCACGCTGGAGCAAGGAATTGCTCTTTGCAGGAAAGGAAAGTCAGTCCTAGGCCTTACCCAGGGTTTCCTCAGGGTTCTTGTCTTCCTCGAAGAAAAAGAGTTTTAAGGAGTCAAGAGCAGTGTCAGATTTTAAGGAAGTTTTAGGACAGGGAAGGAGCAGGGAAAGAGCTCAAGGGAGAATTCCGCTGTTCCAGAGGTGGAGAGTGAGCCCCAACTGATTTCCAAAGGGGGCATTTATCCTTTTAGGCTGGAATGCTCTGGAATCTTCTGCTCAGCCATCAAAGTTGATGGGAGGCTAAGGGCTGTGCAGAAGAAGGTGAACCCAGCTTCCTCAGGGTCTATTGTTGGTTCATGGGTCTTATCAGGTCTTCATTCCTGGTTCCAAAAGGTGATAACCTCATGGCGACAGTGCAGAGCCCCCTCCTGCCTGCCTGGAGGAAGCCCTGAGCACTCAAGGTCAGGAATATCCCTCAAGCACTGTGGGGTGAGGTTAATTTTTAAAAAAAGCAAACAAAAAATTAGTTCAACCTGTTATGAAGTCGTTTGGAGGCCTAGACACAATGCTCTTGGCCATGACCTTTGGCCTTTCCTCACAGTCTTGTTTCAGCCAGTTTATTTGTCAAGTGATTGTTCATTTAGATTCGTGATACCAGCTTCTTGGCTGGAATTAGGAAAGAATCATAGTAGACATGGAGGACGTTTTTTATAATCCAAAATAAATTGACAAATATTTCTAGTGGGCACTAGAGCTGTAGTACAGTGGGTGGGTAGGGAGGGCATTTGTCTTGCAAACAGCTGACCTGGGTTTGATCCCCTGGCACATCCCTGGTGGGATCTGGTGGCTCCCAGGAGTGAACTCTGAGCAGAAAGCTAAGGGTAACCCCGAGCTGAAGCCTAAAAAAGAAAAACAAAAATGGAACTATTTCAAGAAGAGTTATTCCAAAATTTTTTTAATTCCAAATTCCTTCTTTACTCTTATTTTCTCCTTTTAAGTGCTTTAAGTTCCTCCCATCAAATTCCATTTTGCTGAAAATATTCTTCTTAATCTTTTCTATAAAAAGCTATCACAGGGGCCGGAGCGATAGCCCAGCGGGTAGGGCATTTGCCTTGCACGCGGCCCATGCCGGCCAGGGTTCGATCCCCGGCATCCCATATGGTCCTCCGAGCACCGCCAGGAGTAATTCCTGAGTGCAGAGCCAGGAGAAACCCCTGAGCATTGCCGGGTGTGGCCCAAAAAAGCAAAAAAAAAAAAAAAAAAAAAAAAGCTATCACAAAATAAAAAGAGAGAGAAAGACATTAAAAATCAGCTTCTGATTGAAATTCTTTTTACAACATGGATTCTCTTGCCTCAGAGACAACCATCAATCCGAGACCTGAAAAGATTTTATAAATTCCTATCAGCACATCAGGGCATTTGCCTTAGGCAGAAAAGCCTGTGGAGCTGGAGCAATAGCCCAGCAGGTAGGGCGTTTGCCTTGCACGCAACCAGCCCCTGCTGGCCTGGGTCTCGATCCCCGGCATCCCATATGGTCCCCCAAGCACCACCAGGAGTAATTCTTGAGTGCAGAGCCAGGAGTAACCCCTGAGCATTGCCGGGTGTGACCCAAGAAGAAAAAAAAATAAAAATAAAAATAAAGGTGTTTGTGTCCTGCCTGGGTTCTACTAACTGGTTGTCTAAGAAGCTGAACATAAAAGTGAGGGGGAACAGAAAATTTTGGGGTTGACAATCGTGGCCCCAGTAAAATGTTGGTAAGATTAATAAAATGAAGAATCAATTCTGAATTGTGGCTGACGATGAACTTTGCTTTTCCACAGGAACATGAGTTTGGGCGCAAAGGCAGAAATAGCAACAGATAAACTTTCGTTTACTCTTGGAAGTAACACTCGGGAGAATATAGCTAAAATGATATCTGGCAATGACACAGAAAGTTCAAAAACACCAGTGTGAGTTGATTTTCCCTGTTAATACAGCTTTAAGAGAGATGTGTGCCCAAAAACCTGCAGCTTTATTCAGTCTTTGATAACTTGATGAATTTTTAATGAGTAATGTGACAGTTCTTGTTTGAATATCTGAATTCTGCCTAGATGAAAGCGGTTCTTTTCCTCTCTGCTTTCTGTCCACCTACGCTTGGCAGTGTCGCATGTGAATAGCAAACTTTGCTCTCTTCCGACCCCTAGTTCCTCAAACAGTGGTAGACCTGCTCCTGCTGTTTCCTTTGCCCCTCCCCTAGATCCCTGGGGCCAATCCAAAAGGAAAGTGGGAGGAGGAGCAGGAGGAAATTGAAGAGGAAGAGGTAGTATCTTTCCCATGTATGCCCTGCCATATAAGTATTCCACTTCAAATATATCCAAGCTGTGATACTTAGATTCTAATATGAAAATCAGCCAAAGGGGAGAAAATGCTTTTGGTCCTATGAACGAAAGGAGTTATCGTAGGTATAACTCACTGCTGTCCCGCTCCACCTCCATTCCTTCCTGACCCTGCTTTATGGTATTGACTATAAGAACCACGGTGATGCTCTCCTCGGCCCTATTCCCTAAGCCATCCCGTGTTAGTCATCACACTGAAGGGCTCCCCATAAAACATCAGATCCAGCTCCATCAGTGCCAGTCTGCAAACAGGAAATGCCTTACTTAAGTCACTGAGGTTTTCCCCCAGTAGCAGGAGGGAAGGTCAAAATCAGCATCTTCCGGCCCTTTGCAAAACATCCGTCCAGGGATTCAGCAGTGGGATACGTTCCTTGCATCTGTGAGGCCTTGGAATGGATCCTTGCATGGGCGACATATTCACTTAGTTCATGCCAATGAAATATAATATTAATAAAACATTAATTCTATATACCAAAACAACATTATTAGCTGTTTGAACCCACAGAAACTTTTTTAAGCATGACTGTTTTTACAGAACAAATTTCAAGGACCATGTGTCATATACCTAGTTACGAGTGGACCCTTGGACGGTACTAAGTGTCCACTCCCTGGTCACTAGCTTTCTTCACACTCCTATCCTCACTCTGTCTGTTCATCAAGTCTACCTGATGGCAGTTATTTTTGAAATCCTACAAATTTAAATAAGAAGGTTATTCAAAGTTATCAGCAAGAGGGGCTGAAGTGATAGTACAGTGGAGAGGGTGTTTGCCTTGCATGCAGCCAACCTAGGTTCAGTCCCTGGCATCCCATATGTTCCCCCAAGCACCGCCAGAGAAATTCCCTGAGTTCAGACCAGGAGTAACCCCTGAGTATTGTTGCTGTGACCCAAAAAAGGGAAAAAAACAGCAAAATTCTCAGCGAGAGAATGATAGGAATTTAACAAGGATATGGGAAATCTCTGCTGCAGTTTTTGGTTCGTGTTTGTTTTTGTTTGGAGGAAGGTTTGAAAGGAATCCTCCTGAGCATTCTCAGTGTGCTGGGCCATTCCTAATGAGACTTCGCCAGCTGGGCCCGGGGCTCCAATATTGGGAGCTGAAGATGTGATAGCCGGGACCATCAAGCCCAATTGGCAGTGGTCAACAGGCCATGTCGTGGAAGAACAAAGAGGGGTTGGTCCATAGCCCTACACCATCCTCAGTCCCTCTGCAGAAGTCTTTAAGTCATTAACTACTCTGTATATGACATTTACATGAGGCAGACCCTGTGTGTGGCTCAGAGAATTCTAATCAGAATGGGGATCTGTTAGCTACATGCACATGACTGTATTATGTAGTGTATTGTATAGTTACACATTGCAAAATTTATGATTAGAAATGTTATCTAAACATTATTTAGAGGTACTAAGACTCACTATTATTTAATGTAAAGGCAAGAGTAGCAACCATGACAACAAAAAATCGATTTTACATGAGTAAAAGAACCTAAAATGTATCACTTCTTATTTTTTCTGAATACACAGGACTATTGAGAGAATCTACCCCTATTATGTGAAAGCGCCGAAGTGATTCTAACTCCAAACCAATAAAACAACTTTTATCTGGTAAGAGCAAGAAGGAATTATTTCAAACCACTTTAAGTGTTTCGGTTTGCACTACTTATATTTTCAGACTTCATTAAACTACTTTTTAGTTCTTCCCCTGTGTGGCATAATTTACCAGAGGCTTTAGACATCCTGCTACCTTTACTAGCAACAATCTAGTTGAATCTTTGACTTAACTTGAGAGCTTAGTCTTTTCCTTTTTTCATGCTACAAAACTCAATTGATTAAATCCATAGTTAGTGACTTATTTTACTGATAAAACAGTCTGTTTGTTTGTATTAGCCACCATATCTTTGGCAGAAAGCTGCCTCCTAAAAATGTTAAATATTGGGCAGGAGCAATAGTCCAGCAGGTGGGGTGTTTGCCTTGCATGCGGCCAGCCCTTGCCAGCCTGGGTTCGATCCTCGGCATCCCATATGGTCCTCTGAGCACCGCCAGGAGTAATTCCTGAGTGCAGAGCCAGGAGAAACCCCTGAGC
This sequence comes from Cryptotis parvus, assembly GCA_021461705.1. Taxonomy (NCBI): domain Eukaryota; kingdom Metazoa; phylum Chordata; class Mammalia; order Eulipotyphla; family Soricidae; genus Cryptotis; species Cryptotis parvus. The sequence goes on from JAJIBD010021539.1 coordinate 456,581, forward strand.
ATTGCCGGGTGTGATCCCCCAAAAAAGCAAAATAATAGGTTAAATATTATATGAGTTAAATATTAAGGTACCCTAAATGAAGACAAGAAGTTAACAAATGTGTTTGATACTTAATAGCTGAAAGGTAATTGAGTATCAAAAACATATTCTAGGGGCTATATTTTCCCAATACAAATAACAGCAATTTGATTTTTTGGACGCTTTTATAATAATCGTAAATTACTTGACTTAATCAATGACCTGGACCAAAAGCAGGCATATAACATTTCTATTGGTAAAGATGGAATGGCAATGATTTCATTCATGACCATTCATTCCCCAACACGGAGCACTCATTGTCCACAGATGACACGCTAAATACTAGCGATCAGGCTCTGTGTGGCTCACACTTAGCTGCACAACAGAGCTGTAAATAAAGAGATTGGAGAGTGCCAGAAATCAGGCAGATAAAGAATCCAGAGTCAGACACATCAACAAGGTCTCCCCCAATAGAAAAGAGTTGTCTGGTCACCGCAAGATGCTTGAGAACCTTGGTACTTTGAATTGCATCCAGAACGCATCTCGAAATGTTAGTCATGGAGCATAGCTTGCTCAACCTTCTTTCCCTCCCTGGAAATGGCCCGTCCCTCAGCAAGCTCTTCCCAGCAGCTGCAGCTCAGCAGATAACTCCTCTTGTCTCCAGCATGGATCAAAGCTGCCAGGAGCTCCTCCCACTGTTTCCTTCCTCTGTTATGGCGAAAAGAAGGCCTTGTACTTTTCACTATTATTGCAGGTTCTTTCCTTCTTCACTTCAGCCTCCAAAAATGATGTCCTCTCTTCCTTCCGAGGTCAGCCTCTCCCAGTGTCTATGACCTCTGACATGTCTTCATTTGCACAGCTTTTATACTCCATTTTTTCTATATTCTGTTCCTCTCCCCACCCTAGCTTGCTCCCCTGATTTGAAGTCTAGTCTCAAAATCATTGCCCGCCAGACCACAAGGCCTTGTTGCTCTGACATCCTGATCTCAGTTACAATGTTACTGAGATTTTACTAATATTTATTACCAGTTATATTTAGCATAGGTTAAGGGTTATCACCAGTGTTTCAACTGAGGCTTAAGGCATGAGTTACTTATCGAACTCTGTATAACCGTTATGTGGAAGAGCTGCACCCAGCTGGGTTCTCTGTAGCCCAGAACCTCGTCTTAGTCTCTTACATTCCTCGCTCCCTTTCATCCTCCCCGTCCACACATTTGACTCTCCACCCAAACCAATAAATATTCATGTATAGACACTGCTCTAGAGTCTCCTGGTTAGGATTTTAGTGTGAAATAACACAGTCACAGTTTCTGCTCTCAGGGATTATAATTCACCATCATGATTGTGGAGGCCATATTGTAATTATTAGAGGACACTCTTCTTTCAAAGACCTATGCTTTGTAACTCAAAGCTTTTACTTGTTCTCTATTACTATTTGATTGCATCCAACCTATGTTCTAAAAGGCAATAATTGTTCAAAACCAACCTTAGGGTTCGCAGAACTTTGCAGAGCTTCCTGGTTTTCTTCCTGAAGAGCTTCCTACCTCTTGGCTTTCTCTCCACACATTCAAGTTCTCACAGAGCAAAATTCAGCTGAGATGTCAACCTTCCTGGTTTGTGTCACCCAGAAGTGATCTTTTTAAACTAAGGATCTGTGCAAATCGTTGGAGATTGTCGTATGTGTGTCATATATGACCTTTAAGGAACCACTTTGTAAGCAACTTTGGAAGTCCTTAGCACCAAAAATCATGATTTTCTCCCAAAAGACATTCTCTAAATCAGTCCATTCAACAAAACAATGGTGGTTTTAGGTTCTAAAAACTTATTGTGACTTGGATTGTAAGCAAAATTCTCAGGTGATAGGTAAGTGTGCCATTTTGCCTTTGTGATTTGGTTGCCTTGTACATGTTGTGACCATATGTGATTTCTTTGCTTGAAATAAATCCCTATAGGCACCTATAGTCCACTTTTCCTTTTCTTACATGCTGGTAACATTCCCTTTGTCATTCTCATCCTGAAAACACATTCTATCAATAGTAACTAGAAATTCTAGGATAATCACACTAACTTTATTTTATTTTTATCTTCTTTCAGAAAATAATTTCATGAATATCACCATTATTTTGTCCAGAGACAATGCAACTGAATCTAATAGTGAGTGGTGGGTTCTCAACCTGACTGGAAGTAGAATATACAATCAGCAGGCTCAGTCCTTGGAACTGGTGGTATTCAACGACAAAGTCAGTCCCCCTAGTCTAGGGTTCTTGGCTGGCTACGGGTAAGGACTCACTTAACAATGAATAGTCAAAAATCTGTATTTGTATCACATAAAGTTGAGAATTTAGCCTTTTATATGCCTAGAAGTCTCAAATTTCCGGGCTGGAGTGATAGCCCAGCGGGTAGGGCATTTGCCTTGCACGTGGTCGTCCCAGGCCAGCCCAGGTTCGATCCCGGCATCCCATATGGTCCCCCGAGCACCGCCGGAGTGATTCCTGAGTGCAGAGCCAGGAGAAACCCCTGAGCATTGCCGGTGTGACCCAAAAAAGCAAAAAAAAAAAAAAAAAAAAAACTCTCAAATTTCTTTCACAGATCCTTTGTTTTAAAGATGAAGAATGACAATTCCACAGAATTCCGTATACTCAGTGTCAGAGGACGTAGACACTATCTTCCCAGCCTCTTACTTGGCACGGAATAGATCAGTGTGATTCAGGGCCAAACTCAGAAACTGGCATAAGGTTGTCTCTTTTCTACTTAGAAATCCTTCAGACCTTTACAGATGTAGAATCAATTAGAATTCACAGTTTCAGACATGGCCACTGTTACTGTTTTACCATTTGGCTGATGCTTAAACCTCTGCATACACATATTCTATATAAGACATGAGTAGGAAGGTTTATAGTTCCCAGAATGTGCCTCTGAAGGAACCACTGAAGGAACAATCAACTCACACTGGTGTTTTCTATTACTCACACCTTTAATAGAAAAATGAAGTTCTGAAAAATATGCTATAGTAAAAGTGAAAAGAGTTAGGTGTAGTATGGAGGAGCGATAAAGCTCTATACTCAAACCAGAGTCAACAACATCAAAATCATGAGATCCAACTTCAACAATCAAAGTGTAAAATGCGCCTCTCAAGATGTCAGTCTAGGCACAATGGGTGTTGGGGGAACCTGGGGACAATGGTGAATAGAAGTTGACACACTGGTGGTGGGGTTGGTGCTGGGCCATGGTGTCCTTAATACTCAACTATGAATCAACTATGAATAGCTTTAAAATCACGGCATTAATAAAATGTAAATAATTAATACCAAGTATAATACCTGCAGTAAAACCATCTATAGCTCATATATGAAGCTGCTATTATTGGTTACTTCCAAAATGTTAAATTTGAAAATACTTTCATTTTCATGTCTTACAGTTTATTGTGTGTAAGGTTTTCATAAATAGCATGATGTTCTTTGTAATAGGTGGGGCTGGGCTCCTTCAAACAGTGTTCAGGAGGCCCAGGGGCCTCTAAGAATTTCTTAGCCAACCCAATCAAAGGTTCAATTATAAATCTGAGAATGGAGACTGTAGCGATAGTACTGCACAGAGGGCATTTGCCTTGCATGTGGTCAACCCGGGTTTGATCCCCAGCATCCTATATGGTCCCCAACACCACCAAGAGTAATTCCTGAGCATAGAGCCATGAATAACCCCTGAACATTGCTGGGTATTGGGTATGACCCAAAAGCCAAAAAATAAAAATGTCTGAGAATGTGGATTCTGCCACCTGCCCCTCGAGGTTTTGTAGGTGTGGCTGCACTGCTCAGCTGCGTCAGCAGGTGGCAGACAGGAGAAGGCTTGTCTACACCCCCAGAGCTCTGCCCCCTGGGACCTGGATGGTTGATGGTCTGACATAGAAAAGACTGGGCCCCTTGGGATGAACCCAGAGCCACAGCAGAGCCTGGCAAGCTACCCGCGGTGTATTTGATATGCCAAAAACAATAGCAATAATGGACCTTATTTCCAAAGAATGGAGACATTACTGGCACCCACTCGAGCAAATCCATGAACAATGGGAAGGAAAGTGACAAGTGACAAAGTGAGAATGTGGAACTGCTCTGGTCTTGCTGCACTGGGATTACTCAGGCTCCCCTCATGTTACTTGAGGACCTCCAGGGCTACATATGGTGGTAATTAAGGGACCAGAAATTGAACCATTGTCTGCATACAAAGGTTCACCCCTAATCCCATACTATTTTCCAACCCACAAATTCCTTTTTAATCATAAAAATGATTAATTTTCCTCAGAGAAAAGAAAACTTTTTTTCCCAGATAGCAAACAAAACTTTGATAAGTTTACCATATTTTCCATATACTTTGAATAAAGATACTATTACTTTATCCTTTTATTTTCCTTGTTTAGATTTGTTTTGTGGGCTACACCCAGCTGTGCTCAGGGCTTATTCCTGTTGGGCTTGGGGCCAGGGGTGGAACCATATGGGGTGCCATGGATCAAACCTGGTTCAGCTGCATGCAAGGCAAATGCCTTTCCCAGTGTACTATCACTCCAAGCCTACTTTAACTTTTAGACATTCTATTAACCATGCTTAACTGCTAAAGACAATTTCTATTTATTTTTCTTTTCAGTATCATGGGATTGTATGCATCAGTGGTCCTTGTAATTGGGAAGTTTGTCCGTGAATTCTTCAGTGGAATTTCTCACTCCATTATGTTTGAAGAGCTTCCAAACGTGGATCGAATTTTGAAATTATGCACAGATATTTTTTTAGTTCGAGAGACAGGAGAACTGGAATTAGAGGAAGACCTGTATGCCAAATTAATATTCCTATACCGTTCACCAGAAACCATGATCAAATGGACTAGAGAAAAGACAAATTGATACCTTCAACACAGAGACTGCTAGTCAACATTTGAATTTTCAACAAAGGAAAAAAAAGAGAAAAAGCACAATATTCTCCTCAGAGCTCAGCATTTCTTGTTCGATGGAAATGTTTTCTTCTCTGGAAGGCGGCCCAAAGGAGTTCACAGCTTTTGGTAGCCAGTTAACTTTGAAACTTGGAGGCACTGTTGAAAACTTATTTGTAATTCCATTTCTCTGAAATCAGGGCTACTTGCTTTATGTTTTAGTCAACAGTGTCTTTTGCATTCTTATTGACTGTGAAGTTCTCCTTCCCCAGAGACAACAGAGAAGTAACTTCCTGTGTGGCCATGGACCCTTCCTGAGGAGATGATATCATGCAAATTACAGAGCTCTGTCGCCTGTGGGGAGGCATCTATTGAGAACAAATGGGCCCTGAGGCACCCCAAATATGCAACAGCAGTAGGAGGCCTCAATCTCCTACACATATTTCTGGGGGTGAGGTGAGGGAGCTGATGGCCTACCGGGAAGCCAGTGGAAGGAAATATAAGCCTCATTCTAAGCAAAAGATAATTTTAGTGATACTCTTACTGCCTTATCGTAACTGAAGACTATAAGAAATCTTTCCACTAAACACCAGTGACTTCTCAGGAAAAACAAACAAGCAGCAAAATGAATCTGTGGACACTTGCTTGGTTGAGGTCCAGTGAGTAACTCACGTCATGCGGGCTCCAGAGTTACTGTTCTCGAGAGACACCAATGGAGGACAAGGACGGCAGAGCGCCCAGCGGGCTGTGGAATACTTTGACTTTGGAACTCTTTACTGCTCTTGGTCATTGACCCTCTTTGACCATTCCTCTTTCCCAACAGCTTTTCCCATTTCAATGATTTAAGGCAATGGTTTTTTCCAAGTATGTGACATTTTCCTTCCTGTTTTTCAGGTATATCAAAGAGTTTACATATTCCAATTCACATTTTTACATCTGAGACGGGTTTTTTAAGTTCATAATTATGGAAGAAATATGTATATTGAGCTTGGGGAAATCAAACAGGCCTTTCTTAAATTATTATTATTGGTAATACAACCTCTTCATTAAATACCAATGTAGCATGAAAATTTATGATTGAAATGTAGTTTTTCATTCCATATTAAAATACAGTTTCTGAGCAGAATTAATGAATGGACTAGAAGATGTCAAAAAAATGATCCTGTGTATTTGAGTCCAGGACTGAAAATAAAGCACATCTTGCAAAGTCATTGTCAGAATGCTCTTCATTTCTTGCCCCTGTTTTGCATGAAATAAGAAAAATCATTGTTTTCAGTGCCATAAGTAAGGAATTTTTTTAAAATCCACTGAAATAACTATTTGTTTCTTGGCTTTATTGTATTTTGTTTCTCATGTAGGTGCTCTATGGAAATGACTTAAGCAGGGGACGTGTGCTAACAAATTAATTTCCAAAAAAGGACAACAATTACAGTAGAGATCAAGCTTTTGAAAAATGATAGAGTTCAAATGATGTGTATGTCCTCTAGAGAATTAATGCATATTTGTTCTTTTACTGTGAAATACCACCAATCAATACTCTCTCATCTTAAGAATAATTCAGAAAAGAAAACCACTTTGGAAAATTCTGAATCGCATTTTCATTTCCCAACAACAAGAATCATGGTGCACATTTCTGGTGGCAAATTCTTTTTGGAAACATCCAAGGGGACTTTCCAAAGGGCTTGGTATAACACATTTAACATTTTACATGCTCCGGAGAGGGAAGTGGGCAGTCAGAGGTACTGGAATTATAATGCTCCTCAAGAAAACAATTTCCAGAATTCAAGAATAAAACTTCCCAGTGTGTAACGGGACAGGAACATGGATCTAGAAGGAAATAGGGAAATGGAAAAGAAACACACTCTAAGAGGCATGGACTAAAGTGGAATTCAAGGCAAGTGAGGGGACCTGGTTTCTAGTCCTGCTTGGCTGGTCCCCAAAAGCTGCAGTCGACACCAAACCATTAGAGAGTCATATTCTCAGCCCTCAGAGGGCTTTCTCTGAACCCACAGAAGCCATTGGAAATAGCCTGTCACCTTCGGTCAGGACTGGAGGTAATCTCTGATACTGAGAACACTTGGGTGATTGGTCCCAGGGATGACACTGGTGAATGAGGCAGGCAGAATTAGGCAGAGGGACAAGCTACCTGAGTTTGCCCCCTCCCTTAGGATTGCTGGGAGCTGGGCAGCCCTTCTTGACACAGGTGCTAGTGTGGCATCTGGATTCTGGCTTTAGCAAAGCCAACCCCAGAATGGGCCCTTCCCTGTGAGGAGACAGTTCCTGAGGTGGGCCTTTGAGAAGCTGCCCAACCACTGAGTTCAGTGCCCTGTGGGTGTGCAGAGGCAGAAAGTGTGGAACACCTCCCTTCTCCCTGGGCCTCTCCAATCCACTTACTCCTTAAAATAAGCTTTGGAAACTCTGATTTCCCTTACTAGAAAATGAAGAAACTAGGGGCAGAGCAATGCATTTGCCTTGCATGCAGTCAACCTGGGTTTGAGTCCGCCATGCTATATGTTTCCCTGAGCACTTCTAGGACTAATTCCTGAGTGCAGAGCCAGGACTAAACCTGATCATTGGCAGATATGGCTCAAAAACAGAAGGAAGGAAGGAAGGAAGGAAGGAAAGAAAGAAAGAAAGAAAGGAAGAAGGAAGGAAGGAAGGAAGGAAGGAAGGAAGGAAGGAAGGAAGGAAGGAAGGAAGGAAGGAAGGAAGGAAGGAAGGAAGGAAGGAAGGAAGAGCGGAAGGAAAGAGAGAAAAGAAAGAAACAAAGAAAGGAAGGAAGGATGGAAGGAAGGAAGGAGAGAAAGAGGAAGGAAAGAGAGAAAGAAAGAAAAGAGGAAGGAAAGAGAGAGAGAAAGAAAGAAAGAAAGAAAGAAAGAAAGAAAGAAAAGAAAGAAAGAAAGAAAGAAAGAAAGAAAGAAAGAAAGAAAGAAAGAAGAGAGAGAAAGAGGAAGGAAAGAAAGAAGAGAGAAAGAGAAGGAAGGAAGGAAGGAAAGAGGAGAAAGAAAAATGAAGAAACGTATAGTTCCTTTCCCACTGACCACCGTCCCCTCTGCTACACACACCCCCATCCATATTATTTTGACCTTCCACCCTTACCTAACAGCTCAGCTGAAAGGGTATCAAGCCAAATGGGGAGAGCTCCTGCAGGAGGCTGGTTTTCAGACTTCCTCAGGTCATGTGTGGGGTAGAAATACATGCATTCCTTTGAACTTTCCAAGCTGTTTCAATGTCTTAACATATGTGTGTGTTGCTTATTTATATAGTCTACCTATTTTGTAATTACACCTTCAGGCAAGCTTTCATCCTCTCTAAAGAACTGATTTACTCCTTACTTTATTCCCACCCACCCAGCACCCCTGCTGGTAAGAATTCCTTATGTTTGGCCATATGCAAAATTCTTTTCTGATGTTTTCTGCGGCTCCTTTGTGTGTGACATTAGTTTGGGGACAAAATGCTGAGACTGGGGACAGAGCACCATCTGTTTCTGGGCTCCCTCCGAAGTGCTCACAGCTGCTGTCCTCTCTGCTCTCTGGAGCTGTTGGCTCCATCTCTGTTCCCAGAAGCATCTCCACTTGTGCCTGTCACTGAAAGAGTTAAAAATCTGTTGATTTTAAAGTTCTCAGGCTATGTGGCATGTCCCTTTCAACCCATGTCCCCACGCCCACCTCCCGTGAATGGGGCGATCCGGCCTATCTGGGAATGCCCAGGGCTCCATCCTTTTTGCCCAGGCGTGGCTCTGTCTCTGCTCACCTGAGCACTCATGACTTTCCTTTTATTCCCAGCCACAAGTTGGTGGGACCCTCATGTTTTTACCATCACAGACTCCACCAATTTTGTCTTGCCAACCTGCTCTTTTCTGGGCTCCTTCAGGGATCCGGAAGAAACAGGTGATGTGTCATCCAACACAGCTTCTCTGGTCTTTACTTACTCCCCTTCCTCAAGCACAGTTCTTAGAAAGGCAAAAAAGAGAGAATACATTTATTTGAAATGTTGAATTTACAGGCATAAATTCCATGTTGTGCTTAGTGATTTGTCATGAAGGTGGTTCATATAATCAAGAGGACATAAATAATAGCTCTGCATTATTTGAAGTAGACGGTGGTGTGTGTGTGTGTGTGTGTGTGTGTGTGTGTGTGTGTGTGTGTGTGTGTTTGTGTTTTCGGGTTTTATTGTTATTTTAGTTTGGGGTCAAATCCAGGGATGCGGTGATGCTTGGAGTCTGCTCCCAACTCTGTTCAAATCTTTGTACTATCTCTACAATCTCTCCAACTAACAGAGTTTTTTTGTTTTGTTTTGTTTTTTTTGCTTTTTGGGCCACACCCAGCAATGCTCAGGGGTTACTCCTGGACTCCTGGCTCTGCATTCAGGAATTACTCCTGGCAGTGCTCAGGGGACCATATGAGATGCTGGGGATCGAACCCGGTCAGCTGTGTGCAAGGCAAACACCCTACCCGCTGGACTATCGCCTCCGGCCCCATCCAGCTATCAGAGTTTTAATTAAGCATTGCTTCAGTTATAAGTATCTCATCATTATTTTCACACTAATTTTGTTAATAATATATGACTGTTATTCATCCGTTTTGGAGGTTCTAGCAGGGGAACGCAGCTACTCGTATACCCTCGACTGAAGACCGGTCAGTCTCTATTCAGGGAAGGCCGTCCACTTGTCCACTTCGACCACGCGCGCAGCTTCGGGAGGGGCGCACATGGAGCAGTGAGGGAGGAAAGGGACACCCGCCTAGCCAGCCAGATCAGCCGAATCAACCCTGGCGATCAATGGGGTGACAGATGTCGCAGCCAGATCGCCCTCACATCCACATCTTTTTTTGGACTCACAGACATAGGGCAGAGCTGCTACTAGCTCTCCCTGTGTCCAGATGCTCACAAGGCGCCCGGGAGGGATGGCAGAGTCTAGCCCTGGCACGCCACCCCAGCAGAGCCTCGCCAACAAGCCAGACGACCCCCCACTCCATGAGGGCCTCCCCTTTCCACATCGGACTTCCCTCTCGTCAGACCAGCCTATCACAGCCCAGCACACGCGGCCACATCAATAAATGCTGGATTTAGAGATGACTACAGGAGTATGCTACCCACACGGCAGAGCCTGGCAAGCTGCCCTTGTTGTATTTGATATGCCAAATACCAGTAACAATTATAGACCTCATTCCCATGACCTGATGGAATGGTTTGAGGCTCTTTATGTTCCTGGAGCAAGCAGGTGCCCTTGGGGCTACTTGCATGAGACAGGACATATGGAGATGTTACTGGTGCCCACTCGAGCAAATCGATAATGAACGGGAAGACAGTGATACAGTGATACATCCGTTTTATAAATATCTTTAGAAGCAATTTTTGTGGTCTTCTGCTGCTTCCCAATGAATGTTTGCATTGCTTTGAACTTTCCTCTTAATACTACTTCTGCTGTATCCCATATATTCTAATAAGAACTGTCACTATTCTTTATGTGCCTTCTAGTTTATAAATTTCTGCTCCTTGCAGGCGGCTAGCCCATGCAGGCCCGGGTTCGATCCCCAGCATCCCATATGGTCCCCGAGCACCGCCAGGAGTAATTCCTGAGTGCAGAACCAGGAGAAATCCTTGAGCATTCATTGCCAGGTGTGATCCAAAAAAGCAATAAATAAATAAATAGATAGATAGATAAATAAATAAATAAATAAAAATAGATTTCCTAAATGTAGGAAAGCACCTTAACCCCTGCACAATTTCTCCAGTTCCAGGCAGTTTCTGGTCCTTTTCTGGACTACTACCTCTCTAAGCTGTTTGTCCCTGTTTCTGCCTCTCTGTTTCAGTGGTCTCTCTGTATCTGTCTTTGTTTTTCTTTTTCCTTTCTTTCTTCTTCCTTCCTTCCTTCCTTCCTTCCTTCCTTCCTTCCTTCCTTCCTTTCTCTCTCTCTCTCTCTCTCTCTCTCTCTCTCTCTCTCTCTCTCTCTCTCTCTCTCGCTCTCGCTTTTTGGGGTCACACCCTTGTGTCGAGGGCTGACTTTCAATAGATCGCAGCAAAGGAAGCTGCTCTGCTACTACGAAACCCGACCCAGAAGCAGGTCCTCTACGAATGGTTTAGCACTAGGTTCCCCATGAACGTACGTTGCATGACGGGAGAGGGGCAGCCACCTTTCCGGCCGTGCCCGATTCCCCTAGACAAGCAGCTCTCCACACGGACCCCGGTTCCTACAGGCATGGCGGAGGATGCACGCGCGAAGCACAGGTGTGTCTATCACACCCGATAGACTCACAGACATGGGGCAGAGCTGCTACTGGCTCTCCCTGTGCCCAGCTGCTCACGAGGCACCTGGGAGGGATGGTGGGTTCTAGCCCTGGCCCGCCACCCCAGCAGAGCCTCACAACAAGCCAGACAACCCCCACTCCCTGAGGGCCACCATTTTCCACATCCGGACATCCCTCTCGTCAGAACTCAACCCAGCAGACCAGCCTATCACAGCCTGGCTCGCGAGGTGACTACAAGAGTACGCCACCCTCATAGCAGAGCCTGGCAAGCTACCCGTGTCGTATTTGATATGCCAAATACTGGTAACAATTATAGGCTTCATTCCCATGACCTGATGGAATTGTTTGAGGCTCTTTATGTTCCTGGAGCAAGCAGGTACCCTTGGGCTCTACTGGCATAAGACAGGACATAAGGAGATGTTACTGGTGCCTGCTCAAGCAAATCGATGATGAACGGGAAGGCAGTGATACAGTGAATAAATTTCTGCTCCTGCCTTTCTTTTTGTTTAAAATCTGTGGGTATTTTCTGTTGTTTTCTTTTTTTCTTTATTGTTATATTCTATTGTGTTCTGAATCATATTGTTATATTCTTAGTTATGCTTTTGTTTTCCTGAGTTTTCCTGAGACTTAGACTGAGTCTAAGGCTTAGTAATTTGCCTTTCAATAGCCAAGGTCTTAGCCAGCTAACTAAAGGGAGGAAATAAGGCTATTGTCAGCTCTCCTGTGGCCACACTAATGAGACCACCCTTTAAAACCAACCACACTATTCCTGGAATATTCATTGACCTTAATAGACGTATTTTATTGGGTTATCCTAAAATAGTTCAGAATACTCGACTTCTATACTACTTTAACCTAGAACCTGATCCCTATTTGTCTGATTCACAGCACTACGGGGACGGGGCTCCCTGGTGCATTTGGGGACAATACACATTGCCAGGCTGATAGAGGAGGAATAGGTTCAGACCAATTGCCAGACAATAATCAATAACCTTCAGCAGACTTTATATAGGGGAGAGGAGCCACTAGAGAGTAGGGGGCCAGTGACAGAATGGGAAACAACGTAGATGTGTAGCACAAAGGAGGAGTTCAACTTAGACATGGGGAGATTATAAGTATCCCTGGGGAGTCAATAAGCAGCCTTGGAGGCACTTCAGTGGGTGAAACAAAGGGGTGGCATGTAACTCAACTAACAGAACCTCCTAGAAGAAGAGGAATAGACCTTAGCCAAGTCAAATTGCTCATAATAGAGGAGTAAGTGCATGTTATGGGGACACGGAGCCCCTTTTGGGCCTGTCCTGTGTCATGGCTAGGCAATGTCTCCTCAGCTCTCTCACCTCAAGGAGAATCCATAGATGTATAATCAACAGGGCAGTATTGGGAGCAGTGCCGGTGGGGATCTAACACTTATTTATTTTTCATCACAAATTTTGCCCAGGAGCTTTCCTAACAAAACTAGGTTTAAAGTAATTTTCATGATGTAATCCCTTTTTGTGTTAATGCATATACATTAAATATTGTAAGTGCTCTCTGTATGCCAGTCATGAAATATATGCTGGTTATTTATTTATCTATTTGCACATTTTCCCAATTCTATCACAGATAGAAAAACAAATATGAAGTAGTTAAGTATTTACTCAACATTGATTCTGCAGAAAAAACTTATTATTTTCACTGTCTTTGTTTTAAGTTTCATATTGTTTATCTATTGTTTCTCTCATTTTATTTAGAACCATTATAATAATTGTATTTTAAAACTAGTAAGACTATTTGATTAATTTAAACTTTTCTTGGGAATTTGGTTTGCTCCATCATTTATGGAAAATTTGTTTCCTTGTTTGTTTAGTTTTGTATGTTAATTACTGTGCATTTAATTGAGTGGTTGTCTTCTTTTGGGTTGAGGTGTAGATTTTATTTCTATAGGTTCTGGTATATATTCCTGGGACATTTATCGTGGACATTGATAGATCACTGACCTCAGCCGGCACAGAGAGAGAGACAAAGGCAAGTAAAAGTGAAGGAAATAGGAGAAATTTATTGGGGTACACTCGGGGGGACCTACTGGCCTCTCTGGTAAGACTGGGGTAGAGTCACACCCTGAGGGAGACTAATTGGGATTCTTTAATTGTCTTTGGTAGAAAAAGGGAACCAAGACTAGTGGAACTGGTGCACTTGGTCCTACTCCTGTTATCAGTAGAGGGTCAATGTGGGAAGCCCTAGCAGCCTGGTAGCTTCCTGGTACAAGGTGGGCCGTGAGTCCCATCTTCCTTGCTGGGGTCAAGGTGATCTCTGATTCGGAAATGTTGCTATTTCATCAACCAATCACCACTTTGCCCCAGTCGCCATTCTGTCTGAGCAAACCTCACATACCAGTGGTTTGGGTTATATAAAAGGGGTGAAGAGAAATCTCTCTTGACTTCTGGAAAAAACAGGGTTGAAGATTTTAGGGAGATGGTTCGCTCAGGGGATGAGCTAGCAACCACGATTATGGGTAGAAAAATAATTGATTGAAGGTGGTTCTGGTGGTTTCCCCTACCTGTGCCTGGATAAATTTCAGGAGACAAGGTGCTAAATCACAGACAGATTAAAACTAAGGAGCCTAATAGGGGCATATCAGGCACTGAGTGGTGAATTGAACCATTCCCAAGTTGTGGTGATTACTCTCCTTCTTTTACCTAGTTCCTCAGTTTTGTTCCATAAGACCTGACTTACTGATATATGAGCAGCTTTCTTCTCTGAGTCAAGACAGGTCCCTTCTTTTTCAGCTGGTGTTCTCCTTGGTAAATCTCTAGCTTCAACTATCCTGGTCAGATTAGTGACAGTATATACATCTTTGAGTTCTTTTATAGACAAGACTGCTTACCTACATTCAGTGAAACAAGTGTTATCTGGATTACCTAAGGGAGTACCTTTTCAATCAAGCCATTTAGAATACATTTATTCTATAATTTTTGTAGAACTATAATTTGATTTTTTACAAAGGATAATGTACAGAAACATGGTTTTCTCTCCACCTTCACTTTAAATTTGCCATATAACTTAATAAACCTGACATGTTTTTTTGCATGAAACAGTAGGATTAGTGAAGTCTCCATTTGGGGCAACCCTTTATTTACTGAGAAGTCCTGGGGATTGACTAAAACAAAGCAGTAGACACACCAATAATAGCATTTAATATTTTACTGTCATGTCAGGGCCACCCCAGGCTTAGGGTGAAGATCAGTTCCCATCATCAGTTGTAGGTGACCTCAGACATTTTCCATTGGGTCTTTGTTGGAGGACAGGTTTAGCTATTCTGGGAGTTTTGTTGTTTTGCTCACTCCCAGCTTAATCTACTTAAGTCAAGGTTCATTCTAATGAGATTTCTCTTCTATGTAAACACTGCTAGAGGGTGTGGCAGTTACAGAAGTCACCTTGATTGAACAACTTCTGACTTATACATCTACTAAGACTTCTATGTTTTCTAGATTGGGCACAGCTCCTCTTTATACCCACTGCACCCAACGTGGGACAGTTAGAATTTACCAGGAGACTACCACCCTGGCTACGCTGAGACTAAAGGAAGACTATAGGAAGGATTATACTAGTTTGCTCTAAGCAGGCGAGTATGACCCTTTCAGTACATGAGAACAAGATACTCAGAATCACACTGGTGCAGATAATAATAAGGACCTTGTGGGTACCGTCTAGATTACATGAAGCTCATGAAGTTAAGATGTATTACTTTATATCAGCCCCCTCTCTCTCCAGTGTTTTACGTAAGAGATAATCTCGGGATTAGTCCTTGGTGTAACCTTTGTTTATACCTGCAATAGAGTGTGGCACTACACTCTGTTTAGGGTTCTTTGTTGGCATGACAACCTCCCGATTGGATTACTTTGGTGTATATAAGGGGCTGACTTGAGGCCCCTTCACCTTTTGCCTTTTGGTTCCTCAGCCTTCAGCTTTTGGCTCCTGCGGCTTTTGGCTTTTGGCTTTGGCCTTTTGCTCTTTGGGCTTTCGCTCCTTCTGGGTAGGACTCAGCTCGGGTGACATCCTCTCTCTTTGGTGGGAGACTTAGGCTCTTTTGTATGGTCTAAGTTCGGATCAGAGCTAGAATTTGTTCATTATATTGGATGCTGTGGAAGAGCTTTTGTACTATTAAAAGCCATTTTTGGAACTGCACCGGACTTGTGAGTTTTCATCTTTCTCCCGGCGTCCTCGGAGGTAGAAGACAACCTCTGTCCTGACACTGTCGGGGACCCGGCGGCGTTCCCGACAGGTCTTAAGAGCCCAGAGTGGCCACAACCCTCTTTAGGGTCTTCCTTGTTGCAGTTAAGGGATGGCTAAGGTGGTCATCAATCATTGTAGATCAGCAGATTCCTTCATTTCTAAAGCAGAGCTGATTTCTGGTCCTTTCTTGAGCAAGCCTTCCTCCAAGGTCTCCCTGAGGCTTATAACAGTACCTGTTAAGTATCTGGTTCTGTCATTTAAACTAATCCCTTTGACTCTTTCCCTGGAAGAGGGTTTTGGTGTCCAATAGCTGGCTTTTCTGTCTGTAAGAGGGGTATACTCTATTACAGAGAGGAAAGACTTTCTATCTGGGTTTATGCAAACCAATGTAGTGCCATAAAGCATCAAATATCATCATAAAGGTGCAAAGAAGAGAAAAGCAAATATTTCACTTTACTCACAATGAGATGCAATATACCCATTCTCTGATTTACTCAAAAGAAGTGTTAAGATCAGTAGAGATAGAATAATATAGTATAACATCATGTCTAATTCATTTAATATGAATGAAGACCATGTTGAAGACCTTGTTTTCCGATTTTCTAAGAGCACTGTAACAGAAGTCCCTACCATCCATCTAATATCTTTTCCATAGATCTCACCAAAAAGGTACTAGAACAATTCTGAAGGTAAGGTTTAAAGCAGAAGAGGAGGGTGTGGTCAGGCATTAGCTAATCTCCTGGGACATGGGTAAGCTTAAGAGAGATAGGGGCCATAATGGTAGCAAGGTACCTATCAGACATATCAGATGGTGTCTCGGGTGGTAAGGAGGTTAGAAGTTCACAGTCGAACTTCGGTTGGCAGATCTTTAGTGGGGTCCGGCCGATCCGAGTTCAAAGTTGGCTGCTCCAAAGCACTTAGGGTCAGTTCTCTGGTCGGCAGGAAGTGGCTGTGTTCTCTTGACCCTGGGTAGGTGACCCCACTCCAGATTACCCTGGACCTTGGACAGCCGTAAGTATGGTGAAGATGACTGTTTGTGGTCCTGTATGTCCACTGGGGCTGGAGAGGTTCTGGGGTTCACTGTTTCAGGAGAACTTGGTTCCCCTGGAGCCAGTGATTCCAGGGGTTGGTGGCCTGAGGTTTCGGCAGGTACCAATCAGCGCATGTTCTCATAAAAGCTGTCTGAGAAGGGATAGGTAAGGCAAATAAATGGGCTAGAGATTAGGTAGGTTAGAGAGGGAACTGTTGATTAGAAATGGTCTCCCATAAATTCAAAAGGGCTAATTTGGAGAGGGCCTTGAGGGGCAGCTCATAGGCAGGTCATCATTAAAGGTAGTAAATCAAGACTTGCAGCTCCAGAGTTCATTTGAATAGGTGGTCTTTAATCAGCCCATTGATCCACTCAACTGGAATGGATCAATTCCAGGTTATTTCCAGGGCTGAGGATATCTGCTAGGTGCTTCTGGAGATGAAAGCTGGGCCATTATCCAACTGAATTGAGGATGTGAGTCCAAGTCTTGGATGACTTGGGTAAGGAGTACATCTGAGACAACTTCTGCTGTTTCTCTGGTGGCGGGAAGAGCCTCAACCCAGCCTGTAAAAGAACCTACCATGGTTAGGAGATGGCGAGGCATGTAGGTAAATCAATCTGCCAGTCCTGTCCTGGAAGACGGCCTTGCATCTGGTAAGCAGGAAAAGCTGGTGGAGGCCAGAGGCCCCTTTGAGTGGAAACTTGTTTGCAGACCTGGCACTTAGAGCAAACAGGTTGTGTTAGGGCCAGGAGGAAGGGCAGAAGAAAAGGGGCTGTAGGAGGGGCAGGAAGGGCTTAGGTCTGATGTGCAAGGTACTGTGTATGTGGGTCAAGATTTCATCAGCCTGTGCCTGTGGCAGAGCTAGCCTGTGGCTAACAGGATCCACCCTTCAGGGTGCTGTGTCCCACCCTGGTAAGAAGTGATGCACGTTGTGCGGTGGAGTAGATCGGTTTAAAAAACAGGGAGGTTACAAAGAGAACAGGAGTCAGGGCTAGGGAGGCACTTGTCAAGCTCTGGGCAAGAGCATCACCCTCTTATTTCCCTGGGTCACTAATGAATTATGCCTCTGAAAGCCCTTACAATGAATTATGGTCACGTGAGTGGGGAGTCTAAGGGCTTCTAAGAGACCATGAATAAGCTTGGCATTAATAATAGGGAGTGTTTTGTGCATAGGCATCCTCTCTCTTTCCTTATGGCGGCATGGTTGTGAGCTATGAGGCATATTTAGATTAGTGTAAATATTGACCTGTTTTCCCAAGCTCAGTTGTAAGGCTTGGGTTAGGGTTATGAGCTCTGCTTTCTGGGACGTAGTTCCCTGTTGAGGTGGTTACCCTCAACCTCCTCCTCCAGTGTGACGATGGGGTACACGGCCTGCCTATGGCCCTGATGATCCAGACAGGAGCTCCCATCTACAACCCAGGCTGGCCACATACAAGGCAAGCACCTACCCACTGTACTATCCCCATGCCCCTATTGACAATTTTAATTAAATATGCCCATAACCCCAAAATCACAATTTTCACTTTCATAAAGCCCACTTTATCTTTCTGACCTTATGCTTGTTGGTAATCCTCAAGATTCTTTAGCTTGCTTAATTTATGGTAATGACAGTTTTTAATGTCTGTCTGATCATGCTCCAGTTCTGTACCCACTGCCATAAAAGGTATGTCTATAGCTATCAAGAAACGAAAGCCCCAGATATCATGGTTTCAATCGACTTCTCTTGAATTGACTTCCTAATCATTTTCACCTACTTAAGTATTGGTTAGATGCCTAATGGGGAAAGTAGATCAAATTTATTGGGAAATGTGAAGAATTTCTTCAACCTTATAAAAATGATAGCTGACAAGGGAATTCTCTGAATTTGGAATTAAGTGGGCAATGTCTGAAAATACCTGGTAAGCCTCATTAATAAATGGCCCAAAGCTTGCCCTCAAAGGTAACTAAAGAGCCAGTGATTCAACCACTTGTTATGGGTTCAGTATCACTTTGAAGGCTCCCACACCACGCATGAAACTAATCGCCTTCACTGATTATATAAGAAATTATTCTGAGTAGAAAAAGTTCACTAACTTTAGCTAAAGAGAAGTTTAAATGCAAGTATCACTGGGAAAGGTAACATTTTACCTTAAAGATTTTCAAAAGAGGGGCCGGAGGCGATAGCACAGTGGTAGGGTGTTTGCCTTGCACACAGCCTACCCAGGTTCTATCCTCAGCATCCCATATGGTCCCCAGAGCACCTCCAGGAGTGATTTCTGAGCAAAGAGCCAGGAGTAACCCCTGAGCATTGCCTGGTGTGACCCAAAAAATTAAAATAATGAAAAAGATTTTCAAAAGGGTAAATCACCTTCAAGTTTGGGTAGGTGAGCAGAGACTATGAAAAGGTAAAAGAGATTAAATAAAATCATTGAGAGGACATCAAGGGTTGTTGCCATGTGGACTTTAACCTAGGCAGGGTACCTGTAATGTTCGAGCAGACAAAGGGAAACCAGGACCAAACCATGATAGGCTGATAAGAAGCAACATTCCAGAGTCAAAGGTCACCTTGCCCCCAGCACAGAAGACAGGACTCATGGCCCATCTGGCACCAAGAATATGCCAGACACATTCTGTTCTACTCCACATCGATCCCCCTGCAAATAACAGGAGTCAAGCCAAGCACACCAGTTCCACTGGTCTTGGTTCCCTTCACCCAAGACAGTTTAAGAATCCTGCTCAGTCTCCCTCCAGGCACAGTTCTATCCCAACCTCACCAGAGGCCATTAGGGTCCACCCAGGAGCACACCCTGATAAACTTCTCCTACTTCCTTCCCTTCTACTTGTCTCTGTCACTCTGTGCCAGCAGAGATCACTAATCTATCAGTATCTATACACTCCTTGGGCCTACCCTGATTTGTCTATAGGGTGTAGTTTCAACCATCTGTACAAAAGTCAGAAATAAGATGAATAAATGTCACTTGTCACTTGTCATCCCGTTGTTCATCGATTTGCTCGAGCGGGTGCCAGTAACATCTTCATTCATTGGGGATGATGAATAAATTGTAAAATAAAATTTTAAAAGATTATAATGACCTTTTACCAAGTCTAAAACAAGGATGCCCATCAATATAGTTTTGGAAATTCTAGCCAGAGCCACTTGGCAACAAAATATATAAAAGTAACCAAAATAGGAAAATAAAGTAACTTATTCTTATTTGTAGATATAGATAGAAAACACTAGATATTATATCAAATGTATTAAAATTACTCAATTCAGTAAGTTTTTAGGAAATAAATCAAGACATTAATCTGTTACATCTCTGTATACAGATAATGAGTTTGAGAAAAGGAAAATTATCAGAACAATCACATCACCACTCCTTCAAGACAAAAGTACTATGTTTTGGAGTAAACCTAACAAGAAGGCAAAAGACCATAAAAAGCTATATGACACTCTTAAAAGAAATGAAATACCCCACCCACAACAGTATCTCATCATTCATCCACCACTAGAAAACTCCCCCACCTCCTCTTTTAGCAGTGGTTGGAGCACCATCAAAAAAGACAGACCTGAATCTAAAAGGTGCATAGAAGAAAACATAGGCAAAGCCCTCTACGACATTGAAGCTAAAGGCATATTCAAAGACAAAACACCATTGACAAAGCAAATGGAAGCAAAGACTTATAGGATTATATGAAACCTCAAAATAAACAGTAACCAAGATACAAAGGCAGCCCACAGAATGGGAAAGAATATTTACCCAATACCCATCCAATTAGGGATTAATATAAAAGATATACAAGGCCCTGGTAGAACTTTTCAAGAAAAAAAATAATCCAACCCCCATTAATAAATGGGAGAAGAAATGAACAGAAATTTCCTTAAAGAGAAAATTTGAATGACCAAAAGGGACTCTCATCCATTGTTGGTGGGAATGTCGATTAGTCCAGCCCTTTTGGAAAACAATGTGGGCATTCCTCCAAAAACTAGAAATTTAGCTCCCATTTGGCCCAGCAATACCACTCCTGGGAATATACCTTGGAGAACCAAAAACACACAGCAGAAACACCATCTGCACTTCTATATTCATTGGCGCACTATCCACAATAGCCAGAATCTGGAAACAACCTGAGTGCCCAAGAACTGAAGACTGGATAAAGAAACTCCCTAGATTTGCATCTCTCTGATGATTAGTGATGATGAGCATTTTTTCATATGCCTTTTGGCCATTCGGATTTCTTCCTTGTCAAAGTTTCTGTTCATCTCTTCTCCCCATTTTCTAATGGGGTTGGCTTTTTTTCTTATATAGCTGTACCAGTGCCTGATATATCCTGGATATTAACCCCTTATCAGATGGGTATTGGGTGAATATTCTTTCCCATTCTGTGGACTGTCTTTCTATCTTGGTCACTGTTTCTTTCGAGGTGCAGAAGCTCTTCAGTTTCATGTAGTCCCATATATTTATATTTTCTTCTAGTTGCTTTGTTAATGGTGTTTCACCTTTGAAGATGTCTTTAGCTTCAATGTCGTGGAGGGATTTTCCTATATTTTCTTCAACGTACTTTATGGAATCAGGTCTGATATTGAGATCTTTAATCCATTTTGATCTGATTTTTGTGCAAGGTGTTAGACACAGGTCCAAATTCACTTTTTACATGTAGCTGTCCAGTTTCCCAGCACCACTTGTTAAAGAGGCTTTCCTTACTCCAGTTTGGACTCTTTGCACCTTTATCAAAGATTAACTGATCATATCTTTGAGGGTGGGTGTCAGGATACTCAACTCTATTCCACAGGTCCACAGGTCTGTTTTTATTCCAGTACCACGCTGTTTAATTACTGCTGCTTTGTAGTACAGTTTGAGGTTGGGAAAGGTGATGCCTCCCATCATCTTCTTGACTTGTACAACCTTTCTGGAAAACAATATGGACATGCCTCCAAAGACTAGAAATTGAGCTTCCCTTTGACCCAGCCATACCGCTCCTGGGAATATACCCTGGAAAGCCAAAAACACACAGCAGAAACACAATCCGCACTTTTATTTTCATAGCAGCACTATTCACAATAGCCAGAACCTGGAAACAACCAGTATGCCCGAGAACTGATGACTGGATAAAGAAACTGTGGTACATCTACACAATGGAATACTATGCAGCTGTCAGAAAAAATGAAGTTATGAAATTTTCCTATAAATGGATAGACATGGAGAGAATCATGTTGAGTGAAATTAGTCAGAAGGAGAGAGACATAGAATGACTGCATTTATTTGCATGACATAAATATATCAGGTGGTCTTACCAAAAGTGGAAATTACATAAACGTGAGGGAGTCAGAGGTTAGTTAAGACAGAGAAGGGAACATGTGTGAATAAATGTTGAAAGGGCTGATACCAACATAGAGCTGAGCATTATATACAGGCAAAAAATGCACATGATGGCTTCCAAGTGTATGTAGTGCAACCCACAATGTGTAGGAGAAGGAAGGAGAGAGAGGGAGAAAGAAAAGAGATAAAGAACCTGCCATGGAGGCAGGCTATGGGATGGGGGGAGGGAATTGGGGACTTGGTGGTGGGAAATGGGCACTGGTGGAGGGCAGGTGCTGGAACACTATGTGACCGAAACCTCCAAACATGAACAACGTTGTAATTGTATATCTCACGGTGGTATAATAAAATGTTAAAAAAAAAAAGCGAAGCAATAAATGGATGGACATGGAAAGGATCATGTTGAGTGAAATTAGTCAGAAGGAAAGAGAGAGATATAGAATGATTGCATTTATTTGCATGACATAAATATATATACATATTATGATACCAAAATCCAATGTCAGGTGAAACGTGGATCAGGAGGTCTTACCAAAGGTAGAAATTACCATAAATGTGTGTGAGTCAGAGGTTAGGTAAGACAGAGAAGGGAACATGTGCAAATAAATATCGAAAGGGCTAATGCCAACCTAGAACTGAGCATTAAATACAGGCAAAAAATGCACATGATGGCCTCTAAGTGTATGTATTGCAATCCACAATATGTAAGAGAAGGAAGAGAGAGAGAGGGGAAAAAGAGAGAAAAGAGATAAAGAACCTGCCATAGAGGCAGGCTATGGGAGGGGGGGAGGGAATTGGGGACATTGGTGGTGGGAAATGGGCACTGGTGGAGGGCGGGGTGCTGGAACACTGTGTGACTGAAATCCCCAAACATGAACAACATTGTAATTGTATATCTCACATTGGTATAATAAAATATTAATTAAAAAAAGAAACTCCCTAGAGCCTTACACAGATTCAATGCGGTCTCTATAAAGATACCCATGATGTTCTTCAAATAAATTGAATAAACACTCCTGAAATTTGTATGGAATAATAAAATCCCACGAATAGCTAAAGCAATCCATGGGAAAAAGAAGATGGAAGGTATCACTTTCCCCAACCTCAAGCTCTACTACAGAGCAGTTGTGATTAAGACAGTGTGGTATTGGTATAGAAACAAACCCGTAGACCTATGGAATAGAACTGAATATCCTGAAACACACTCTCAAATATACAACCACTTAATCTCCGATAAAGGAGAAACAAATATTAAGTGGAGCAAAGAAAGCCTCTTCATCAAATGGTGCTGGGAAAACTGGGCAGCTACACGTAAAAAAATGAACTTAGACCTCCTTCTAATGCCCTGCACAAAAGTCAGATCAAAATGGATTATAAATCTCAACATCAGACATGAATCTATAAGGTACATCGAAGAAAACATAGGAGAAATGCTCTACGACTTGAAACTAAAGGTATCTTTAAAGACGATACACCACTGACCAAGCAAATGGAAGTAAAGATAAACAAATGGGATTATATAAAACTAAAAGCTTCTGCACCTCAAAAGAAACGGTGACCAAGATACAAAGACAATCCACAGAGTGGGGAAAGGATATTCACCCAATACCCATCTGACAAGGGGTTAATATCCAGGATATATCAGGCACTGGTAGCACTTCACAAAAAAAAAACAGACAACCCCATCAAAAAATGGGGAGAAGAAATGAACAGAAGCTTCCAAAAAGAAGAAATTCGAATGGCCAAAAGGCATATGAAAAAGTGCTCTTTATCTTTAATCATCAGGGAGATGCAAATCAAAACAACAATCAGGTACCACCTCACACCACAGAGACTGGCACACATCCAAAACAGCAAGAACAACCGGTGCTGGCATGGATGTGGGGAAAAGGACTCCCATCCACTGTTGGTGGGAGTGCCGACTGGTCCAGCCCTTTTGGGAAAACAATATGGGCATTCCTCCGAAAACTAGATATTGAGCTTCCATTTGATCCAGTAATAGCACTCCTGGGAATATGTTGCAGGACTCCTAAGGGCCGCTGCATCTGCTCTGGATTGCCTCCCGCAAATCACTCTGTAGATAAGGGGGTAGTCTAAATGTGGCAGTTTATCCGACCATGTATGCTGTACTAGCTGGTATAAATATTCTCCCATGCTATCACAATCATCGTGGGACTAGCTAGATCTTACCAGCATATTAGCCTGGCCACGTAAGGACACCTAAGTAATTAGACCAGAGAGAAATGCTGTTTGCTTCCAAACAAACAAGCATGGCTCCCTGATAAAATATAAAACTACAATGAAGTAGAGGAGACTTGTGAAGGCTTGGAGAAATATTTAACTGGCATTGGTGTTGATCTTTGGTACAGTGACATGCCATCTCAGAAACCCCCCTTCTCTACATTTCAAAGGCATTCCCGGCTCAAAACATTAGCACTCAAAACATTAGTAAAGGCCCTAGGTGAGATGCAGGGAGGGGATTACCTGAGGGCATTGAACCCTCCCTGCTTTCCATAACAATGGGAGGAAGGTCTGAGTTGCAGGGGGTATAAACTTGCCGGTTCCCGCTCTCCTGGGCTTCTTCTTCCCTGTGGGATCTCGCCTTGTGGCGTTTATTCCCTTGGAAGTTACACACGTGGTGGTCGCCATCTTGGCCTACACGTGGCTGGGGTTCTAGCCTGGAATCCTAAGCATTGGGTTTTTCCTTTTTGCTGATTTGTATGCCTGAACCTGTGATAAGTAAAGCCTTTTTAAAACTGTATCGGATTCCTGAGTGTTCATCCATTCCTCGCCGGCCGGAGGTAGAAGGGAACTCACTTCCCGGCACTGTCGGGGACCCCGGCGGAGCGCCCCGACAGGAATATACCCGAGAGACCGAAAAGCACATAGCAGAAGCACTATCTGTACTGCTTTATTCATCTCTGCGCTATTCACTATAGCTAGAATCTGGAAACAACCTAAATGCCCGAGAACAGAGGACTGGCTAAAGAAACTGTGGTTCATCTACGCTATGGAATACTATGCAGCTGTCAGAAAAGACAAAATTATGAAATTTACCTGCAAATGGATGGACATGGAGACTATCATGCTGAGTGAAATTAGTCAGAAGGAAAAGGACCGATATAGAATGACTGCATTCATTAATAGGATATAAATAGATACCAGTGTTTTACTAAGTGTGGGAAGTTTAATGGCAGATTAAAACTCACCATTGAATATAGACAGAGACTTAAGTGATAAACTCTAAATATCTGCAGGGCTAGCCACAATGTGTAAAAAGAAGAGGGGAGAGAGATGCAGAGACAGAGAGAAAGACAGAGAGAGAAAGAGAGGAAACTGGGGTACCTGCTATTGAGGCAGCCTGGGGTGGGCGGGAGGGGGTGGGGTACATTGGTGGTGGAAATGGGGCACTGGTGGAGGGGATGGGTGCTGGAATACTATATTACCAAGAACCAATTATGAACACCTTTGTAATTGCTATGTCTCACGGTGGTATAATAAAAAATTTTTAAATAAAGAAACTATGGTACCTCTACACAATGGAATACTATGCAACTATCAGAAAAAAAAAAACGATGTCATGAAATTTACCTACAAATGGATGGAAATGGAGATTGTCATGCTTAGTGAAATTAGAAAGAAAAAGGACAGGTATAGAATAACTGTGGGATATAAACATACCAGTGTTCTACTGATTGTTAGAAATGGTAATGCCAGACTAGAACTGAGCATCGAATGTATGCAAAGGGATTTATATGATAACCCCTAAATGTATGTATGGCAAGCTTGTTTTCAAATCAATTCAAAATGTATGAAAGAAGCTAAAAAAGGCCAAAAGATATAAAAAAATAAAACATTGATGATACAATACAAGATCTCAACATCAGAAATGTATGCAGATATATAGTAAAAGGGGGATGCTTAGATCATCCCTCACCCTGGTTTTAGAGAAGAGACAGACAGAGAAGGAAGAAATCAAAGGGGAAAGAACTCAACAAGAAGTAGTGAGTTAACAGGCATTAGAACCTCAGTTACACGAGTGATATGAGCCATGTTCCCAAAACACAGATTCAACAGAACCTAAAATATGAGATGTAAGTGGCAACCACTGAAACTTTGTTTTGTGCCTGTCAAGTGACAGGTAAGGGAGGAGTTAGGATTGAGATGGAGAGGGAATCTGGGAACACTGGTGGAGAGAAGTTGACACTGATGGAGAGATTTGTGTTAAATTATTTTATGCCTAAATCTCAACAATGAGTAGCTTTGTAAATCATGGCTCTTTAATAAATTTTTTTTTGCTTTTTGGGTCACACCCAGCGATGCTCAGGGGTTACTCCTGGCTCTGCACTCAGGAATTACTCCTGGCAGTGCTCGGGGGGACCATATGGGATACCGGGGATCGAACCCGGGCTGGCATGGGCTGGCCGCGTGCAAGGCAAATGCCCTACCAGCTGGGCTATCACTCCGGCCCAATAAAATTTTTAAATTAAATTTTAAAACATGTTATTTTTTTTTGCTTTTGGGGTCACACCTGACAATGCTCAGAGGTTATTCCTGGTTATGCACTCAGGAATTACTCCTGGCAATACTCAGAACACTATATAGAATGCCAGGGATCAAACCCTGGTCAACTGAGTGTAAGGTAAATGCCCTACCACTGTACTATCACTCTGATGCCTTTTAAAAATTTAAAAAAAAAAGTAAATTTATTCAGACACTCAATTCAAATGGAAGGGGAGTAGTAATAAATGGAGCTACATCAAATTTAAAAAGCTTTATACAGCAAAAATAATCTGCCACTAAAGCAAAAAGGCAACATAGACATTGGGAGATGTTTATATACCTTACATTATATAGGATTTATATCCAAAATATACAGAGAACTTATACTATTCCACAACAGAAATAGTAAGCAACCCAATTAAAAATGGGTAAAAGCATAAACTAACATGCCTACAAAGAAGATAGTTGAGCCAACATATACATGAAAAGAATGCAAATTATCTAATTTGCAAATAGGTAAATGCAAATAATAATAGCAGTGATAAATCACTTCATGATGGTGATAGTGGCTTTTTCCCAAAGGATTAGAAATGAGTTTTGGTGCGCTGTGATGGAAGAGGAACCTTGACACACTCTTGGGAATATAAATTTGTACAATTTCTATGGAAAACTGTGGAGATGCTTTAAGAGTTGAGTGTGTTCCATATGGTCTTTATACATAGGATATGAAAACAATGATTTGAAAGGTTATTTACATCCTTTTTTATAACAGTATTATTCACAAAAACAAAACATGGAATGAGCTTATGTGCCCATCAACAATTACTGCATATGTACTCAATGAAATACTAATATTGAGAAGATGAAATCATGTCCTTGGGGACAAATGGGCATTTCCAAAGCTTATTAATTAATCTTACTAATTGAAGTAAGAAAATGGAGGACAATTACCAGATGGTTTTTCTCATAAGTAGAATATGAATAAATAAAGCAAACAATGCAATTTTGTTTTGCATCAGATGATGCTCAGAGGTTATTCCTGGCTCTATACTCAGAAATTACTCCTGGCGGTGCTGGGGATCATATAGTTTGCAAGGCAAATGCCCTATCTGCTGTAATATGACCCGGGCCCCCTTTTTTTAATACTTTTATTTTTTAATGTAAATTTTTAAGTCAAATCTACCCTGAGTGTTTCTGAATGTGATTCCTCCCCTGCCAAAGAAGTCAAACATAAACTCTAAAAACTGTGATGGCTACCAGATAAAAAGGAGGAGGCATGTTTTGAGAAGGGGAACGACAAAGAAATCTTTTTGGTGGTTGAACTTAGGTCGTGGGAGAGGAGACAGTTACACCCATGTAGAGGTATAAAGCTAAATTTCTAAAAATTTCATAATATTGTAAACAATGTAAGTCAATAAAAAACTAAAGAATAAAATCATCAACACATCAACACATTTGTTTCTAAAGTTTAGAAATACAGTCATCTAAAATCTTACCAAGTAAAACTGTTTTCATCACCTAATCATGAACAATCTTCTAACTGTATGGCATGGTGACTCAATAAAATAAAATAAAATAAAATAAAATAAATAAATTTTATAAGTAAAAAAAACCTGTTTTCATCTACAGTGATTTCTTATAATGCATTCATCTTTTGATATTTTGGGTGCAAGCTCAGTCATAGCAAGTTTCTTTCTGGGAATATTATACTTTCATGCATATCGTTCCATCTCCATGCAGGCCCGCGTCCTGCAAAAACAGTCACACTGAACTGTGGAAAATTCTAGGGTCACCCCTTGACTCATAGAGCCTTTGACTGGTTGACTCAATTGGGCTGCCCTGTGTATGCTCTCCCCTCCCTGGCCCGGAGGGGCTGCCCAGAAGCCTGACCTCTGAAGCTGCCAGCACATATGCAGAGTGTTCCATGGGCCAGACTAGCCTAGACACTAACGAAGCATTTGGGAATTGCACACAGAGGTAGTAAATTATGAATTATGCTATTTCATGGCACCTCGACTGAAGCAAAGCAGTGAAAAATTAATGAACCTCTCAGATGGCCGCATTTACATTGTTTAGCACTTCCCTGAACCTACTAGCAACTGTTTTTTAGATTATACATAGAACCAAAAATTAGTAACAGAAAAAAAAAACCTCAGAAAGGATAATCAAGTTAAAAAACAGATGGAAAAACCCTGATGTCAATTGATATTTTTAAAAACAAAATATTTGCAGACTGGGTAGAGTGGTACTGTTGCAGATAGAGGGAAGTTTCGAGTCTAAATAAGTCCCCAGAGCTGAGGACCCCTTTCCCCCACCTGTGTCCTATCCGGGAGGCCCAGAAGATCCTCCATGAACTGCTCTGGGGCTGTTGACTGTGATCCAGAGACACTGACACATAGGATAGAGTTGCTACTGGCTTTTCCCAAGGTGCTCAGCCACAATGCAGCCGCATGGTACATTAAACTAGTAGAAATCAACCACCTTCCAGAAACTCAGATGGTCAATGCAAGAACAGAAATATATCAGATTATCCCATAACAAACTGGGGTGGGGGAAGTCATGACCTTATCAATACCATTGTCATACATGTGCTTCAATGGCCAATATAATCGGTGCCACGTGAGGGAGCAGGCATGGGAATGTGGGAGTGGTGGGAAATTAGTGTCTTTGGTGGTGTGAACACACTGGTGGTGGGATTTGTGTTGGATGATGAAATATTAAATAAAAAAATTTTTAAAAGAATATAAAAATTTTAAAAAATAAATACATTCCCAGGCCACATTTCTAAGCTGTCATGCACTTGGAGAGAGCACACTGGTGCCAGGTGGGCTCTACAGAAATGCCACAGGGGGACAGGGGAGCAAGATTGTCAACAAACACAATCAAAAACAGGAAGTATCAGGCTTAGGATGGTTATGTGGACCCTCATGGAAATGACCTGGGAAATGAGATATAAAAAAGGAAACATATCTGGAAGGAGTAGGGTCTGCATCTAGGACAATGTCTCCATGAAACAACTCATTCACTATTCCCTCCTGGTCCTGGTGTTCCACTACACTCTATGCTAGGTGCTAATGATATTCTGGTAAATTTGTGTACCTGGGAACTTAACTATGAACAACCTGGAAATTCATGGTGGATAGATTAAAATATTGAACTTTAGAAGAAAAGGAAAAGAAAGGGAAAAAGAGGAAAGAGAGAAAAGAGAAAAAGATAAAAGCTAGACAGTTCATCTTAATATAGATGTAACCAAAATAATGATATAATGATTATGTGACATTCACTGTATCACTGTATTCCCGTTCATCGTCGATTTGCTCGAGCAGGCACCAGTAACATCTTCATATGACCTGTCTCATGCAAGTAGAGCCCAAGGGCACCTGCTTGCTCCAAAAACAAAAAGAGCCTCAAACCATTCCATCAGGTCATGGGAATGAGGTCTATAATTGTTACTGGTATCTGGCATATCAAATATGACACGGGTAGCTTGCCAGGCTCTGCCGTGCGGGTAGCATACTCTTGTAGTCATCTCAAAATCCAGCATTTATTGATGAACGCCGCGCGCAGCGGCCGCCACAGGCGGGCTGTGATAGGTTGGTCTGCTGGGTGGAGTTCTGACCGAGGGGGAAGCCCGGATGTGGAAAATGGAGGTCCTCATGGAGTGGGGGGTCGTCTGGCTTGTTGCAAGGCTCTGCTGGGGTGGCGGGCCAGGGCTAGAACCTGCCATCCCTCCCGGGCACCTCATGAGCGGCTGGGCACAGTGAGAGCCAGTAGCAGCTCTGCCCCATGTCTGTCTCTGGATCAGCATACCTGGGCCGGATTAAAAAATGTGACATTGTCATTACCTCTACCAATGTCATTCCCTCTACAAAGACAATGTCACATAAAAAAATATGTGACATTGGTAGAGGGAAATGTACACTCACTCTGGTGAGAATTGTGTAGGCTTGAAACTCTACCATTTATAGTGCTATAAATGATGATGTGCCTAACTAAAAGTTAAAGAAAAACATAAGAATTTTCAGAAATAGAAATACATAATGATAAAGGATTAATGTAGCGGTACTATATAACCTTTATGTAAGTGTATGTCTAATTTCACAGACCCAAGACTCATGAAAATATGAAACCAAAATAACTGAGAAACTGATAAGAACTAAATCAACAAGCTATGAACAAACTTTAATGCCGTGCTTAGATAATTCTATCTCAGTAACTGGAAGAATTAAGTTAAAAATGTATATCAGTAAGGCTATGAAGATCTGATCAACACTTGATCACTTGAATCCCGTTATTCATTGATTTGCTCCAGCGGGCGCCAGTAACATTTCCATTGGACCCTATCACGTGCCAATGTAGCCCAAAGGCATCTGGTTGATTCAGGAATATGAAGAGCCTCAAAGCATTCCTTCAAGGTCTTAACAAGGAAGTCTGACCATCTTGTAGGTGGCGGCCACGTGATCTTTTGACATCCCGTGGGATCCAGTCGGTAATGGCTCTAGTCCAGCGGTTGTCTTCAAATCACATTACATGTCCAGCCCATCTGATTTTCGATGCCTTGGCGAACGAGACAGCGTCTCTGATTCTGGAATAGCGATGGAGGTCAGAACTCTGGATTCCTTCTCTCATTTGAGTGAGGCGTGATATTCCAATCATAGCTCTTTCGATTCCTCTCTGGGAGACCCGAATAGCATTCTCATCCTGCTTTCATAGGGCCCAGGTCACTGAGGCATATGTTAATGCAGGGAGAACAGTGGAGTCAAAGAGATGTGCCCGGAGCTGGAGGTTCTTTGTCCTTTTAGCTATTTCTTCGATGCCCTGGAAGGCATTCCATGCTGCTCTCTTCCTCCTGCGCAGCTCAGGTTTTTAGGTCGTTCATCATGTGGTGTAGTTGCCGACCATCTATCTTCACTCCCATTCCTTCCCATTCTAATTGTTGCATGATGTTCTCGAGGGTGGCACTGAAGAGTTTTGGTGAAATGGTATCACCCGGTCGAACCCCTCTTTTCACATTAATGATCACTTCTTTGTAGAATGGTGAGATCCTGGTGGTGAATCCGTAATACAGCTCACGAAGAATCTTGATGTATTGGGTTTGAACACCCTGTTTGGCTAGGGCTTCGATGACTGCTTCAGTCTCCACAGAATCAAAGCTTTCTGTAAATCAATGAACGTGAGACAGAGCGGCATCTTGTACTCCCTACAAACCTCGGATGAGCTTGGTTACTATGTGGATATGGTCGATTGTGCTGAACCCTTTCCGGAAGCCTGCTTGTTCGCATGGTTGTCCTTCATCTAGTGTTCTGCCAATCCTGTTCAGGATGACTCGTGTAAACAGCTTGTAGATGACGGACAACAGGCAGATGGGGCGATAGTTGCCGATGTCGTGAATGTCTCCCTTCTTGAACAGTAGAACTGTCCTGCTGCTTTTCCATTGGGAGGGCACCTTGCATTCAGACAGGTAGCGTGAGAAGAGCCAAGCTAGTGTATTGATGAGTACCGATGGCAGATTCTTCAGGTGTTCAGGTCTGACTTTGTCTGGGCCTGGTGCTCTTCCCTTCTTTACCGATGAGATGGCATGTCGGATTTCAGAAGGGAGAACGTTGGAATGACATATCCAGCCTGTGGAATTTGGTATGTGGGCAGGTGGATGTGGCTATCAAAGAGATTTGAGTAGAAGTCCTGGATAATCTTCTCCATTGCCTTTCTGGAAGATGTGATAGATCCATCAGGGCGTCGGAGGGCAGTCATCTTGGTCTTATAGTTGGCGATGGACAGGCGGGCAGTGTGAATGCTTTTCCCGGCTTCTGCTGCATCTTCCAGTATTTCTGCTCTTCTGTCTTTGAGGTCTTCTTTTTATCGCTTCTCTGCACTGTTTAGCAAGCTTGGATGTTAGCATTTGGTCTCCTGAGGCTCGTGCCTTGCCACGTTGGCGAATGAGCTCGAGAGTTTCTGAAGACAGGCGTCCTTTTGTGTCTTTCTCTCTCTCGGCATTCTTCGCACAATCATGGAGGTGCTGAACCAGTCGGTTGTATTCTTCATCGATGTCGTCAATGATGGTATCTTCCCATGTTGCTGCAATGGTGCCAAAGAGTTCCCAGTTGGTGGTCGTTCTGGGAGTTCTCTTCTTAAACTTTGCAGCCTTTTCTCCCCGTTGCGGGAAGTAGAATT
Organism: Cryptotis parvus; assembly: GCA_021461705.1. NCBI lineage: Eukaryota > Metazoa > Chordata > Mammalia > Eulipotyphla > Soricidae > Cryptotis > Cryptotis parvus. Next base: position 488,975 of record JAJIBD010021539.1, read on the forward strand.
TTGCATGAAGGAGACGGTGGTCCGATCCCGTTTGGAATTTGGGGGCGACAGCAACATCGTTCAGACAAAACCGTTGATTGAAGATGATGTGGTCAATTTCATTGTGGAACTGTCTGCTAGGAGATTCCCATGTCCAACGTTTCGCTTCAGCTTTCTGGAACTGTGAGTTCCCATGAATGGTCTTGGTGGACATGATGAACTCAGATAGTCTCTCACCCTGTTCGTTCCATTCTAGGCCATGGGTCCCGATGTGGAGTTCTTCAGCCGATCTTCTTCGTCCTATCTTGGCATTAAAATCACCGACTATGATCTTGTAGAAGGTGTGATCTTTTTCATAGAACTCCTCCAATTCCATGTAGAATTTCTCAATTTCATCTTCTTTGTATGTGGATGTTGGTGCGTAGACAATGAAGATAGAAATTGCTGGCAGTGGGCCACATCTCTTCAAGTGTAATCGTCCTATTCAGTTTGTTAGGCATTCAAATGAATCAACAACACTGTGAACAACACAGCGAACATATTTGTATGTAGAATACAGTCCACTACCAGCAAAAAGCATGTCTACATTCCAGCAGAATATTCACAATATAGACCAAACATCAAGCCATGAAACAAGATTGAATACATTTAGAAGTAATAAAATCATAGAGATTGCATTTTCTGATCACAGATAATGAGACTGACGCACTACCTACTGTGCTAATGAGGCACCTGTGTAATCACATATTAAATTAAGAAATAAGTACTTTAAATGTATCTGAAAAATCTCTCCAACAACTAACACATCATGGAAGTCACAAGATAAATTAGAAGAAAATGTAAATTAAAGCACAAGTCAAAATTTGTAGAATGTAGTTCATGTCATACTTAGTAAAAATAATTAACTATTTAAAATAAGAAAAATAAAATGTAGAAACTGAACTTCCATATCCATACAAATACAAATATTGGGTCAATGAGCTAGCTCGATACACTGGTGTACATCCTTTGCATATAGAAGACCTGAGTTCAATCCCAGCACCACGAGCTCCCTGAGCCTGTTAGAAATAGTCCCTGAGACCTTCTGGGTGGGGTACAAAGACAAAAATTTAAAAACTATAAAGAAAACTGTGAATAAAGAAGAACATGTTCAACCAAAAGAAAATGCAAGAAAAGAGATAGGAGTCAGAACGATAGCACAGCGGGTAGGGGCGTTTGCCTTGCACGCAGTTGACCCGGATTTGATCCCCCACATCCCATATGGTCCCCTGAGCACCACCAGGAGTAATTCCTGAGTGCAGACCCAGGAGTAACCCCTGAAAATCACCGGGTGTCAGCCAAAGAAAAAAAAAAAAAACAGAGAGAGAAATAATATCAACAACAGGAATTAATAGATATATAAAACAAACATTACTTTTATTTTTTAAAGACCAAAAGTTGTTCAAAAGGCTAGTACATGTGCTTTGTATGCTGTTCAAGAACTATTCAAAGGGTTAGTTCACGTGCTTTGCACACGGGTTCAATCCTGGGCTGCTTGGGACTCCTTTGCATGTGACCATGAGCCTTGAGCAGTTTGTCAAGAGCAGCCCCTGAGTGTGACTGGTGTACCCCCCACACCAATAGAAATTAAAAGACCAAATTCTGAAAATCATCATTCCAGATTTTAGATGTTAAAAAATAATAAGGCCATAAATATTATGAAATAAGGTAGGTCAATAAATTCAGCAATTTAAATAAAATGGAAAATTCCATGGAAGACATATACTATAAAAACTGACCCAAAAAAAAAATTTTCAACTCAAATAGCCTTATGCCAGTTAAGGAAATTGAGCTCATAATTGAAAACTTTCCCACAATGAAAATTCCAGACCAGAAAATTCACTGCTGAATTTTAGTGAAAAATTTAAAAGAAATTTCTAGCCTTTTACAAAATAGGGAAGAAACTTCTCAACTTGTTTGATAAGACATATTAACCGGAAGTCAAAACTATTTTTTAATGAGAAATTATTATACCGGATAGAAAAAAAAGAAAGATAACCATTAGGAGCATAGAAATAAATGTTTTCCAACAAATTTAGGAGTATATGAAAATTTAAAAATATCTATTGTAATTATGTGATTCCTAAAATACAAAGAAACACCAAACAAATATTTCTCTGTAATTCATCATTTAAAAATAATAAATGACAAGTGTGTGTGTGTGTGTGTGTGTGTGTGTGTGTGTGTACCTGTGACCTGGGAAGTGATTCTTGAGTAGAGTCTGGAGTAAGCCATGAGCATTGCTGTGCGTGCACTCTTTCCAAAAAAAAATAAATATTGATGATAGACATATAATTATTTATTTATAGTAGCCAAGACACGTCATTAATCCAAATGCTCATTATTAGATAACCTGATTTTTAAAACTTGTGATATATCTATTCCATTGCACACTTTCCTGACACACAAAATGGTAAAATGGACATGCCTTTAGGCACAAATCTGAGGTAATGCTGCTAAATCACATGGCAAGGGAAACAAAACATAACGACTAGGTAGTTTCACTCATATGTAGACTATAAATGATAGCTAAAGCAAGTGATCTTACTATAAAATGACTAAACTAAGTCCGGATGTTGAAAATGGTGGCCCTCATGGACTGGGGATTCCTCTGGCTTCTTGAGAGGCTCTGCTGGGATGGCAGGCCAGAGCTAAAACCCACCTTCCCTCCTGGGTGCCTCATGATCAGGGGCACAGGGAGAGCCGGTAGCAGCTCTGCCCCGTGTATCTGAGTCTCTGGATCAGGCATACCTGGGCTTGAAATAGACTGCTGTACGGTAGGACCCTTACGAGCAGGGCTTGTGTTCAGCTCTTCTGCTGGGTGGAGCTCTGAGGAGCTATGATGAGCTGTAGCTAGGACTACACTAGCATGTGACAGGACGTATGGAGATGTTACTGCTGTCAGGTCAAGCAAATCAATGAACAACGGGAAGAAAAGTGAAGTGAAACAAATAATTTGTAATAGCATCACAATCAATTTAAAAATAATTATGCTAAAAGTTAAAAAATAAGCTCATGGATGGGGAGAATCAACATTGTCAAAATGGTAATACTCCCTAGAGCTCTGTACAGATTCAATGCAGTCCCTATAAGGATACCCATGACATTCTTCAAAGAAATTGACCAAATACTCCTGAAATTTGTATGGAACAATAAACCCCCAAGGATAGCTAAAGCAATCCTCAGGAAAAAAGAAGATGGGACGCATCACCTTTCCCAACTTCAAACTGTACTACAAGGCAGTAGTAATTAAAACAGCATGGTATTGGAATAAAAACAGACCTGTGGACCTATGGAATAAAATTGAGTATCCTGACACCCAACCTCAAACACATGATCATGTAATCTTTGATAAAGGTGCAATGAGTCTAAAATGGAGTAAGGAAAGCCTCTTCAACAAGTGGTGTTGGGAAAACTGGGCAGCGACATGTAAAAAAATGAATTTGGACCTGTGTCTAGCACCATGCACAAAATCAGATCAAAATGGATTAGAGATCTCAATATCAGACTTGAATCCATAAAGTACATTGAAGAAAATATAGGAAAAACCCTCCACGACATTGAAGCTAAAGGCATCTTCAAAGGTGAAACATCACTAACAAAGCAACTAGAAGAAAAGATAAACATATGGGACTACATGAGATTAAAAAAGCTTCTGCACCTCAAAAGAAACAGTGACTAAGATACAAAAGCAGTCCACAGAATGGGAAAGAATATTCACCCAATACCCATCTGATAAGGGGTTAATATCCAGGATATATCAGGCACTGGTAGAACTTTACAAGAAGAAAACAAACAACCCCATCAAAAAATGGGGAGAAGAAATGAACAGAAACTTCAGCAAGGAAGAAATTCGAATGGCCAAAAAACATATGAAAAAATGCTCATCATCACTAATCATCAGAGAGATGCAAATCAAAACAACAATGAGATACCACTTTACACCACAGAGACTGGCACATATTCAAAAGAGCAAGAACAACAAGTGCTGGCGTGGATGTGGGGAAAAGGGGACACTCATCTATTGTTGGTGGGAATGCCCGGCTGGTACAGCCTTTCTGGAAAACAATACGGACATTCCTCCAAAGACTAGAAATTGAACTCCCATTTGACCCAGCCATACCACTCCTGGGAATCTACTCTGGGAAACCAAAAATACGCAGCGGAAACACCATCCCTACTTTTATATTCATAGCAGCATTATTCACAATAGCCAGAATCTGGAAGCAACCAGAGTGCCCAAAAATCTATGACTGGATAAAGAAGCTTTGGTACATCTACACAATGGAATACTATGCAGCTATTAGGAAAAATGAAGTTATAAAATTTGCCTATAAATGGATGGACATGGAGAAGATTATGTTGAGCGAAATTAGCCAGAAGGAGAGAGACAGACACAGAATGACTACATTTATCTGCATAACATAAATATATATGTACATATTAAGATACCAATATCCAAGGTCAAGTGAAACATATATCAGGAGGTCTTGTCAAAGGTGGAAATTATCACAAACGTGGGGAGTCAGAGGCTAGGTAAGACAGAAAATGGAACAGGGAGCTAACAATTGTTGAGGGCACTAATGCCAACCTAGCACTGAGCATTAATTATAGGCAAAAAGATACACATGACAACCCTTTAATGTATGCTCTGTAATCCATAGTCTGGAGGGAAAGGAAAAGAGAAAGAGAGAGAAACGGAAAGAAATAAAGAACCTGCCATGGAGCAGGGCTGGGGGAGGGGGAGGGAACCGGGGACGTTGGTGGTGGGAGATGGGCACTGGTGGCAGGATGGGTGCTGGAACACTGTATGACCAAAACCCAAATATGAACTTTTTAATTGTATATCTTTGTAATTGTAAAAATAAAAAAATTTAAAAAAAATTTTTTTAATTAGGGGCTGCAGTGATAGCCCAGCGGGTAGGGCATTTGCCTTGCATGCGGCTGGCTTATGCCGCGGCCTGGGTTCGATCCCGGCATCCCATATGCTCCCCAGAGCACCGCCAGGGAGTAAATCCTGACTGCAGAGCCAGGAGTAACCCCTGAGCGTTGCCAGGTGTGACCCAAAAAGCAAAAAAACAAAAACATTTTTAAATTAAAACATTTAATTAAATTAAAAAACCCAAAAAAAAAGTTAAAAAATAAATAAAAATAATTATACTATACTACTTATACAAGGATAAAGCATGAAAAATAAAGGTCAATATAAATGTACATATTTTATTCATGAATTTAAAGAGATAATCTTCTTGAGGCATCGGTTCCCTTTAATTAGAACCCCATAAGGTTCCCTAAATATCCAAACCTTTATTGTTGAAATTGATAACTTCATTAGAATAATTTTAATGCCTAGAATAGACAGAAAAAATGAAAAGCATAAAATTTAAAAAACCAAGTTCCTGACTGCAATGCTTTTGTAAAAGCTAATATTGATAAACATAAAAATCAATGAAGTTCAAAAATAAACTCTAAATTAGACTATTGATTTTCCACAAAAGAGACAAGAAATCAAAAAGTTTTTTAAAAACTTCAACAAACAGTTCTGGAATATATATATTATTTATATATACATTATATATATAACATATATATATAAACCTTTGTCCCACAATACCCAACAATATTCTTGAAGTGGGTCATAGATTCAAATCATAAAAACTACAAATAGTTAGGCAAAGAATTTTAGATAGGACACAGAAAGCATAACCCATGAGTTTAAAAAAGATATTGTGAACTTCACTATAAAGTCAGAAAAGACATGATAGGGAATGAAAGGCAACTAGGAAGAAATAATAGCAAGATACCTGTCTCTCAAGGGCCTGTGTCCAATACACATTGAAAAAGAGCAACAAATAGTTTTCAAATATGCAAAAATATTTTAAGATCATTTATGGCACATAAATCTTAAAATATGTGAAAAGATGACTAGGTCTCCAATCATTATTTAAAAACCTGCATTTTTAACCAGAGTGCCCGAAAATCGATGACTGAATTAAAAGCTTTGGTACAGCTACACAATGGAACACTATGCAGCTGTTAGGAAAAATGAAGTTATAAAATTTGCCTATAAATGGATGGACATGGAGAAGATTATGTTGAGCGAAATTAGCCAGAAGGAGAGAGGCAGATACATAATGACTGCATTTATCTGCATAACATAAATATATATGTACATATTAAGATACCAATATCCAAGGTCAAGTGAAACATATATCAGGAGGTCTTGTCAAAGGTGGAAATTATCACAAACATGTGTGAGTCAGATGCTTGGTAAGACAGAAAATGGAACGGGGTGCTAACAATTGTCGAGGGTACTAATGCCAACCTAGAACTGAGCATTAATTATAGGCAAAAGATACACATGACAACCCTTTAATGTATGTTCTGTAATCCATAGTCTGGAGGGAAAGGAAAAGAGAAAGAGAGAGAAATGGAAAGAAATAAAGAACCTGCCATGGTGGTGGGCTGGGGGAGGGGGGGAACGGGGACGTTGGTGGTGGGAGATGGGCACTGGTGGAGGGATGGGTGCTGGAACACTGTATGACCAAAACCCAAATATGAACTTTTTAATTGTATATCTTTGTAATTGTAAAAATAAAAAAAATTTTAAAAATTTAAAAATAATAAAAAAAAAAGAAAGAAACAGTGACTAAGATACAAAAAATTTTTTAAAAAAATAAAAACCTGCTTTTTTTTTTTTTTGTGCTTTTCAGGTCACACCCGGCAATGCTCAAGAGTTACTCCTAGCTCTGCACTCAGGAATTATTCCTGCTGGTACCCGGGGACCACATGGCATGCTGGGGATCGAACCCAGGTCAGCTGCAAGCAAGGTAAATACCCTACCCATTGTGCTATTGCTCTAGTCCCAAAACCTGCCTTTTAAAAATTTATTATTTTTTTTACTGAATCACAGTGAGATAAACAGTTACAAAGTTTGTCATGATTGGGTTTCAGTCATATAATATTCCATCACCTGTCCCTTCACTAGTGCACATTTCTCACCACTGATGAACCCAGTTTCATTCCAACCCCTCTGCCAACCTCTATAGCAGACACTTTCCTGTCTCTCTCTCTCTCTCTCTCTCCCTCTCTCTCCTTTTGGGCTTTATGGTTTGCAATAGAGATATTGAAAGGTTATCAGGTATATTTTAAAAAGGCACTTTTAAATTCTCATGAGCCAGAACTCACCCTCACTAGAATGTTCAAAAGTGCACACTAAAAAAAAAAGTTCACACTAAATGTAGGTAGGAAGTTGGAGTCAATGGAACATCCACATATTGCTGGGAGAATTCAAGATGACAGAGTCACTTTGGAAAATAGTCATTAGATATCACTCAGCAGTGAAATTAGAAGGAAAAAGACAGATATAGAATGCCTGCATTCATTTGTGGATTAAAAACATGTATGATATTTACATCCAAGCTCAGGCAAAACTTGGACCAAGAGGACTTGTTAATGGTTGGAATCTACCACAAGCCTGTGGGGTCAGAGGTTAGATAAATCTACCATAAGTGTGTGGGGTCAGAGGTTAGGTAAGATAGAAAAGGGACCAATGTGCCAATAATTATTGGAAATGGTAATGCCAGACTGGAACTGAGCATTGTCACGTAAGCAAAGGGATATACATGATAACCCCTAAATGTATGTATTGCAAGCTAAAATGTATAAGAGAAGGGAGAGAGAAAAAAGAAGGAGCAGAGAAGGAAGAAGAGGAGGAGGAAAAAGAAAGAAAAGGAAGAAGAGGAGGAGGAAGAAAGAAAGGAAGGAAGGAAGGAAGGAAGGAAGGAAGGAAGGAAGGAAGGAAGGAAGGAAGGAAGGAAGGAAGGAAGGAAGGAAGGAAGGAAGGAAGGAAGGAAGGAAGGAAGGAAGGAAGGAAGGAAGGAAGGGAAGGAAGGAAGGAAGGAAAGAAAGAAAGAAAGAAAGAAAGAAAGAAAGAAAGAAAGAAAGAAAGAAAGAAAGAAAGAAAGAAAGAAAGAAAGAAAGAAAGAAAGAAAGAAAGAAAGAAAGAAAGAAAGAAAGAAAGAAAGAAAGAAAGAAAGAAAGAAAGAAAGAAAGAAAGAGAAAGGAAAAGTGGCTTGCATAGAGGCAGGCTGGAGGAGAGGGGAGGGAATCCGGGGACATTGGTGGTGGAAAATGTGCACTGGTGGAGGGATGGGTGCTGGAACGCTGCATGACTGAAACCCAATCATGATCAACTTTTAATGGTGGTATAATAAAGTTTTTTTAAAATATGACTCATCAATTCTATTGATAGATACAACTATCCACAAGAAATGGTGACACATTGTTAGTCATGTTAAGTAAATATTTATAGCAGCTTTACTTATAATAGCTCCAAACTGGAAAAAAATTGGTGCCCATCAAATAGTAAGAGAATACAAATGTTTGTGTCATAGATGCACATGCTATGAATACTACTGAACATTAAAAATGTCCTTTTGCATTTGGAGTTTAACATGGACTGATTCCCCTATATTTAATGCCCTAGGTGTAGTCTTATATCCTCCACTAAACAGAAAGCTTTAGTTCAGGATCAGCAAATTTATCAATTAAGGACAAAATAGTAATATTTTTTGGCTTTGCCAATCACATTTTCTAACTCTACAAGTGGCAACTAACTCTTCCACTACAATACAGAACAGCCATGCTACTATATCAGTGACAGTGTCATGCACAAAATATTGAGTATCCATAAAGATGAATATTGCTAAGCCTAAGCCTTTAAGAAGAAAATCCTGACATGTTGGAGGACATGTTTAGCTAATCTGGGAGTTTTGTTGTTTTGCTCACTCCCAGCTTAATCTTATTTAAGCCAAGGTTCATTCTAATGAGATCTCTCTTCTATGTAAACACTGCTAGAGGGTGTGGCAGTTACAGAAGTCACCTTGATTGAATAACTTCTGACTTATACATCTACTAAGACTTCTATGTTTTCTAGATTGGGCACAGCTCCTCTTTATACCCACTGCACCCAACGTGGGACAGTTAGAATTTACCAGGAGACTACCACCCTGGCTACGCTGAGACTAAAGGAAGACTATAGGAAGGATCATACTAGTTTGCTCTAAGCAGGCGAGTGTGACCCTTTCAGTACATGAGAACAAGATACTCAGAATCACCCTGGTGCAGATAATAATAAGAACCTTGTGGGTACCATCTAGATTACATAAAGCTCATGAAGTTAAGATGTATTACTTTATATCAGCCCCTCTCTCTCCAGTGTTTTACATAAGAGATAATCTCAGGATTAGTCCTTGGTGTAACCTTTGTTTATACCTGCAATAGGGTGTGGCACTACACTCTGTTTAGGGTTCTTTGTTGGCATGACAACCTCCCGATTGGATTACTTTGGTGTATATAAGGGGCTGACTTGAGGCCCCTTCACCTTTTGCCTTTTGGTTCCTCAGCCTTCAGCTTTTGGCTCCCTCGGCTTTTGGCTTTTGGCTTTGGCCTTTTGCTCTTTGGCCTTTTGCTCCTTCTGGGTAGGACTCAGCTCGGGTGACATCCTCTCTCTTTGGTGGGAGACTTAGGCTCTTTTGTATGGTCTAAGTTCGGACCAGAGCTAGAGTTTGTTCATTATATTGGAGTGCTGTGGAAGAGCTTTTGTACTATTAAAAGCCATTTTTGGAACTGCACCGGACTCGTGAGTTTTCATCTGTTCTCCTGGCATCCTCGGAGGTAGAAGACAACCTCTGTCCTGACACTGTCGGGGATCCCGGCGGCGTTCCCGACACTGACATATTCTACAATCTGAATTAACACACAGAGAATGTTCTGTTCAATTAAATTAGCCAATTGACAAAAAAATAGTGAATAATTTTATTTGAATTATTTCCCTGTTGGTCATGAATTCCAAAATTAATTAATTCCCAAATTATTAGGTACCCAGCATAGACAAATGTTTAGTATTTGAATATGGTATTCATTATAGTATTAATTGGTGGTGATAAAAGGTTGAAAATGAATAAGCAAATGCCCAGAAAATAGAAAGATTAAACTGCACTGTACATGCTGGATCAGATTTGGCCCACACACTCCTCCCAAAACACTGATCTAGCAGATCAGGACCACAGGAGAAGGAGAACAGAACACTGAGCTAGCAGACAGACACAGGGTCCTTCAGGGTCCAGCCTCAGAGCTGGACACATACCTACAGGCTTCTAAAGACCACCAGGGAGCTGCTAGAAAGAGCAGCATCCCACCACTGACATAGATTCATTCCCATCCACAACGCCCACAGATGTGTGAAAGGCCAAGAGAGGAGCTTCCTGACTATTCCACGCTGTTCTTCCAGGAAAAACAGAACCTCACAGAAGCCAGGTCACAGTCTGTCAAGGAAAGCTGCTGGCAAGCTTTTTGCTTTGTTTTGGTTTTCCTAGTAACTCAGGGTTCCTCAGCTATTTCTGTGCCCAGCTGCTGGCTCTTTCTGCCCCCGGGAGTTCATTATTGATGGACTGGTTCCTGGAGGATCAGTGGGAAGAAGGCAAACTATGAGCTGGGGGAGGTTGTGAAGGAGTGTGAGCGAGAAGGCAGGCTGGAATCCCCTGTGAGAAACAATCACCAAAACCTTCCGTCTGCCAAAGCAAAGAGGAAAGTAACTGATTAGGATGGGAAAGCTTGGCACAGAAAAGACAGGGAAAGGCTCACAGTTTCAATATTTCCATGGTGGTCCATCCAGAGAGCATTCATTCCCAAATCAAATCCAACAAATAGTTGCCTGCTTCACGGACAGCACAGAGAGTTGGGTGAGTTATGGATGGTCAACTTTGCTAACAAAATTAAATTTGACTTCTACATGAAGCACATCACAAAATGGTATTGAAGTCCTTGTTTGGTAATAATAGTTTTTGTCCTAGTTTTTCTCCCTCCTGAGGTGCCCAGGAGGAAAGGCGGGTTCTAGCCCTGGCCCGCCGTCCCAGCAGAGCCTCTGGGAAGCCTCTGGCGGAGCAAGAAGCCAGAGGAACCTACACACCATGAAGGCCACCATTTTCAACATTTGGACTCCACGGCTCGTCAGAGCTCCACCCAGCAGAAGAGCTGATCTTTCCCCATCTCGTGCAGTTGCGTGGCTCATCAATAAATGCACGAGATGAGAGCCTACTACAAGAGTATCCCACCAGCACAGCAGAGCCTGGCAAGCTACATATGTCATATTTGATATGCCAAAACCAGTAACAATTATAAACCTCATTCCCATGACTTGAAGGAACGGATTGAGGCTTTTCATGTTCCTGGAGCGAGCAGATACCCTTGGGTTACACTAGCATGTGACAGAACGTATGGAGACGTTACTGGTGCCTGCTCGAGCAAATCCATGAACAGGAAGACAGTGATACAAGGAATACATGTTCTGCGAGGGTATGGACCAAGAGCTAAAGAAACGTTCTGTGGCCCAGACACCCCATTGAGGGCATAGCTTAGCTTCACTCAGGAACTGAGAGCTTTTTATGGCTCCCTTGCCCACAGCCCCCTCAAAGTTTCATTGATAAAGCAGACACACCCCTTAATGGTTCCTTAGAGTCTTTCCAGGGCACTAGGAGTCAGTTCCTCCCATCTTGGCCATCCCAGGACACATCATGCACCTATCTGAAGCAACTTCCTCAGTGTCCATGGCTTTTCGGCTGTGTGTCCTTCCCTAGCCATCATGGATTCCCACCTGCCCCATTCATACCTGAAGCCTGGACCTGGGGAACTGCAGCCCCTCAGGGTTCTCTATAGTAACTTCTGCAGCAGCAGGCTGAGGGGTTGAGGTGACCACAGCATGGACACAGCTGCTGATCCTATAGTGGCCATTTGGCAGTGTCCACCTGCAACCAGACAACACACCCAGTCAGTCAGCCTCTCCTCCAGGTGTTGCTGATGAGTCACAGTTTGCCAGTGTGACTAAAGTGTTCATTTTCCCCCCCATCCCATTGGAGGTGTTCCCTCTCACCTGTAAGGAATAAAAAAGTCATAAAACCCAGGGGAACTAGTCCCAGCTGCCACAGACAAGCTGACATTTTAATTACCATCAGCAATAGCCTGAATAAGTGTGTAGATGTGCACCAGGCTTTCTCTCAGCCCACCTTGACTGGGAGGAATGGAAATTTTATCTCTTTATGGGACATGGCCTGTCTTGGAGACTTTTCACCCTCTTGACACATAATTTCAATGTCTTGACTCCCACACTTAAAAAAGAATGTGATTGCCTTGCAGCAGTTAACAACTTCCCTTTCTGTGCTATTCCAGCCTGTGCTCTTCATCTTTCCCATGAAGCTGTAGAATTACCACAAAGATGCCCCCATGTACTTGTGCCTCGGCCCTTCATGAGCTCCCGCACTTCATTCATGTCCTCCCTCCATGAGGAAGCCTTTGAGGCACCAGAGCAGCCAGCACCCTGGAGTCCTGTGTTATTGGTGGCTACACATAGTCCATCTTTCACCCAGGGGGCCTTCCTCTGTGCCACAGGACCTACTGACATGCCTGAGGTCCAACTCGAGTCACAGAGAAGAATTCATGATTTTGTTTTGTTTGCTTGTTTTTTCAAGTCCAGTTTCATTAGTAGGACTCATATGAATTCAGGAAAATAAGATTGTGAACAAACCTGGAAGAACAACTTTATTCTATGCAATTGCTTTTTCATAGTTTGATAGAGCCAGATTAGCTCCTGCCAGAGAAGAAATTCTACTGCAGGTAACAATTATGAACCACCGGGAAAAATACAAAGAGAAAGAAGAGGATGAACAAGGGAGGAGAGGAAGGAAGGAAGGAAGGAAGGAAGGAAGGAAGGAAGGAAGGAAGGAAGGAAGGAAGGAAGGAAGGAAGGAAGGAAGGAAGGAAGGAAGGAAGGAAGGAAGGAAGGAAGGAAAAGAAAGGAAGGAAGGAAGGAAGGAAGGAAGGAAGGAAGGAAGGAGGGAGGGAGGGAGGAGGAAGGAAGGAAGGAAGGAAGGAAGGAAGGAAGGAAGGAAGGAAGGAAGGAAGGAAGGAAGGAAGGAAGGAAGGAAGGAAGGAAGGAAGGAAAAGAGAAAGGTAGGGAGGGAGAAACAGAGGTAGAGATGAGACACTACCAAGGGGTCACAAGAAGGGTGTACCAAAAAGAGAACACAAATAGAAAAAAAATGAGAAGGTTCTGCATCAGCTCCAATTAAGGGTCTGAGGCAATGCCACACAGAGCAGGCACCTCTCTATACCAACTCTCTGTCTCTCTGGCCTGAATTTATAGAGAACAAGGTAAAGAACCTAGGGAAAATGGAAAGGAGAGAAGCAAGAAGACACATCTCCAATTCTCTTGTTAATCTGAACTAAACCTAGGCAGTGCAGAAGCCGGAAGCCTTGTTGGTCACTTGGTCACTCGACATCCCGTTATTTGTGATTTGCTCAAGCAGGTGCCAGTAACGTTTCCCTTTGGCCCTATTATGTGCCAGTGTAGCCCAATGGCATCTGCTTGCTCCAGGAATACAAGAGTCTCAAACGTTCATTCAGGGTCTTGAAAAAGAAGTCTGACCATCTTGTAAGTGGGTGGTCACGTGTTCTTTTGACATCCCATGGGATCCAGTCGGTAACGGCTCTAGTCCAGCAGTCATCTCCAAATGACTGGGCATTACATGCCCAGCCCATCTGATTTTCGATGCCTTGGCAAATGAGACAGCGTCCCTGATTATGGATCATCGACGGAGGTTGGAACTACGGATTACTTCTCTCACTTGAGTGAGGCGTGATATTCCAAGCACAGCTCTTTAGATTCCTCTTTAGAAGACCCGAATAGTGTTCTCATCCTGCTTTCGTAGGGGCCCAGGTCTCTGAGGCATATTTAATGCAGGGAGAATGGTGGAGTCAAAGAGATGTGCCCAGAACCGGAGTTTCTTTGTCCTTTTTAGCTATTTCTTCGATGCTCTTGAAGGCGTTCCATGCCACTCTGTTCCTCCTGCGCAGTTCAGGTGCTAGGTTGTTAATCATGTTGAGTTCTCAACCTAGGTACACAATAACTGCTGCATTCAGAGATGTTTGTTCCATTGAGAGTGAATGGAGCAGCCGGAACTAGTTCAGTTTTCATGAACGTTATTTTGTTGAGATTCAGCTATAGACCTACCTTTCCACATTTCACGGTTGAAGTCAGCCAGCATTTGTTCTGTTTGGCTAATGTTTGGTGTTATTAGAACAATGTCATCAGCGGCGAAGGCGGTGTGTTGCAGGACACCTAAGAGCCTCTGGATATGCCCTGGATTGCCTCCCTGCAGGTCACTTCGTAGATAGGGGGTAGTTTAAATGTGACAGTTTATCTGACCATATATTCTGTAGTGGCTGGTATAAATATTCTCTCATGCTACCACAATCATGGTGAGACTAGCTAGATCTTACCAGCATATTTGCCTGGCCATTTGGATTAACTGGCATTAGTATAGTCTTTGGTACAGAGCCATGCCATCTCAGAAACCCCCCTTCTCTACCCTATAAAAGGCATTTCCAGGCAGATCTTGGCTCAAGACATTAGTTGAGGTGCTGGGGAAATTACCTGAGGACATTTGACCCTCCCTGCCAGGGGAAGTTACATTTAGCTTGCAGCTCCTCCCAGCTCTACTAGGGAGGCTTTGAATGAGCTCTGGGTTCTTGTAAACAGCCAGAAGGCCTCCTGAAGTGCTACATTTCTGTAGAGCTGTTTTTCTGTTTTCATCTCTACATAGCCCAGCCCACAATGGGCTGGGCTGGGAAGTTTTGATGGATTTCTAGCTATAAAATAAGCTGCAAGAAGAAAGAAGCTCTCTTTTCCCCTTTTTTGCCATTTCGGCTTCCCTTGGTGTTTTGCTTCTCCATCCTCTCCATACTCTGTTGGGCCTCAATACATGGTGGCAGCCATCTTGGCCTACACGTGGCTGGGGCCTAGCTGGGAACCCAGAGTGTGGAGGTTTTCCCTGCTCTTGGATTGTATATCATAACCTGTGATAGTAAAGCCCTTTTAAAACTACATCGGATTCTTGAGTTCTCATCCATTCCCCACCGGCTCGGAGGTAGAAGGGAACTCGCTTCCCAGCACTGTTGGGGACCCCGGCAGCGTCCCCAACAGCAGTGTAGTTGCTGACAGTCTATCTTCACTTCCATTCCTTCCCATTCTAATTGTCGCATGGCATTCTCGAGGGTGGCGCTGAAGAGTTTTGATGAAATATTATCACCCTGTCAAACCCCTCTTTTGATATCAGTAATCAATTCCTTGTAGAATGATGAGATCCTAGTTGTGAATCCGTAATACAGCTCACGAAGGATCTTGATGTGTTGAGTTTGAATGCCCTTTATGGCTAGGGCTTCGATGACTGCTTCAGTCTCCACAGAATCAAAGGCTTTCTGTAAATCAATGAATGTGAGACAGAGCGGCATCTTGAACTCCCTACAAACCTCAATGAGCTTGGTTACCATGTGAATACGGTTGATTGTGCTGAATCCTTTTCAGAAGCCAGCTTGCTGCATGGTTGTCCTTCATCTAATGTTCTGCCAATCCTGTTCAGGATGACTCGAGTGAGCAGTTTGTAGATGACGGACAATATCAAGCCTTGTTGAAAGGGGAAGTAAACTGAGATGGGGTAAGTCAGAGAGCAACCACCTGCATACAGATAAAACACACTCATGGAGGAGTTGCCACAATCTAAAGTGACCACAGAAGACTTACAATGAATATTCACAATGATCAGGGCACAAATTAAAATTATCTAACTTCTTGAAGAAACCAGAAATGCAACATAGTCTAAGGAGAGAAGACCATGGTGCTAACCGCTATGATATGACTCAGATATAAAAATTATACAAAATGCAAAAATGTAAGATGTAAAATTTACATAGCAGACTGTATCAAAGGCCCATAGCTGGCACGCAGTTTATAAGTTCAATTTTCAACACTGTTGAAAAACCTTGAAAAGTCAGCAGGCAAGTTATTTAAAACATTTATAATTATGCTCAATGCATAGCAGATTCCTAATGACTATACAAAAGGAATTTCTATCAGTGGATAAATTGAAAAAAAAATTAAAGACCAGGTGGTACTATGAAACTTGAACTCTATACCTAAACTTAAAAAATGGAAATATTTATTATATTAATTATATTAATGGAAATGACAGAGAGGAAACAGGAAATAAACCTTTTGCTGTCTAAAATTTTTGTTTTTATTTTCTTTTTGGTTTTGGAGCCATGCGTAGCAGTACTGACCCCTGACTCAGTTCAGGGATTACTTCTGCTGGTGCTCAAGGAACCATTTGCAGTGCAGGGATCACACCCGGATCAGCTGCATGCAAGGCAAGTGCTTTAGCTGCCATACTATTTCTCTGGTCCAGCTGTCTCAAATTTTTCATAAGTAGATATGGAAAAGCATAAGAATGCTCTTTTGTAATTCCATAAATAGTCCAAATTCTATTTATGGGACTAGTTTGCATTTTTCACCTTGCCTGTCTCTACCTTAATACTAAATCAAAATTGTTCTATTGTGTGAACAGCACTGTGATACATGTAGATGTTGTGTAAACACCAGGACTCCCACCCTTAAGAAGTTTAACTTGTAATAGGGCTGATAATCTCAAAAAGCTAGGAATAATTTAATGTATATCAATAAGGTTACTTCAAAGATAAGGTATGACATATTCACATAAAGGAATATTCTTCAGGCATTTAATTTTATATTATCCTGTATGTAATACAAATTTATATTCTCTAATATTTTTACTGACCAGACAAAATGTCCAGACGAGATGCTAAATTGGTTATAAAAATATAATATTCACGTTCTCTCATTTTGATAAGGAGGGTATAAATCACAGATTTAAAAAGTATGAATATAGGGAGCTGGAGTTATAATACAGCAGATGGGGCTCTCGCCTTGCACATGCCCAAGCCGGGTTCAATCCCCAGTACCACATATGTTTCCCTGAGCTTACCAGGAGTGATCTCTAAGTGTAGAGACAGGAGTAGGTCTTGAGCACACTACCAAGTATATCCCCAAAATGGAAAAAAATCCCAAGACAATATAAATAATAACTACAGATTTTCAACCAGTTATGGTCATTATCACCTTAAGTATTCTGAGATGAAATCGTGATTGACAAAACCAGCTTTCCATTCCTAAACGACTTTCCACACAGGTCTGAAAAGTCCTTTGTTGCCTACAAATCAGACAAATGGGTAAAGAAATTGTGGCCTATAAATATAATGGAATACTATAGAGCTATAAGAAAATATGCAATCTTTCCTTTTGTTACAAAATGGATAGAATAAGGGATGTCAAGTGAAAAAAGATTGAATGAAAATGACAAACACTGGATGCCAGATGATCTCACTCATATGTGGCTTTAAAGAAACAAGGCAAAGAAACAGACAATGTCCAATGAAAACAAACTGTTAGATTCTGCTGATAGACTGAGTGTACCAACCGTTAGATTCTGCTGACAGACTGCGGGTACCAAGCAGAAGAGGGGGCACAGGTGAGGGACTGCAGATTGGATGAAACCTGAGGACCATGTTGGAGACATAGCAACACTCTGGTGGTGAATGTGGAGTGATCACATTGTACCTATAGAACATAGACATTTCTATCACTATCACTATATTCCCGTTAATAATCTATTTGCTAGAGAGGGCACCAGTAATATCTCCATATGTCCTGTCTCATGCTAGGAGAACCCAAAGGCATCCGCTTGCTCCAGGAACATAGAGAGCCTCAAACCATTATATTAGGTCACGGGAATGACCTAATATAATTGTTACTGGTATTTGGCATATCAAATACTACACGAGCAGCTTGCCAGACTTGCCGTGCGGGTGGCATACTGTTGTAGTCACCTCTAAGTAAAGCATTTATTGATGAACTGCGCTGCCGCTAGCAGCCACGCGAGCCAGGCTGTGATAGTCTGGTCTGCTGGGTGGAGTTGTGACGAGAGGGAAGTCCGGATGTGGAAAATGGCAGGCCCCATGGAGTAGGGGAGAGTGGTCTGGCTTGTAGTGAGGCTCTGCTGGGGTAGCAGACCAGGGCTAGAACCCGCCATGCCTCCCGGGTGCATCACGAGCAGCTGGGCACAGGGAGAGCAAGTAGCAGCTCTGCCCCAGGTCTGAGAGTCTCTGGTTCAGCATACCTGCGACGGATTGAAAAAAAAAATGCTGCAGTGTGGCTGTCGATGATCCAGGCTATGATTGTCTGGTCTGCTGGATGGAGTTGTGAGGAGAGGGAAGTCGGATGTGGAAAATGGCGAGCCCCATGGAGTAGGGG
The DNA here is from genome assembly GCA_021461705.1 of Cryptotis parvus. NCBI lineage: Eukaryota > Metazoa > Chordata > Mammalia > Eulipotyphla > Soricidae > Cryptotis > Cryptotis parvus. The sequence goes on from JAJIBD010021539.1 coordinate 507,213, forward strand.
AGGGTGGTCTGGCTTGTAGCGAGGCTCTGCTGGGGTAGTAGGCCAGGGCTGGACCCCGCTATGCCTCCCGGGCACCTCACAAGCAGCTGGGCTTATAGTCTTATAAATGTTTACATTGTTCCCTCAATTAAAAAACCACTTGGTGTAAGAAAGTTGAAATATCTTACTTAAGGAAAGGCTAGAACAAGATTTAAGTTGAATGTTACAGATTAGAGTCAATCTAGATAAAGAAATTGCAATCACTTCACTTGCCTTCCTGTTGATCATCAATTTGCTCAAGCGGGCACCAGTAACATCTCCATATGTCCTGTCACATGCTAGTTGAGCCCAAGGGCATCTGCTCACTCCAGGAACATAAGGAGCCTCAAACCATTCCATCAGGTCATGGGAATGAGGTCTATAATTGTTACTGGTATTTGGCATATCAAATACAACAAGGGTAGCTTGCCAGGTTCTACAGTGCAAGTAGTCACCTCTTGTAGTCACCTCTAATCTCAAGCATTTATTGATAAACCACGCGGCTGCTTGCGGCCGTGCAAGCTGGGCTATGATCAGCTCTTCTGCTGGGTGGAGCTCTGACAAGAGGGAGTTTGGATGTGGAAAATGGCGACCCTGGTGGTATGGGGGGTTCCTCTGGCTTTTGTGAGACTCTGCTGGGGTGGCGGGCCAGGACTAGAACCCGCCATCCCCCTGGGTGTCTCGTGATCAGCTGTGACAGGCAGAGCTGGTAGAAGCTCTGCCCCATGTATGTGAGTCTCTGGATCAACATACCTGGGCTGGGCTTGAAAAGACTGCTGCAGGGTGGGTCTCTATGAACTAGGCTGTGATCAGCTCTTCTGCTGGGTGGAGCTCTGACGAGAGGGGCATCCTAATGTGGAAATTGGCGGCCCCTAGTGGTGTAGGGGTTCCTCTGGCTTCTTGTGAGGCTTTGCTGGAGTGGCGGGCCAGGGCTAGAAAGAAATTGTAATAAAGCACAAAATGGAAGGACCTGTTGTCTAGTAATAAGCAAGAGCAAAGGTCAGGGACAAATACATATCATTCACATTCTTTTAGAGAAAAGTGAGAAAACAAGGTCTTTTGGTTTCCTTTACTGGCAGGAAATGTGAAGTCCAAACTGTATTATACATGTTGGTTGATTTTTAACACTCAGGCTGGAACAGACACAAGGAAACTTTCCCTAAAATTCCTAAGCCAGGATTCCCTCTCCCTTTTCTGGGCTTCTCCCCCAAATTCCCATAGCTCTCACAGTGATGTGCAATATTCTGCCAGCTCCCAGATATTTCCCCTTTCAAGGTTTTCTTCCCCATTTTTCAAGTGTGCAGTTGACCTCCTCCAGCACACCCGAGTCTGCCCAGTAACAGAAGGGATCTTTGCTCAGGGTGAAGTTAAGCTGACTCGTATGCTTTAGATCTATGAAATGACTGTGCGAGTCTTCTGATCTGACCTTTCCTCATGGTAAACAAAAAAGAATAAGATCTGTCTTCTGATACCTCTGGTTTTCTCCTCTGTGAGGATTGAATAAGATAATGTGGGTATACTATAGTGTCCAAAAAAACTCTTTTTTTAAATTTTGTTAATTATACAACAGTGAGATATACAATTACAAAGATGCTCATGTTTGGGTTTCAGTCATACAGTGTTCCAGCACCCATCTATCCACCAGTGCCCATTTCCTACCACCAATGTCCCCGATTCCCTCCCCTCCCCAGCCTGCCTCTATGGGAGACACTTTTGCCTCTTCTCTCTCTCTCTCACACTCTCTCTATTCTCTTTCTCTCTCACACTCACTATTTCTCTCGCTCACTTTCCTTTCTCTTACATATTGTGGCTTGCAATACAAATATTGCAAGTTATTATTATGTAATTATGATACCAATATCCAAGGTCAGGCGAAACATGGATCAGGAGGTCTTGTCAGAGGTGGAAATTATCACAAACGTGTGAGAGTCAGAGGCTAGCTAAGATAGAGAATGGAACAGTGTGCTAACAATTGTCGAAAGTGCTAATGCCAATCTAGAACTGAGCATTAAATATAGGCAAAAAGATACACATGACAACCTCTTAATGTATGTATTGTAATCCACAATGTGTTAGGGAAGGAAAAGAGAAAGAGAGAAAGAGAAAGAAATAAAGAACCTGCCATAGAGGCAGGCTAGGGGAGGGGGATGGAACAGGGGACATTGGTGATGAGAAATGGGCACTGGTGGAGGGGATGGGTGCTGGAATACTGTATGGCTTAAACCCAAATATGAACATCTTATGAACATCTTTGTAATTGTATATCTAACGGTGGTATAATAAATATTTAAAAAAAGAAGTTATCATGTATATCCCTATGCCTATATTCAATTCCCAGTTCTAGGCTAGCATTATCATTTCCAACAATTACTAGCACACTGTTCCTTTCTCTGTCTTACCTAACCTCTAACTCCCACACACTTGCAGTAGATTTCACCCACTGACAAGACCTCCTCATCCATGTTTTGCCTGACCTTGGATATTGGTATCATGCTATTTTTTTGATCACTTGATCACTTGACATCCCATTATTCATTGATTTGCTTGAGCGGGAGCCAGTAATATTTCCATTTGACCCTATCGCATGCCAGTGTAGCCCAATGGCATCTGCTTGCTACAGGATTACAAAGAGCCTCAAACCGTTCGTTCAGGGTCTTGACGAAGAAGTCTGACCATCTTGTAGGTGGGCAGCCACGTGATCTTTTGACATCGCGTGGGATCTAGTCGGCAATGGCAATGGCTCTAGTCCAGCGGTCGTCTCTAAATCGCATTAAATGTCCAACCCATCTGATTTTCGATGCCTTTACAAACGAGACAGCATCCCTGACTCTGGAACAGCGATAGAGGTCAGAATTCGGATTCCTTCTCTCACTTAAGTGAGGCGTGATATTACAAGCATAGCTCTTTCAATTTCCTCTATTCATGGGGAGAAACACATCATAATTTCATGGGTTTCATGAAATCTAGATGGTACCCATAGGGTCCTTCTTATTTATCATCTGCACCAGGGTGATTCTGAGTGTCTTGTCCTCTCTTTACTGAAAGGGTCATTCTCGCCTGCTTGGGTATTATCCTTCCTTTAATCTTAACCAGTAGTCTCAAAGTAGCCAGGGTGGTGGTCTCCTGGTAAATTCTAACTGTCCCATATTGGGACCAGTGTGTATTAAGAGAAATTGTGCCCAATCTAGATAATATTGAAATCATAGCAGAGATTATAATATTCCAGAAGTTATTAATTCAGAGTCAAAATGACTCCTGTAACTGCCACACCCTTCATCAGTGTTTACACAAAAGAGAGATCTCATTAGCATGAACTCTGACTTAAGGATGTGTAAATAGCTTAAATTGTAAGTAGATTAAACAGCAAAGATCCTAAGCTATCTAGGTCCCATCATCCAACAACCTACCATCTCTCAAATCAAAAACAGTCTTAAATTAATTGTGCCCAGCTTTCCCTATAACTGTTTTTAATGTTTCAGTTTGATCCACCCTGTTGATTCTGTAGATAATGCTGGTAATTCTGAATGCTGTGAAGGTAATAATTCTGTAGGTTGTGAAGGTAACTCTGTACTTTGTGATAATAATAATGATGATATCTATAGGTTGTGGCAAAAAAAAAAGAAAAAGGAGATACATGAAAGTAAGGAAACAGTAAAGTGATCAGATATACACTTTTATTGTCGCAGTGCCTTGCTCCCCCTTGCTCCAAGGAACATGACCAGAGATTTCCATTGTCCACAGCTAACCCATGCATATGAGAGCCTCGTCCCTCCCAGAAGCAACGGCTTAGTTATCAGCTACTCTCTATGCTTGGAGACATTGATGCACTTTCAGCATTTGGGGTGCATTGTTCTTCTCTGATAAACATGTAATTAATGACATGGCTCTTTATTTTGAGGTTTTACAGATAGATACATATTTCTTCCTGACTTGGTTCAGACAGATAGATAGTTTCCATCTCAGTTGTATGACTTTTTTTTTTTTTTTGCTTTCTTTTTCGGGGGTCACACCCGCAATGCTCAGGGGTTTCTCCTGGCTCTGCACTCAGGAATCACTCCTGGAGGTGCTCGGGGGACCATATGGGATGCGGGGATCGAACCCAGGACGGCACAGGCTGACCGCATGCAAGGCAAACACCCTACCCGCTGGGCTATCGCTCCAGCCCTGTATGACTTGTTTTTATTCCTTTGGTAATTCTTGTTTCATGACTAAAATACTGATTGACATGACAAAGGACAGAGACAGAGACAGAGGGAAGAAAGCTGATGACTTTATAGGACCAGGTCTAGAATCTGTTTGTTAGTCCTGGGTTCACAACACCTCTGCATGAAACTAAGACAGCTTTAGTCTACAATAAGCATGCAGCCCACTAAAAAAACATGTATAAACTCTGGAGAGTTCTTTGCTATTTGTTATTAGTGAAGTCCTCTCCTTGTCAACTTTATGTGATTTCCCATATGTGACTCTCTGGGTTCATACATAATTCACAATCCTCTTCCAGCTATAATCATGTTTTCAAAGCCAAACTCAGAATTTGTCATTTAAAAAAAATAAAGCTTTCTAGACTTGAGAGAAAAAAAATCCATTAACTTGCTTTGGTGTTCATCCAAACTAAGGAATACCACAACTCAAAAGTTATTTTGTCTTGAGTTTGAAAATAAGAAAAGGAATCCATATTTACCTAAATGAACCAAAGGCAATTCTCTGTAGAAAACGCACTCTAGTAGTTCACATCTTGGTCATTGGCTTCATTTTGCCAAGATATTTGGGTCCTTGCCACAATCATGGCCTGAGGTGAGGAAGGATATAAGCAGGCTCACTGATTTCCAGGGTTTATTCAGAGAGAGCAAGATTAGTTTTCACCATGATAGATGGGGAAATGCTCTGAAATGGAGGTGAAGGAAATATCAGAACTGGAAATTTTTATCCACATATCAAAACTCTGCCTCATTACAGACACCCAGGGTCATGGTTTGGCTGCCACCATGGCCACAGGCAGAAGGAAGAGGATGATGGCACCTCTTTAGCTTTCTTTGTGAGAGAGGAAATGCAGCAGGAACCTGAGGCCGTCCACTGGTGTGGTGACTGCCAACAGAGCCATACTGTGTGTGAAATGGCACAGACTATTTGCTCTGGGTCCCCCGTAGGTCCATCATGCCCTGGACACTCTCCTGCAGCCAGGTATGGGACCTCCTCAGCTCCTAGACTGAGAAATTGACCCCGAAGAGAGCAACAGCATTCCCCAATTGTCTTCCTGGAGCTGAGGTTTTGTCCTCAGTCGGTGGAGGTAGATGAAGAACAAGAGTTCTTGATCTTTGAGGTAGACGAAGAACAATGAGTCAGAGAGGAAGAGAGACAAACACCTTTCCTCTCTGGCTCATTTCCTTCGGCATGATTGTCTCCATGTCCATTCGTGTATTAGCAAATCTCATGGCTTCTTTTTTCCTAACCGCTTCGTAGTATTTTAATCTGTAGATGTACCATATTTTTTTTATCCACTCATCTGTTCTCGGGCACTTGGGTTGCTTCTAGATTCTGGCTATTGTGAACAGTGCTGCAATAAACAAAGGAATGCAGATGGCTTTTCTGCAGTATGTTTTGGGGCCCCCAGGGTATATTCCCAGGAGTGGTAGTGCTGGGTTGGACGGAATTTCTAGTGTTTTGAGGAATGACCGTATATTGTTGGAACATTGTATGTAATGGTGCTAGAGAACGTTGGAATCTATTGTTTGCCTATCCCAGTCCCCACTGAGACACTGCCATGCTCCCCAGACAGAGCCTCCAGGGACAGAGGAGGTCTTCCTTTATGGATGTGAACTGTTGACATGCCTGCCATACTTGAAAAGGAAATAACTTCCTTTGGATGACAGGTAGAATTTCTATGAAATGTTCACATCCAGTTATGTCTCAAACCAAGACTCCAAAACATGTCTGGGAGGATGAATGTGGAAATATGTGCAATGAGCACCATGTACGGGGAGGGGTCTTCCTGTGACTGATTCTGCTTTCTGGGAGACTGATATCCTTGGAGAAAAGATCCCTGGGGGCTAAGCACAGCCATCAGTCCTCTTGAGAGTCCTCTCCTGTGGACAATGAAGCCAGATAAACAGCAGAAGAACAGAGCAGGAGGCCCTAATCAGTGGGATAAAAAGGAAAGGTCTAAATGGATAGAAACAGTCTGACATCAACTAAAGTGAAATTCCAAAGCAGCAGCACTGACAAGCTATGCTAAGTCATCCAAGAAGGAAGAAAAACAATCATGGCACTGTGTTTCTAGCAGTGTGAACTGCCTCCAGGATTTGGAGGAAGATTTCTTTTCTTTTTTTTTTCTCTCTTTTGCTTTTATTTTTTTAAATTAAACATTTTATTATACCACCGTGAGATATACAATTACAACGTTGTTCATGTTTCGGTCACATAGTGTTCCAGCACCTGCCCTCCACCAGTGCCCATTTCCCACCACCAATGTCCCCAATTCCCTCCCCCTCCCATAGCCTGCCTCCATGGCAGGTTCTTTATCTCTTTTCTTTCTCCCTCTCTCTCCCTTCCTTCTCCTACACATTGTGGGTAGCACTACATACACTTGGAAGCCATCATGTGCATTTTTTGCCTGTATTTAATGTTCAGCTCTATGTTGGTATCAGCCCTTTCAACATTTATTCACACATGTTCCCTTCTCTGTCTTACCTAACCTCTGACTCCCTCACGCCCTCACGTTTGCGGTAATTTCCACTTTTGGTAAGACCACCTGATATATTTATGTCATGCAAATAAATGCAGTCATTCTATGTCTCTCTCTTTCCTTCTGACTAATTTCACTCAACATGATCCTTTCCATGTCCATCCATTTATAGGCAAATTTCATAACTTCATTTTCCCTAACAGCTGCATAGTATTCCATTGTGTAGATGTACCACAGTTTCTTTATCCAGTCATCAGTTCTTGGGCATACTAGTTGTTTCCAGGTTCTGGCTATTGTGAATAGTGCTGCTATGAAAATAAAAGTGCAGATTGTGTTTCCGTTGTGTGTTTTTGGCTTCCCAGGGTATATTCCCAGGAGTAGTATGACTGGGTCAAAAGGGAGCTCATTTTCTAGTCTTTGGAGGAATGTCCATATTGTTTTCCAGAAAGGTTGTACAAGTCGACATTCCCACCAACAATGTATGAGAGTCCCCTTTTCCCCCACATCCACGCCAGCACTTGTTGCTTTTACCCTTTTGAATATGGGCCAGTCTCTGTGGTGTGAGGTGATGGGAAGATTTCTAACATAGATTTCAGTCCCAACCAAATCACAAATAGTTTTTAATCAAGCATGCTTTTGCTTAAAACAAAATCTCTTCTCCCATTTTCCAGTACTGTACTGGGAGCTGAACATGTAACTGGAGGAGAGAAGTCGGGAATCAGCCCCAACAGTCGGGCCTGAGGAAGGAGATTGGTCACACACAAGTCTGGGATCTTTGGGGAAACTGGAGCAGTGGAAAGAGCACCTGGGGCATCCCTGCAACTTAGAGAAACAATACACTAAGATTCCAATTTTCTTCGGAAAATCTAGAAAGTACAGATTATAATTGCATAATTGTATAGGAACATGGATTAAAAGGGAGGCAATGACTTGTATCACTTGTATCACTTGCCTTCCCGTTGTTCATCGATTTGCTTGAGTGGGCACCAGTAACATCTCCATTCGTCCCTGTTACTTGCTAGTGTAGCCCAAGACATCTGCTCACTACAGGAACATGAAGAACCTCAAACCATTCATTCAGGTCTTGGGAATGAGGTCTATTATTGTTATTGTTTTTGGCAAGTTGAATACAACACGGGTAGCTTACCAGGCTCAATGACTAATTTCAGAAATCATTATAAAAATGCTCATGAACCTATGATTGCAGCCTTCCTCCATCATAGCAGATTACACAAACTGACATTTCCAAGGAATCCAGGCTGTCCACCCTTTCCTGGGAACCCATCAACAGGAAACATCCATGAATGTTCATTTCTCAGATGAGTCCTGGTGGTCAGACTCACACCCCTATTCTTCCAATGTGATGCTGTAGAAACACAGGTGCCCAGAATGAATAAAGGATTACATGTTTTAATATAAAGCAGAGTCCCGGCTTTAAGTGGTTTATGATCCTGAGGCATCAGCACAGTGCAGCAGAATTAGATCAGTGGCATAAATTGCACATTAGCAAATGGTCTGGGGCTCAGGAGAAGAAAGGACCGAGGGAGAAGTAGAGGCTGGACACCCAGGGAAGAAATGGCAGTAAAAGTAAGCCCAGAAAGATGAGAACATGTTAGGCAGAGGTCTCGTGGCCCTGAGCTCAGTGCTTCTAATGACCCAGCTGATGAGTCACCACTCAGAGCTGCCACTCTGCAGAACTAGTGTGGAACCCTTCTTGGGTCACAGACTTTACAGCCAGTTTCCTGGAAGTGGAGAAGTCTGGCACACGGCCTAACACCAATCTTAATTTCCCACTGTAGGATTTACAGGCGCCATAAGTGCCTGAAACAGAATTTTCATACCTGTGAAAGTGCGGGAAAAGAAATTAAATCCAACCTACAGGAAAGGGGATTAGGTAATTTTCTCATCAATGACTTAAGACTTCAGCATTGGGACCTTGAAGCACACCTGGTCCCAGTCCTTTGCTCATAAAAGTTGGAAAATGAAGCTGACAGATCCCGAGCTGCCCACAGTCACTGCTGCGAGTGGACACTGCACTTCATCTTGGCCCCAGACCGTTGTTTTCCCAGTACCAAGTCCTCAACACAAATGACTGCTGTCACTGCTAGGGATGAGCCTGCCGGAGGAGAAATAATGCATGGAGCCCAGTGCACCCCTTGGTGGTGACGTGGAATCAGCAGTTAATTAACAGTCAAACAACATAGCCACTAAACTCACATACACTTCACTTGATCACTTGACATCCAGTTATTCATCGATTTGCTTGAGTTGCTGCCAGTAACATTTCCATTTGACCCTATCACGTGCCAGTGTAGCCCAATGGCATCTGGTTGCTTCAGGAATACGAAGAGCCTCACACCGTTCCTTCAGGGTCTTGACGAAGAAGTCTGACCATCTTGTAGGTGGGCGGCCACTGTGATCTTTTGACATCACAGTTTATGTGAGTTTGTGAGTAAACTCACATACAAAACTTTAAAAAATAAAAACTGAACAGAAAAACCCATTTGTTCAAACCAGCATTCTATTTTGATTCAGAACAGTTGCTTTGATCTCCTGAGAACAGCCTCATTACTCTGGTAGTTAGAGAGATTGCATTGAACCCTAGTTTTACTCAATAGAGGCCCTTTTTGATGGAACTGACTATTTTCCTATAAGGCTGGACCTCACCTTCGGGCCAGTATAAAGAAGGTTTTGGGCTGGTGGAGTAATGGCTAAAACTATACCAGTAAGATGCCAAAGCAACTAAAGATGGTAAAATTGGAGAATGCCCATCAGTCACAGCCCCGTCACCACCACCAGTGCCAGTGGGTCTTGTGATTTTTTTTTGATGAAGTCTGCTGCTCTAGCTTTGTATGTCATAGAGAAAATATTTGCTTGATTGAGGTGCTGTAATGTGCAAAACTACTCACAATGGTTTCCCATGTGCAAAATTTCAAGACCACATTCATTGTTGGTAAACTCACCTCCATTCTCCAAGGACCCTACAGCTCCTCCCTTTCAAGGCTAGAGAAAATGTTTTTTAGAAAGAAAAATAAGTACTTGCCTATCACTTTAGCAAGTGGCACATAGGGACAGAGAGGTTGATGAGGGAGAAAATAAGAGTATCAAAAATATGTTGCCATCTAATGCTCAGTTCTAGGTTGGCATTAGTACCCTCGACAATTATTAGCACCCTGTTCCATTTTCTGTCTTACCTAACTTCTGACTCCCACAACCTTTTAATGTATGTTCTGTAATCCATAGTCTGGAAGGGAAGGAAAAGAGAAAGAGAGAGAAAGGGAAAGGAATAAAGAACCTGCCATGGAGGTGGGCTGGGGAAGGGGGAGGGAACCGGGGACGTTGGTGGTGGGAGATGGGCACTGGTGGAGGGACGGGTGCTGGAACACTAAATGACCAAAACCCAAATATGAACTTTTTAATTGTATATCTTTTTATTTGTATATCTCACGGTGGTATAATAAAATACTTAAAAAAATATGTTGCCATCTAAAATACGAAATAACTATAAAATGGAACAGTGAAATGATTTTTTTTTTTTTTGCTTTTTTTTGGGTCACACTCGGCGATGCTCAGGCATTACTCCTGGCTCTGCACTCAGGAACCACTCCTGGCGGTGCTCGGGGGACCATATGGGATGCCGGGATCGAACCCGGCCGGCATGGGCCGACTGCGTGCAAGGCAAACGCCCTACCCGCTGGGCTATCACTCCGGCCCCAACAGTGAAATGATTTTAAATGGGAAAAATTAATTTAAAAAAAATAATTTGGGGGTAAATTTTGAGTCCCAAGTGAGGATCCTAGGAGCACAGTTTTGAGACTTCAAGCCCACTAGTGTTGGATTCTAGCTTCCTTGTATCAGTGACTATCAGAATTCTGAGGCTGGAAACAGACCAATTAACCCACTGCTGAACACAGCATGGATTTCAGTACTGGAAGTTCCAGGTTCCAGGGAACTTCTCAGATTGGGAAAAAAATAGTGTGACTGGTGACCCGAACTCCTTCAATGATCACAACAGGATTTGTCAGTTGATTGTCAAACTGTCCGTCCTACTGTTTTTCCGCAACAGCAGCACCAATTCACACCCCACCAATGGTGCCTGAGGGGAGTCCTTGCACGAGGCCTCCTACGCTTGTTGCCTACCATGTCAGCAAGTGTGAGCAGACTGCACCCTGTGGCTTTGGCAGGATGTTTTGTGTCCATCTCAGATGTCAAGAACCTGTTGCTGTGTCTGGGTCAGTGCAGGGGGTTCTCATTCTGACCACTGGATGCTCTTCAGCAATGCTCTTCAACAGTGAAGGTTCACAACGCAGATCTGTGCATGACGCAGCACGCTGGCAAACACAGCAAGGTTACCCAGTGGAGAGACCAGTGACTCTGGGGTTCTGTTCCTATCGGGACACAGAATGTCCCAGAGTCATTGTTTATTAGTGAATCTAAAATATAACGGTGAGGTTTAAATATAAAAGTGGGGTTTACTGCCCGCGGGCCAGCATCCAGAGCCTCACAAGTGGCTGGGGAGGCTGGAACTTCGGCTCGCGCCGGGCCCAGCTGACCATGGAGCCCCGAGGAGGGCAGATGGGTTTTGGGAGTGGGCCCGTTGCCTCTGGGGGTCCCGGAAGCAGCCGGATGAGACTCCGCCCATGACATTAGCCACCATTTTCGCTGTCCGGACGCTGGGAAACTGCCTCACGACCAGATCAACAGAGCAAAACCAGTTCGAGCCCAGGTTGCGCGGCCGCAAGCAGCCACACAGTCCATTAAAATAGTGGAAACAGTGATGTCTTTTAATGCACTGCATTCCACGAAGAGCAGGAAAGTTTGTTGGGAAGGAGATATAAAGAGGAAAGAAATGACATACAGAACCCGCCAAGTAGTTGAGGTGCGGGAGTGGGGAGAGAGGTGGGGACATTGGTGATGGGAGATGGGTTTGGGTGGAGGGTGCATGTTGGAACACTGTAGAACCAAAGCTCTACATGAGCATCTTTCCATTGTATGTCTAAAACGTTGTAATAATATTTGGGGGGAGGAATAATAAAATTTTTTTAAAAAGTGGGGTTTAAAATATAAAGGCGGGGTTTTAAAAGGTGGGGAAGAGAGACTAGACTAAGGAAAAAGAAGAGAAAGCACAAGTCAGCAGGCACTGGTTGTAAGAGCCGGCAGCCTGGCTCTGTCTGGTCCTGTGGCAGACAGAGATCATGGGAGCTAGTGCTTTTTTGAAGCAGACGCCTAGACATCAAGCTGAAATCATGCACTTGGATTCCAAGAGGAGAAGCCAACTGTCAAGCTTCCATTCTATTTCTATTTCCCCCTAATTGCTGATGTTGAGTATCTTTTCATCTACTGTTGGCAACCTGTATATCTTGTTTGGAAAAAAAATATGTCTATTCAGGTCTTTTGCCCAGTTTTTCATCAGACATTTTTTTCTTATTGAATTGTATGAGTTCTTTATACACTCTGTGTATTAACCCCTTATCCAAGCACAGTTTACAAATTCTTTCCTCCATTTGGAAGATGACTCTTTAGTTGTGTCGATTGTAAGCTGATTAGAATTTGAAGACAAGAGTTGTAAGAACATATTCTTGGATAGGACCTGGGTAGAAAAATATTCAGGACAGTCCCTGGCATGGGGCACGGGCAGGTGAATGGCCACAGAACAAGCTGCCACATGTGGCAAGTGGAGTGGAGGTGGCAGTTCCTGCTTTCTCTTTCAGACATGGCAAGTTTGGACCATCAGAATGAGATAAAGGAGACCACCGGACCCCCAAGCATTGGACACCATCAATTCTTGACCAACCAACATTGGTTCAATGCAAGGGCCTGAAGATTTGATGGTGCACAGTGATGGGCACATCTGGGCCGCACCAGCTCGTGCTGGGAGCCTCCAGGGCTGCATTCAGCAGTGCTTCGGTGATTACGCTGTGCGAGAACTGTGTCTGGGATGTGTACACCTTCAGCATACACCCTGACCCCTGTACTAGTTCCCAGACCTCAAATCAGGCCCAGGAAACGGTCACACAGACAAGAGAGAGAGAAGGGAAGAAGCCACACCCTGATAGAGAATATGGGTGAACAGGAAAATGGAGAATAAGTATGGGTAGGGGGTCCGAGAGGTTCCTCAGAAGGGACAGAGGATACCACAGGCCCTGCTGACACAAGACCATGACCCCAGCCTGGTGGGCTCCCAAGCGCAACTATTTCTCACCGTGGACATGCAGCCCTTCTCTGCAAGCAGGCTAGGGCACTCTGAGGGATCAGTCCGCAGACAGCACAAGTGCGGAAAGAGCGGCATTGTAGTCCAGGAAGCAGCAGGCTCGGTGCCATGCACAAACCCAAGGTTCCTGGGTGGAGGAGCAGCACGCCCACGCCGTCCAGAGCTGGGCACCTGCTTGTGACACTCTAGTTTGGAGCAGACACTAGCTGCTTCTGCAGCACTTACGCCTCTGAGAGAGGAGATGTTTCTCTTTGGGGATTAGGAACTTGTGATGAGACCAAGAGGGAGGTCTGAGCTTCTGTACCTACCCAAAATGCCACCACCACTAGTTTTGAAAGTGGCTGAAAATGGCCCAGCAGGTTCCCTCACCCTATTACTTCAACTCACTGATCTGTGTCTGGTGACTCACATATATCAATCTCCAGTCTGCCCAGCAGTCCTTACGGTGGGACTTGGTTGAGCCCCAATTAAAGAGGAAATGGACTTCCAGAAAGCCTGTGTGTCTTATCCGAGCTGGGATTTGATCCTCAGTGGAGTGGATGCAGAATTTCACCAGGGACCACTGGACTACATTGCAGTGCTACAGGCTCTTGATCTCATTCTCGTATGTGTTTCTATATTTTCCACACAGAGTGCCACGCCTTCTTCCATTGGAGATCCTGTCTGCCAACAATGACCACACAAAAGAGGAAGTCAACAATGACCATGCAAAGGACAAAGTTGAGACTGTAAGAGGTTCAGTAACTTTTCCAAGATCACAAAATGACTGGTGACGAGTCTAGACTCTAAATCTGCCATAATTTATTCCAAATGGTATGCTTTGTAGTGACAGCTATAGAAATAAACTTGAATCCTCTAAGTAACGTATGGAACTACGATTGTGAGTGTAAGAAATGTAAATACCTTCTCTGGATACAATTTGGTAAAGAAAAGTGCCACAAAATTCAGAAACACAATGTTTGGGTTTGACTTCCCACTGCGTAGGCTCAGCACCTAGGAAAGTTGTGTAAGTGTGTATGTGTCTTCTTGAAATTTAATTTTATTAAAGCATGATAATTTACAAAGTAATTCATAGTTGAGTTTTAGATACCCAATGTTCCAGCACGAACCCAGCACTGGTGTCAATACCACAAGTTGTTTAAATTTTATGAGCACCTTCCTGTAATTGAAAAAATGTCCTTCCTTTGCCTTAGGGATTGTTAGACAACAAGAGTATATACATGAGGTCCTTTGAGGATGTGAAAAGCTTTTATTTTCCTCTTGGTTGGTAATGAGATATCTTTTGCCCCTAGGGCTCTTGTGAGGGTGTAAGACAGTTTGTTTCCTACTCTGGTTGAACTAGCGGAAAACTGTTGTGAATTAACTTCTCTCAAGCAGCTGAGAACTGTCACTAAGAAGATGCTTGAGCTCCAGCTACCTTAGAAGGATGTGTCTGACCAAGACCTTCAGATCATGTTAAGTGGATAATTTTGAGATGACTCATTCAGGACAAGGGTCCTCAGTTCTTTAAACTCTCCTTCAACTCCCTATTAGAAAGAAAATTGGTGTTACCTAGTTAGGGGTATCTCCAAAATAAACTTTCTATGACGAGGCCTGTCACTAAGGCAGGGCAAGCAGCAGGACAGGGCCTCTGACCTTTGACCTTTGACCTTGTGCTCAGTGTAAGCAGCTGCATTGGGGGCTAGGATGTGGCCATGGGGTCGACCAGTTGCTCTGATGTGTGTGGTTCTGGGTTTAATTCTTGGTGCCGCCACTAACCCCCTCACCCCCCACACACACACACATACAAATAAAACAACACAAGATGTTTCAAAGCCAAGCAAACTATAGTAAAAGTCTGAATTGGGGGCTGGGGACATAGTACAGCACTTAAGGCACATGACTTCCACGTGGCCGACTTAGGCTACTTCATCCAACTGCCAGTCTGGTTGGCCAGGAACCACTTGGCGGGCCCCCAATCTCCTGTGCACCGCTTGTGAGTATGCCACCAAAATACACACGGTACAAAAATCTACACGCTTTTACGTTAGAATCATGCTCATGTAGAATCTCCGTGATGTATGTGAGGCAAATTTTTAACTTCTGACTGAACTGTCTGATTTTAAATCTCATTGTTGGAATGGTCTCAGAAGAACGCAGAGAGGTAGGGGAGATTTGGAGATTTGGGGGAGGCGGGCCAAGAAATGCTGAGGGTGCCCGGGGGTCACTCCTGGTGAGTTAGCCAGTGGGCCAGACGGGCTGGTCATATCTGAAGACTTGCACTGCAGGGATAAAACTTGAGCCTTGTACATGTAAAGTTCGTGCACCAGGGCCTTGAGGCACCATCATGCCTCCCCGTAGGAGACATTTTCTCTTCATGAACGACCGAGACTAATTTCATATATCATGTCCTGTCTTTGAGGGACCCAATTTTGCAGGATGCAGCTGAGTCTCTCCAAGAGGTGGTTGGGGATAAAACGCAATTGAGTGATACACAGGGCAACTTGTTACCCCACCTAGAATGTCTTGGAACGCCTCCTCTACCCAAGAGCATTGGTGATTTCCAGAAAATAGTCAGTGGCCTTCCTTAGCATTTCTGAGCTGTGTTTTCAGAAGGTTTCCCCCCTCCCAAGTTGAATCTCAAAAGAATAATGATCAGCAACACACCCTGGGAAGCAGTCAGAGTTTGAAAGGCTGAAGAAACAAATTGTGGAGAGGGGAAAGAGTGGGGTGGGCCCTTTCAGCACCAGGCAGCGTTGAAAGCATCTGGTTCGGGCGTGGTGGGAGTGTTTATGCTTTAAATAAGGCCCACTTAAAGTCTATCTCTGTTTTGCTCTGTCTAGTGGAAGTGTTACTGCTAATCGTTCACGCATCTTTGCTGCTTGTTGAAGCATCGTAGAAAGCCCATATAGATGATCTGAAACTCTCCTGCACATTACCGCAACAGAGACATCCCGTTTTCTCTGCTCTGGGCCCTATGCAAGCTGCTGCTCTCTGTGGAATTGAGCTTCCTGGGGTTTTTCTAATAGAAGCTAGAGTGGTTTTGCTTTGTTTTTGAGTAGAGGGGGAGGAGGAGGAAAAAGGAAAAGGAGGAAAAGCAACAAAGGGATGTCCTTTATGCCAAAACCACCCAGGACTCACCTCCAGCTGCCCCCAAGCAGGCACATAAGCGTGCCTCTTGAGTTCCCAAATGGGTGATGACACCCCTCGCCTTCCCCGGAGGGAAGGTGGTTTTGTGTAACACAATCATTCTTTTCCTCCCCCGGTCTCTGACTCTAGAAACTTCCACCACTATCCCCTTCCTAGCTCCTCTCCTCTAGCTAGAAAAGCCCAGCCGGGTGCGCCAAGAGAGACCAACCCAACCCCACTGACTTGTTGCCTGTATCAAATACCTTCCAGCGTCTCTGGCTGCTAAACTAGGAAACCTTCCTCTAAGCCAGGAATCAGAGCTAGAAAGCCAAGGGTGAGGCTGGGAATTCTCGGGAGAAAGAGAATAAGCCAGTGAGGTCAGAGAGAAGGCAGAGAGCTGAACCCTGGGCCTCCTCACACACGAGGACTCTGAACCGCAAGTGATAACCATTAAAGAAATGAAAATGTTGGCTGAGGGAGAGTGCCCCGGACAGCGGTGAGAGACGCTGGTACACCCGAGGTGGATATGAAGTTGGGACCTTGTAAGCCTAAAGCATTTAAAGCGTTGTCAGTCACGGTGGATGGTTGATGGTCTGACATAGCAAAAGACTGGGCCCCTGGGATGAACCCAGAGCCACGGCAGAGCTGGCAAGCTACCTGCAGTGTATTCGATATGCCAAAAACAGTAACAATAATGGACCTCATTCCCAACGCATGGAGACGTTACTGGCGCCCGCTCGAGCAAATCAATGAACAACGGGAAGACAAGTGACAAGTGAAAATAAATCATTGTGCCTCCGTTAAAACTGGGGGAGTCAGGAGGGAGAGGGAGGTGAGGTCCGAAGCAGGAAGCAGAGGGCGGGTTCTGGGGCTGCTGGAACCCCCTTGCATGAAGGGGACTCCCCAGGCCAGGTCCTCAGCAGTGGCGGGGTGGGGGTGGGGGAAGGTTGTGGTGCCCTGTGCAAATACTAACACACAAAGACCGCCCTGGAACGCGTGACAATGGCATGAAAGTGCCCCCCTTGACCGCAGGCCCTCCATGGAGGCCGGTACTTGAAGGGCTTGCAAAGCATTTGGGGGAGAAGCTTGAGATGGAAATAGAGTTTTATTTTGAGCTCATTTTCGTCTTCAGAGCATAGGGCAGCTCTTAGGCAGAGCCCTAGCCTTGACGTGATGTCAGGCAGGATAGAGGGGGCTGGACTCCCCAGATCTGATCTGGAACCAGGAGACAATACCCCGGCACTGCCGCATTATCCTGACGCACCAAGAGCACTCGAGCCAGAGACGCTCGGTGATGACACCCGGCAGGCGCCGTCTGTGCCCTGTAACGACCTGCTGGAGCAAATGTCCTGCTCGCCCCCACACGCCCCGGTGCGCTGCAAGCAGCCGAGGTCAGAGCACTGCAAAGGTCCTTGTCCACTACGTCACTGTCACTGATGCCTTGGCTAGGGGCAAGGAGAGTTGCTGCACACAGGAGGCATCTGTGTGTTCGTGTGGGCACGCACGTATTTGTACCATTCAGAGGCAGACTCCAGCGTGTCCCACTTTCAAAAAAGCTCTCACCTATGCGCATTTCCTGCTGTCTCCGTCAGCAGTAACTCGGTCATTTCTACTCCACTGAACCAGGCACCCTCACCAGACACTTCGCTTCTGCCTGGCTAGAAACTTACTCGACTACACCACCTGGTGGCTTAAAAATTTCTGCGGCTGTAACCCTTAAGAAGCTGCAGCACTCCTTGATAAAGCCTAAATTTTCTATTATTATTTTATTATATTACCACCATGAGATATACAATTACAAAGATGTTCATGTTGGGTTTCGGTCAGACAGTGTTCCAGCACCCATCCCTACACCAGTGCCCATTTCCCACCACCAATGTCCCCGATTCCCTCCCCCATACCATACCCTAAACTGCCTTTATGGCAGGTTCTTTATCTCTTCTCTCTCTCTTTCTCTCTTCCTTCTCTTACATATTGTAGATTGTAATACATACACTTAGAGATTATCATGTGTATCTTTTTGCCAGTACGTAATGCTCAGTTATAGGTTGGTATTAGCACTTTCGACAATTATTAGCACACTGTTCCCTTCTCTGGCTTACCTAACCGCTGACTCCCATACATTTGTGGTAATTTCCACCCTTGACAAGACCTCCTGATCCATGATTCACCTGACCTTGGATATTGGTATCATAATATGTATATATATTTATGTCATGCAAATAAATGCAGTCATTGTATATCTGTCTTTTCCTTCTGGCTAATTTCACTCAACATGATCCTCTCCATGTCCATCCATTTATAGGCACATTTCATAACTTCATTTTTCCTAACAGCTGCATAGTATTCCATTGCATAGATGTACCACAGTTTCTTTATCCAGTCATCAGTTCTCAGGCACACTGGTTGTTTCCAGATTCTGGCTATTGTGAATAGTGTGATAAAGCCTAAATTTGCTTACATATGTTTGGGATGTATGTAGTGGCTTTGCAGCAGAACACACCACACATCTGTGAAGCCCCGATTCCATTGTTGGCTCCACAAATGAAACAGGAAGAGAGAGACAGATCGAGGGGCTAGGCAGGAGTGGGGTTTGGTTCCCAGGACCTCACGGTTCTCACTGCTGGGAGAAACCTCTGAGGAAGGAGCTATGAGGGGCACTTGAGTGCCGCTACCTATGTCACAAGACCACAAATGAAAACCAAACCCCAAAGAAGCAAACAAATATCAACAATAAAAGAGCAACAGCTGTGACCCAGTGACATCAAGGACGTTCCCTTAGGCAGTCAACCCTTACCACACCCCATGCAATACTAATCACCCACTTAAGAAAGTTTCTTGCTGATTTTTTTTTGCTTTTTGGGTCACACCCGGTGATGCTCAGGGGTTTCTCCTGGCTCTGCACTCAGGAATTACTCCTGGCAGTGCTCGGGGGACCATATGGGATGCTGGGTATCGAACCCTGGCCAGCATGGGCCGCCTGCATGCAAGGCAAAAAGTCCTACCCACTGGGTTATCGTTCGGCTCCTCTTGCTGATTTTTGTTGTTCTTTGGAATCTTTAAAAAAATTTAGGAAGTAGACAGTGAGCAAGTGAGTGAGAGCGAGAGTGAGCAAGAGAGAGAAAAAAACGTCTGCCATTGAGGCAGGGTGGGATGGGCTGGCAGGAGGGAAATAGGAGGGAAACATTGGTGACGGAAAATGTGCACTTAAAAGTGTAGTATGGGTGATGGAACAGTGTATGGCGATGGAACAGTGTATGGGCAACGGAACACTGTATGAGCTATGGAACACTGTATGGGTGACAGAACATTGTATGGGTGGTGAAACATTTGGTTGACAGAACATTGTATGGGTGACGGAACATTGTATGGGTGATGGAACACTGTATGGGTGATGGAACATTATATGGGTTACAGAACATTGTATGGGTGGTGGAACATTGTATGGGCCATGGAACATTGTATGGGTGATGGAACATTGTATGGGCGGTGGAACATTGTATGGGTGGTGGAACACTGGGCGGTGGAACATTGTAAGGGCGGTGGAGCATTGCATGGGTGATGGAACATTGTATGGGTGGTGGAACATTGTATGGGTGGTGGAACATTGGGTAATGGAACATTGTATGGGTGGTGGGACATTGTATAGGTAGTGGAACAATGTATGGGTGATGGAACATTGTATGACTGAGATCAACATGAACAACTTCGTAACTGTTTCTTTCTCATGGTGATACAAGAACAGAAATTTTTAAATTTAGAAAAATCTTAATTAAACGTTGTCATTTACAAGGTTGTTAATATTCTCAGTCATACAATGCTCCCGCACAATCCGCCACCAGTGTACCCTTCCTCTGACCAATGTCCCCAGTTTCCTTCCCACACCCCAGCCTGCCCCTTTGGCAGGTACATAACAATTTACTTCATATTGCTCCAGTAAAACTTAAAGGAATGACAAATAGAATTATCAGAAAATAACTCACTAAAAGTCAATTTCTTCTGATTGCTAAATGATTTCAAGCTAATAAAAAGTAAATCATTTAATTCAACATAATGCCTACTCTCAATTCCATAAATGTTCTCTACTCTGCATAAAATTTATTTTGTACTTGGGTTTCATTGTGGTAACAACCATTTCTCCTATCATTAATAACATTTTTTTAAACGCAGTACTAATATATTTTGGGGTTTACATGAAATAGGTAAAGACTACGAGTGTAAAATTTAGTAAAAGTGATAACTGAGAAAACGTAAAGAGAGAAATCTGAATAGGAGAGACCCCCTGCTAAACTGCTCCTGCACTGTCCTCCCACACGGGCTGCGTGGGTCAGTGACACGCTGGGGCCTGCCACATGTGGGCTCTTCCCCACTTCCAGAATTAGGTCTCAGTAGCCCTGTGCCTGTCCACTGTCTCCATCCACAGCCCTTGACCAGGACAGAGGAAGGTCAGCATCAGGTCCGGCCACACAGGGAGAGCTCCAGCACTCTTGGATGCTGCTTGCTTGATTGCCAATGGAATAGCGTTAGGAAAATACTAGGGATGGGCTGGGAGAGCAATGCAAAGGGAGCCGCTCAGATTTCTGGGAAAGGTACATTGTGCCGTAGACCCCCCCAATTTGCATAGCCCCCTATGAGCCACTCCTTACTTGGCTGGAGCCGGGTGAGTCGTGGGTCATCATCAGGGCAGGATTTCATGTATGGTGAAAAGTGCTGGCAACGCTGACATTCTAAACCACAGGACACGCACCAGTTGCCCAGCATACTGCAAAGGGCCACAGAAGTGGGGGGTCATGACAGGAGATTAGGAGTTGCAAGACAAGGGGTGGATCCGGGAAGGGAATGAAGTCAGTGTGCCAGTCCTTAAAAAGGTTGAGAAGTACTGACCCACACCACGCAGTTCGTGGCTCGGAGGCAGGGGTGTGGGAGGATTGTTTTCTGCAGCTGTCAGAGGACAGGGCGAGGAAGGGCGCAGCGGGCTGGACCATGAACTCAGCTCCCCAGGCTTAGCTCAGCTGGGCCCTGCCACCTCTTCTCCTAGGACCTCCGCATTCTTCCCTGACAGTACACATGTGACCATGTGACATGTGACCGCCCTGAGTTTGACAAGAAAATGGACTAGGATAGTGGTAGTGAATTACTGGAGTCAATTCTCGGTCAGAAGAGAATTATCATTTGATGCAGGAACCCTAACAACAAATATCCTTTCCTCATAAAGCCCAAACTATCACTGAGGCGTGCGGTTGGCAAGTTTAAGCACCCAGACCAAAGGCAGGAGCAGATGTTCGAGAATCCAAATGGTCATCTGCAGAGGGGCTGGTGGGGACAGGATGACCGAGGCTGCCCCAGACACGTTCACTGTTTTTAATTCATTCCTGGAGCCTTAGAACACTTGGCCATCCTGACACGTCTAATTCATTCCTGAGCACACTTAAAACACACAGGTGATGTGGGGCCACAGAGAGGCCTCCACTTAGGAGCCTGAAGAAATAGGAGGTGGTTTTGTGGTTGGGTTCTGAAGCTGCAATTAAGTACATTTGGCTCCGTTTGGACAGAACAGAGCAGTTCATTGTGGTTTGGGTCTTTCCCTCCGTAAGTGCTGGACAGGCACTTTGCAGCATTCCTGAATAATGCAATTGTGATGATGTGTCTTCTATCCAGTGTCTCGAGCGTTAACAGGATATGGGTCTTAATAGAAAGTTAAGCTGCAGTGATGGTTCCCATTTCCCACGTGTGTGTGTGTGTGTGTGTGTGTGTGTGTGTGTGTACTGCGGTATCACTGATTCACACTTTTGTTTTGAAGCCACACTCAGCAGTGCTCAGGGCGCATTCCTGGCACTGTGCTCAGGGATCATTCCTGGTAGGGCTCGAGGGACGGTAAGGGGGTCAAACTCAAACAGTCACGTGCAAGTCAAATGACCTACCAACTGTACTGTGCCCCAAGTCCCAATTCATAATGTTTTAAACAAAAAAGGCTCAAATAGTTTAAAGTAGGTCCCAAAGGAAGTTTCTACTTGCAGTGTATGTTGAATCATAATTAACTAAAAGTTACGTCATTGGGGAAAGAGAAGTTAACAAGCAGAGCAAAATAAAAAGAATCATTCATATAGGCTCACATTTTATTTTCATAATTATCTCCCTAGAGAAGCAACAATCTGCACTTCTATAATATACTTCACTCTACTCATCAGAGTTGGAAAATCTAAGAATAAAGCACAGAGTCCATTCACAAATGCTGTATTCTGCATATTTACAAATAAATTTAATATATTAAATATATTTTGTAGACTGACTTCACTTACACTATAACAGAACACTGAATATTAGACTCTGAGCATATTCATGCAGATTTCACTTTGGTAAAAGTGATAACATGAGTTCTGGAAAACCATTTTTCCTGTTGTAAACACCAAGCTTTCCACTTCTATCAATACTTTTTCAGGATAAATGATGTAAGTGGAAAAATAAAAATGCATCGAGAGGGAGCAAGTACTCACTGCTGGAACGGCATAGCCTGATACTGAATGCCCACAGGCCCTGCGCACTAGCTCTTGTTTGCTGGGCAGGGAGAGAGGACGCACTCATACAAGTCCTTTACATAGTCTGAGGCTCTGAATCATTCCTTTTTTTTTTTTTTACAAACATGTAGTAAACGTTTAAAAGAAAAAAGAAATTTCGGGCCAGAGCGATAGCTCAGCGGGTAGGGCATTTGCCTTGCACACGGCCGCCCGTGCCCAATCCCCGGCAACCCATATGGTCCCCGAGCACCACCAGGAGTAATTCCTGAGTGCAGAGCCAGGAGAAACCCCTGAGCATTGCTGGGTGTGACCCAAAAAGAAAAAAAAGAAAGAAAGAAATATCTAAGTCTGCAATGGGTCATATGACAAAGAGCAAATGGCCTAAGGTACCTTTTCAATGCTGCCAAATTAATATGTGACCTGTAGTTTCTGAAAGAAACAATGGTGTAACAGCAATGATGAAACATTATAAGGTCACTAAATACAAAAGCCCAATTAAATAGAGCTTTACTGAAACTGTTCCAAGTTTATCTCCAAGCAATGGTTGAAAACGAGTGCCACCCCAGAACTATTACGGATTACACGTATAGAGAACACGCAGTGTATCAGAAGACTCCTGTCCTAAAATCCAGCCAGCCCCTGAGCAACTCAAGGCTGTTATTCTAAGCCTGCCTGGGAACCAACTGTGCCTAAAAGTACCAAGGACGCTGACATCCACAGGAACCATCCACAGGAATCCCAAGGGTAGGACATGCTGGGTATCAGCCGTAGTGTTGGGAAGTCTAGCAGATGAAGCATACACAGTCTGCGGGCAACTAGGGAGGCAGGAGCTGGGCTTGAATACACGAGAAGCCACTAGGGGTCGCATGTACCTGCAGAAAGCATGTGCGTGGGGCTTTGAGCCTGTCCGCCCAGATGAGCCGGAGCCTAAGGCAGCCACAGTGAGGAGGGAATGCTCTCAGGATACCCACGGAGGAATCGTCCGTGAGAGGACAAAAACGCTGCCAGCACAGTCTCTGGACACATATGTCCTTCAGAACATTCTCTTTCAGCTTCAGTTTAGCAGGACAGTGTTTCTCATGTCAAGTTATTATCCAGTCACAAATTCAAAATAAAACAATTATTTGGAAGGGCAAAAATGTAAAATGACTTACACTGATGGAAACACTACCTGTTGATTACAATGCATTAAAAAGGTTGGCATCATTTCCCATTTGATCACGAATCAAGTGAGTTGGAGACACCTGACTGCATTTTGTGTGGAAAATATACTTACTTCAAAGAGAATGGAACACGTTTTAGAGAAGCACTTTGCTATATACCTTTAGAGTTTTCAAACTTGCATATAAAACTTGAAGTGCATCTTTAAGACTGAATAAGGCTCAAGATAGCTTCTTGTGCTGTTCCAATCTCACCTCTGGGAAGATTCAGTAACTGAAATGAACCTGATTATCATAGAGGTGGGGAAGGGGTGGGGTGGGCGTGCTGGAACACTGTAAGACTGAAACCCAAACATGAACTTCTTTATAATTGTATATCTTACGGTGGTATAATAAAATATAAAAAAATTTTTTTTAAATGTGTCTTTGTTGTTCAGGCCACACCTAGCCATGCTCAGGTCTGACTCCTGGTTCTGTGCTCAGGATCAACCGCATGCAAGACGACAAATGCCTTCCTCCCGTACCATCCCTTTGGCCCCACACCAGAGCCCATTTTGTAAATATTATTTTGTTTAACCCATAGCTTAACTTCACTGTAGCAGCAATTATTAAATTAAAGGCAAATAAATCCTTTAACAATAAATTATAAGACCCTAAGGGAAAAAAGGTGTCTGTTTTAAAGAATCAGTAGGTACAGAATTTGGCTTGCCAATTTAAAAAAATAACTGGATTCCAATGGGACAGCAATTTCCTTCTCCTGTCAGTTCCTGCTGTCTCAGAGAAGGTCCCCTCTATCACGAAAAGGAGAAAATGCTTCACGCCAAAGGACAGTCCAATGGGTGACTGCGAGGCCATGGAAGCAAAGTCCATCTGTTGAACATTCCAACCCAAGACTGCAACGGAGTCCAGAGCCGCCCTCAGACAAGTCCATGAACGCCCGCCGGATCTCTCCACTTCTCTGCGGAATGGGACTAGCACAGTCCTCCTGCGTACTCGTCTTCCTCTTCCTCAGCAGGGGCGGCAGCGGCGCCTTCACTCTTGGCTTGCGGTGCGGGGGCTGCTTTCTTCTTGACCCCCACCAGGCACCACCAAACTCAGTCCCAGCTTCGTACTGCAATGACAAAGCAGGTTCTCAAATGAGGGACTCAGCACCTCAACAAGTTACAGACGGCTCCTAGGACGCCCCTCAGCAGTCAATACTCCCACAAAGAGGACAAGCAACAGCAACACTCTAAAACTCCCCACTCCTCTGCTCTCCGAGGGCTCCTGAACCTGACGTGACTGGCACGCAAGGATCGGAAACACGGTTAGAGCACACGCGGGCATCCCCAACGACCAGGCAGGCTGAGGGAACAGCGCAGAAACACCTTAGTGAGGTCTGAGAAAACGAAGAGGGGCTCAGTACACGAAATCTAAATAGATTTGATTTTATGAAACCTATCGAAAATTTGCCTAGAAAACAACTATCTCTCTGTATCTGTCCTTATAAACACACTGAGGGCTGATTCTGCTACATAATACCATGAGACCAGAAGCCTCAGCAGGGCTCACAAGCGTCCTGCAAAAGAAAGACACCAAAGAGTAGCGTCAGGCCAGGCCCACTTCAGTGTGCGCGACCCTGCGAGGGCCTTTAGCACACGCTCACTCATCTATTCTTACTGGCAGGTTGGGCACGACGCTTACGCATGAACTACCTGAGCTGACGGACAGTAACTACAAAGTGCATCTGCCTGTCACAGAAGCGGGACAGCGAGGAGTGGGCGGAACGGGCCTGTCAGAACTTAATAAACAGCAAGTCCCTAAAGAGGGAGAAAAGGAAGACCCGGGCAGAGTGTTCACACACGCAAGGCCAAGAGACAGATGACAGACGCCAACTGGAAAGCCACCGGGCACAGGCAGCCTAATCTGAAGGAACGGTGACATTCAGAGCAAGTTCCTTTCTGCAAGGCAGATGGGGATGAGAAGGAACGGCGGAGGGGCCGGAGCAATAGCCCAGCGGGTAGGGCATTTGCCTTGGATCTGGTCCACGCTGATAGCGTTTGCCGTGGCCGGCCTGTGCTGGTCTGGGTTCGATCCTCGGCTTCCTATATGGTCCCTAAGCACGGCCAGGAGTAATTCCTGCCTGCAGAGCCAGGAGAAACCCCTGAGCATTGCTGGGAGTGACCCAAAAAAAAAAAAAAAAAAAAAAAAAAAGAAGTAAACGGGGAAATGTAGTACAAGTTGCGGGTGGAAAATAATCTTAGCATAAGCTTCTTCCTTGCATGAGGAAAGGCAACAGTTAAGCAAAGGCCACTTACGTCATTGTCCATGTACTTGAAAAGCGGCGAGTTGCAGACGTCGGACACCTGATCTTGGTCTTGCTGGTCGTATCCTTCCAGAAGCTGCTCGAGAGCGGCGCAGTCTTCACTCCCGTTAAACCCTGGGATGCTACAGAGAACACAGGTCAGGCGCCTCAGCCGGGATGCTTCTGCCCCCAGTAGGTGCTTGGCAGGATTCTTTCAAATGAGGGGGTGTTAGCAGCAAAGGTTAGGGATGCCAGAAGTTGTGATGTAGTCCGCCATCCCACGATGCACAGGCCAGGCCCAACAACAAACCACCCTGACCAAAATGTTTTATGGGTCACACCCGGCAATACTCAGGGGTTACTCCTGGCTCTTCGCTCAGGAATTCCTGGCAGTGCTCGGAATGGGATGATATGGGATGCCGGGAACGAACCCCGGAACCGAATCCGGGTCAGTTGTGTGCAAGACAAATGCCCTACCCGTTGCACTATCGTTCCGGCTTTTGACCGAAATGTTAATAGTGTCAAGAGCAGGACTGTGCCAAAGCAACAGTACAGGGCATAAGACACTTGCCTTGCAAGCTGCCCACCGGGTTCAATCCCGGCATCCCATATGGTCCCCTGAGCACCATCAGGAGTAATTCCTGAGTGCAGAGTCAGGAGTAACCCCTGAGCACTGCTGGGTATAGCCCAAAAGAGTGAGACTCTGTGCACTGCCATCTCTCAATCTCAGCACCAGGTCACTCATATGTGGAAAGCAGGAAAATATAGCAACCATTCAAGGCACCCACTCCCATGGAATCTCTCTACGCAAAAAGCCACAGCAAACGCAGCTGAGGAGAATCCTGCTGTAGCTGGAATGCCTGCCTCCTGTGACCATGCCATGGGTTCAGCAGCGCTCCTAGGCAGGGAGACAGATCCGGAGGCACTCAGCCCGGCCAGCACGCCAGTGTCGCACCTGTAGCTCTCCCGGACGCATCTCTCTGCAGCCACGTAGTCATTTCTGTGCAGATGCACCAAGACCTGCGCAATTGTTTTCTGAAACAAAAGAGGTGACGACGGTTCAATTTTCCGTTCACCGAGTAAAGCTGAGGGCACAGACTAGCGGGGCATTCTGATGTGCACACAAACCACTAGGGGTCTTGTTAAAGTAAAGATCTCAGCTAAGCAGGCCCGAGGCCAGCCCGAGAGTCTACTGGGAATCTCTAAGGGGCTCTCAGGGTGCTAAGACTGTCAGCCCAAGGACCTAAGAAAGTCTCAGAACACAAGCAGCACATCGAAACCCCCCCCAAAAATGGATCTAAAGGCTTAAGGTAGCCCAGCTGGCGGCGCCTGCCAGCGCTGAAGCCAGGTCCAATCCCCAGCAAAGCATAAAGTCACGAGCTGCCGGGAGTCATGTCTAGCCGAGGCAGGACTGGGCCCTGAGCGCTCCTGGGTCTGACGCCCACCACCCCCCAAATAAAAAAAACCCAAACTGCATATGATGAGCTTAGTTTTGAAAAGGGAACAAAGAGGAGCTAGTCCATCTAACTGTACAGTCTAAATCTATAATTTACTTTGAAATCTCTAAGAGAGATACTAAGAAAAAGATGTAGACATGAAAACTTTCGATGACCCTATTTAAAGCAGTGAGCGCTGGCGTCTGATCAGACGCTACTACAGAAGAGCTCTTCAAGTGTTCGCCAGCCTTTTAGGTAAAATAATTTAGTCTTCACGTAATTTATTGCTCTATAAATTCTGTCTTTCCACATTTTACTTTCAGATTAATGAAGCCACTCAACATTTTGTTTCAGGTACTGTACCTTTTAGATCTAAAATTTTCATTCGGCTCATTTCTGAGTTGTATAAGCATTTTCTAGACATTATTTTTTAAAATCAGTCTTTCTGTCCATTCCTTTCAGCTGTGTTTACCCTTAGGCACAGTTAGACAAGCCTCAAAGTCCACATGTGGTCATCCCAACATCCTGGTCAGCTCATGGTGGCATCAGCAACTTCCTCTCTGAGTGGTTACAGTTCCCTGGTGCCTTCTGCTGAGGGTGTCTGGGATTGTTTCCTGGACACTATGAGTGCACACCACAGGGACAGCCTGTGATTCTCACGAGAGCACGGAGGCTGTCAGCAGGCGGCCCGCTCACTTGGCCTGGCGTGCTCTGCCCTTAAGGAATGCCTGAGTCCAGCCCCTCTTCCCTGCCTGCCAGGCCCACTGCCCCCTGCCTGAGTGCTCTGCTCTGGAAGGCGGGCCTGAGTGCAGGCCTCTGCTGCCCGGCCTGCCCCCCAGCGCCCGATAGGGCTCCGAGCCCTGGGCAGGGCTTTCATCTTATTTCAGTCCTTAGCGTCTTGCTCTGCTTCCTGCACTCCAGGCGCAGCAGGAGTCCCAAGACCCCCTGGGGCCTGAAGACATCGTCAGAGCAGCCCCTCCTTTCTCCTTGCACTCTTGGCACCACCCCAGCTCCTTTCGGTGCTCTACCTGCCCACTGTCACGACTTCTGCCCCAGGACTAAGACTCTCTCAGAGCAAAGTCATGAAAACTGCAAAAGAGAAAACAAAAAGCGATGGGGTCCCTTAAGAGTTTGCCTGGTTTAGATAGGTAAAGCCAGCAGGATTTGTAGAGGTCTAACTGCAGGCTCACGTGCTGGAGCAGAGGCAGGTACAGCCCTCAAAACAACCAGACAAACAGAAAATAAAACACCGCAGGCTTTTCCTATGCAATGCTACGGGAGGAAACAGGAAAACTCTGGTTGGCCCCACTCGAATGTCTGATGCCCTGCCACGGTCCTGCCTGCATGTACTTAAGTAGCTGCAGTGGCTGTTTGCACTGTGGAAGTCTTAGCTATAACGAGCAGGGAAATAGGCTACAGTGCCTGCTCCCTCTGGGCTAAACTGAGGGTATGGATTAGTATCTAGTTATTTATACGGCCACACCGGAGATGCTCACTCCTGGCTTTGCACGCAGAATCATGCAGGGCAGGCTCCACACCATACGGGATGCCGGGAATCGAGCAAGGCAAGCCGCCTACCCACTACACTATCTCTCCGCTCCTAGCAGGTATTATTTATAGATACCATATACAATATCAATGAAATCCAGTCTGGTTTTTCTTTTGCTTTTTGTGGTCACACCTAGCGATGCCCAGGGGTTACTCCTGGCTCTGCACTTAGGAAATACTCCTGATGGTGCTCGGGGGCCATATGAGATACCGGGGATAGAACCCAGGGGGCCGCATGCAACGCAAACGCCCCTCCCCACTATACTATGGCTGCAGCCCCTAAAATCCAGTCTGAAGCACAGTTACACCTATATAAAGATTATCTAACGTAAAGTCAAGAAATGCGCACTTTCCAAGCATACCTTGTAACAAGTTGCGTAGTTCTCAATTTCCTTATAAATGTTTTTCTCTTTCTGAATAGACAGTGCCGCCTCATCAAACCTAAGGATAAAGAAGCATAAAAGCAGGCCTAAACGACCTAGAGCAGACGCGATTTCTGTGAAGTATTTGATATTTAGGCTTTGGAGAAAGAGAAAACAGCAGCATTTTAGCACATGCTCATCTGACTGGTCTTCCGGACGTTCCCATCACCCTATCAGGTAGGAAGTAGACAGACGAAACTGAGGAAAGGCGACCAGGTCAGTGCACAGTTGGCTTTGGGAAGAGCATCCCTCGTGCCTTTCAAACTCAGCTCCAGCCCTGGGAACGTCTGGGCAATGTCAGCAGAGACCACCCTCCACGTAGCCCCCCTGGATCTCAGATGCTCCTGGCTAATAACCGGAGGCCCCCCGACCCCCTGGCTGTCACTGGCTGCCTCTGGGAGCCCCAACAGCTCCGAGGCTCTGGCCAACGCCCTCGACCCCCTCTCACACAGGCCTTTTTCTTCCACCCTGCTCTAATCTCATCTCCCCCAACCTGACGCCTCTTTCTACTCCTGCCCAGCCCTAATCTCATCTCCCGAACTGACCCTCATTTCCCTGGAGTGCCGCAAATGTAGTGACCCCGTAACCCCTCATCAGCATCTAGCTCGAGGGCCTTGCAGTCTTCACCCTGTTTTCTGTCCTATCGCAGTCCGCACTATTAGGACATGTAAAGGCACTGATGTGACCCACACAGAGAGTGCGAAGATCTTGTACTTCAATGCTAACAATTATTTTTAAGAAATTCACACAGAGTGGCCTGGTTTTATTCCCACAGTGAAATTAAGCTGAATTGCTCTAACACTGTACTAGGTGACTGACTCCCTTACACCACGCCTGATGCCTGGAGAAATGCATTTGCATTTTCAGAGATGAACCTGCTAAATTTGGGGAAGGTGTGAATCAGGCATAGATCCCACCCCCAAGATTCCTGCTCCTCACTCCCTGCATAACCGCCATTTGAATATGATGACAACTTCTGAATATGATGCGACACAACCCAGTGCGCAGAACTACAACCAGTGGACTCTGAGTAAAATCGGAGTGTCCAAGAAAGGTCAGAGCTCACAAATGACAAGATTCAGAGAAGCAGCAAACTACCATGCTACAGACCACCCAAGGGTGCAGGCCAAGGAACTGCAAGTCCTCGAGCTGAGAGCGCAGCCCACAGAGAAGCCAGACACTGTCCGTGACTGCAGAAGAACCAAGCCACGCACCGGTGAGTCGGGAACTGGCCGGCAGCCCTGCGCTGATTCCACCTGGTCTTCCACATTCATGGCAGCTTCCCAAGATGGGAATTCCAACTTAGACAATTTTAAGCTGCCATGCCCATCGTTATTTGTGGAGCAGAAGAAAATTAACATGGGTGCAGAGGGTTTACCTGTATCTGCATCATTTGTAACTGGGACCACTAAGCTAATCACGGATTCTGTTTCATAAAATAAATGACAAAACATTCAATGACATGTTTAGAAATGTCCAGATTTCTAAACAGTATTTTGAAACTTTTCACGCACGAACTATAAGAGTTCTATCTTCTGTTTTTTTGGGCCTCTCCTGGCGTGCTCAGGGCTCACTCCGAGCTCTGTACTCAAGGGCCTCTCCTGGCGTGCTCAGGGCTCACTCCGAGCTCTGTACTCAAGGGCCACTCCTGGCGTGCTCAGGGCTCACTCCGAGATCTGTGCGCAAGGGCCTCTCCTGGCGTGCTCAGGGCTCACTCCGAGCTCTGTACGCAAGGGCCTCTCCTGGCGTGCTCAGGGCTCACTCCGAGCTCTGTGCGCAAGGCCTCTCCTGGCGTGCTCAGGGCTCACTCCGAGCTCTGCACGCCAGGGCCTCTCCTGGCGTGCTCAGGGCTCACTCCGAGCTCTGTACTCAAGGGCCACTCCTGGCATGCTCAGGGCTCACTCCGAGATCTGTACTCAAGGGCCACTCCTGGCATGCTCAGGGCTCACTCCGAGCTCTGTACTCAAGGGCCTCTCCTGGCGTGCTCAGGGCTCACTCCGAGCTCTGTACTCAAGGGCCTCTCCTGGCGTGCTCAGGGCTCACTCCGAGCTCTGTACTCAAGGGCCTCTCCTGGCGTGCTCAGGGCTCACTCCAAGATCTGTACGCAAGGGCCTCTCCTGGCGTGCTCAGGGCTCACTCCGAGCTCTGTACGCAAGGGCCTCTCCTGGCGTGCTCAGGGGACCATTGGTGGTGCTGGGGATTGGACCTGGGTTAGCCACGTGCAAGGCAAGTGCTTGAACGCTGTATTCTCATCACTCGGCCTCCTAAAAATATCACTTTCATGTGCTCAGAGCTACCTAAGAAAAAACACCAGTATATTTATATAGCTTACAGTTAAAACACTGTGAAATTTATAGTTAAAAAGTCCTAAGTTTGGCACATGACACCAACTCTAAACTTAGCCGAGAAATTTTTCATTAATCAATTTTATCAAAAAGAGATAATTCTTAATTTCTGTCTCTTGTAACTATAATAAAATAAAAATAGAAGATGAAATGAAATACAAGGCTCTCGGAGATGTGCATGGGAGGGCAGACAGCATCCCCACGGGGCCCACTCACACTCGCTCTCAGGGGCTCCTTCTTCCCAGACTAGAAATTCTTCTCTAGCCTGTTACACCTGCGACGGCAGAACACAGGAACTACCTGCACACGTTTCTAGATGAATCCCCACATGCCAGCTATCATTCCTGGTGATCCTGTTTCCAGATTCCTTACTTTGGTTATGGATGGTATCACCAGGAGCAGGACACGTTCCAGCAGATGGAACCAAATATTTTTAACCAATCCCCCACCCTGTGTTGCCCCCTCCCTTCACCATGCACACATGTTGTCTTGTGTCTAGACTATCACTATCACTATCCTCCCGTTGATCATCTATTTGCTAGAGCGGGCACCAGTAATATCTCCATATGTCCTGTCTCATGCTAGTAGAGCCCAAGGGCATCTATTCGCTCCAGGAACATAAAGAGCCTCAAACCATTATATTAGGTCATGGGAATGAACTAATATAATTGTTACTGGTATTTGGCATATCAAATAAAACAGGGCAGCTTGCCAGGCTTGCCATGCAGGTGGTATACCCTTGTATAGACTATAGTGTGGTATACCCTTGTATAGACCTTGTGTCTAGACTCTAGTGAAGAGAATTTTAGTGTTCTTGCGTGCTGAGTCCCAGAAGCACAGAACAGAAATGAAGCTAGTTTCTCCTCCTTGCTGGGAGTCACACGAAGCTGGAAGGGGCTCTGGGCTTGGGTTCACCAAGAGTAAACCACAGCCAGGTGCAGTGTTTGCTGGATCAGCTCAACTGCCTCAGACCTTCTCTATACACAGGACAAAGTCTCACCAGGAAGGTATAGCAATGGGCTGGAAAACTCTTACTGATGGCAGTGACTAAGATAATGAGTGTGATGTCTGAATGTCTTGAATCAATATAACTCAGAAGACAAAAGATAAATACTGGGTGATTTTTTTTTTTTTTTGCTTTTTGGGTCATACCTGGCAGCGCTCAGGGGGTTACTCCTGGCTCTGCACTCAGGAATTACTCCTGGCGGTGCTCAGGGGACCATATGGGATGCCGGGAATCAAACCCGGACCAGCACAGGCCAGCCACGTGCAAAGGCAAACGCCCTACCGCTGGGCTATCACTCCGGCCCCAATACTGGGTGATTTTAACTATGTGATTTTAACTATGTGTGCAATATAGGCTACAAATTAATGAACAGATAAAAATAGTAAAAAGAGAAACCACAGGCATTGATAATAGAACTAAGGCTTTTCCAGGGGGAAAGAGATCATAAGAGGAAGGGAAATACAAAGTAAGCAGATGAAAGAAAAAGAAAATTTTTATCTGATGCTGCTGACTACAAGAGTACGCTACCCGCACGGCAGAGCCTGGCAAGCTACCCATGCCGTATTTGATATGCCAAATACCAGTAACAATTATAGACCTCATTCCCATGACCTGATGGAATGGTTTGAGACTCTTTATGTTCCTGGAGCAAGCAGGCGCCCTTGGGCTCTACTTGAATGAGATTGGACACATGGAGATGTTACTGGTGCCCGCTCGAGCAAATCGATGATGAACGGGAAGACAGTGATACAGTGACAGCTGCTGAGCCAGTCCTTAACCAATGAAAGCAGAAAGATGATCAATTTTGGTATAAAATCAGAAGCAATGAAGATCTGTTCAAGTTTAATTCAATGTGTCATCTAGCAAACGCCAGTATTTCATCTACTGGTAGCCTAACACATCTATGGCTTATATTGAAAAGTCTGATGATAATCCATCCACCAAATTACTGAACATTCCCAAATGTGGATTAAGGACACCTGGACCATAAAAACAGTCTTGGGAAACTCACCTGCGACCACGGACCAAGAGCCTGGAGGCTTTTCCCAGCAACTTCGACTGCCTGCCGTAGAACGTTCCTCGCTCTGAAGTTCAATAAAGACACAGAAGTTTGGGGTGATTCCAAGTAGAAATCTTCATGCTAACCCGCTCCCAAAAAATTATTTGACAGAAAAGTAATAGCACTCGACAGGCTTGGGAGAGAAACAAGTAACTGCTAATCCATCCCAGTGCTCTGATTTTAGACTAAAAGGGAACAGAATTCAGTTGGAAGTACAGAAAATTGTTTACAAGTCACCTCTGCTCTTCTGTTTTCCTATACAAGCTGCTTAAGTCTTTTATATACTTAAAGGAAGAAAACTCAAACTTACCTCGAACACATTAGCAGTCTGCTGATATAACTGAACGGCCTTTTCCGGATCTATATTTTCTATGAGCCTAAAGAAAAGAGCAACAAAACAGGACCCTTATGAGGGAAGGAAAAAGCTCATTTTCCAGAGCACTTTACCGAGGTTTAAGCAAGGCCATCCCGAGACAGCCACTGACACTCACTTTCCTGCTCGCTCTAAGGCCATGGCGGCTGTGTCTGGCGTGCCGTTCTCCAGGTACATCATGCTGGCCTTCTCGATCAGCTGGACGGCCTCCGGCAGCTTCTGCATCTCCTTTGGGCAAATGAGCAAATGAGTCAGCAGGGGACATGTGAATCAGTTTGGAAATACAAAACTCACGATCTAAAATTATGCAAACAGGCAGCCCAGGACCATACCTCCTTTCCAAGCACTGTGCTCAAGCCATCTGTATTTCTTTTTTTTTTTTTTTTTGGATCACTCTTGATGCTCAGGGGTTACTCCCTGGCTTTTCGCTCAGGAATTACTCCTGGCAGTGCTCAGGGGATCATATGGGATGCTGGGGATGGAACTCGGATCGGCTGCATGTAAGGCAAACGCCCTCCCTGCTCTGCTATGGCTCTGGCCCCGCCATTCATATTTTAAAGTCAAGTACCTCGGGAATGTTGTTTTCTGACTTCCAACTACACACACCCACCAGAAGCCGTGGCGTCAGCAGACGGGCAGTGGGCTAAGGATGGCTGCAGCTGGGTCCCCCCAGACTGGTCCTGCTGCCTCCCGGAGGTGCCAGGAGAGGTGCCGCCTCCCTGCTGCACCCCACCCCAGCCTGGCCCTCCTCTCCAGCCAGACGTGCCATCAACAGAGCAACTACCTGTTAGACCATGACTCTCAGTAATACACTGAGAGTTTGATCTATCCAAACCTGGACTATGTTTAATAACCAAAGTTCTGCATCATTTAAAACCTAAGTTC
The DNA here is from genome assembly GCA_021461705.1 of Cryptotis parvus. Lineage (NCBI taxonomy): Eukaryota > Metazoa > Chordata > Mammalia > Eulipotyphla > Soricidae > Cryptotis > Cryptotis parvus. The sequence continues at coordinate 542,266 of JAJIBD010021539.1, forward strand.
CGCAGTAGCAGACCTCATGAGTATACACATCCTTAAATACACACACACACACACACACACACACACACACACACACACACACATATCAAGTTGTAAAGTTTACTGGCAGGCATGATTAGATTAGGGGCAGGCATAATAAGAGTCTAAACGTCAGTGAAAAATAGACCACTTTCATAGAAACCAATGGTCCATAAAAGAATCAAGGGTCTGGAGTTCATGTGAAGCAGTAAAGGGAAGACAAACCTAATCAAATGCAGCTCACGGGCTTTAGGTCTAGGGACGTTTTGTAAAGAGTATTTCTTCCCTTGCCCCTTGAGGTGTTGCAGGTGTGGCTGTGGTGTCTGGCTGCATCGGCAGGTGGCAGACAGGAGACAGGCTTGTCTACACCCAGGGCTCTGACCCGTGGACCCTGGATGGTTGATGGTCTGACACAGAAAAAAGACTGGGCCCTCTGGGATGAACCCAGAGCCACGGCAGAGCCTGGCAAGCTACCCGTGGTGTATTCAATATGCCAAAAACAGTAACAATGGACCTCATTCCCAACGAATGGAGATGTTACTGGTGCCTGCTTGAGCAAATCGACGAATGGGAAGACAAGTGACAAGTGACATTTCTTCCCTCCCCGATCCTCCTACCCTCTGATCAAGCAAATAAACCCATAGCATCTGCAATATGAAAATACGTGGGAGACTACACAGAAACATGACACGGTGAGGAAAACATCATGAGCTGACCTCTCCCGAACAAGACCCATAGTGCAAGACATGAGAAGGCCACACGAGCAAGCAGCATCTAAATCAGTTTTTAAAGCCTTCCTCACTGCACCTCGCTGCTCCGTAACCAACGTATCTGGGACTAATGCTGAGGCCTCACCATCAGAAATGGCGGCTGCCTCTGTAAAAAAAACACCTTCCAGCGTAGCACTAACCGGAAGAAAACTGAACAATATGCTTGCCTGCAGTGGTCTGTGTGCCCCAGTTAATCAAACCATCAAAAGGCAAAACCAAAGGATGCACCAAGAAGTCCCGCATCTTCCCTGCACCTGCAACTACTGACCATCACTTCCAAAGCCCCGTTAGGGGTGGGGAGAATGTCAAGATGTGAAACAGAAATTGGAAATGTGAGCTCACAGAATGAACGGTACGCCACAGAGTTCAGGACACCTACTTCTGCTTAGCTGGTCCAAAGCATTTAATTCACAGACAAGAAGCCATTTCCTCTTGTCTTTCCCTATGCATCTCCCTTTACTCACAGCAAAGCTTTCCAAATTCTCAAATTAGACAGAACCAGAATGAAGACTCAAGTCCTCATTATACGTCTGAGCACCCTTGTTAGAACAAACACTGGGCCGGGAGGATAAGCATGATCCGAGCAGCACCACTGTTTGCAATCCTGTGTGAGCATCACAATCCTCAGTGACCACACAACTAAATTTGCGAGCACTGTGACCAAGCTCTACAACAAAAGTGTGCAGCCCCAGGCAACACCAATGCCAAGTGTAGAAGCATGCCAACCAAACGTGCATCCGTCTCCTCCAGGTCACAGCAGAACCACCACCAGCAGAGGGGATGAACAAGGAAACAAACATCACATCAGACACCGGGGCTGCATAAACTCATGACGGGCACCGTGCGCTGTTATCAATTTGGTTGCATATCTCAGCCTGAAAAGATCCGTGACAATGGCTCTAAGTGGGATAAAAAGACCCATCTGGGAGTGTCCTAGTTCCCAGGGAAAACGCAGGCAAAGTTCAGGGCAGACAGCTTGCTCTTCCACTATTAAAGAAATATAAGGAATTGCTGCTTATACTCTGATCTGCATCACCAAATGTCAATTTGGTTGCCCAATCAGCCAAAAAAGCTCCATGACAACGGCTCTATAAACACCTGAACATTAAGAGTCATAATCTAAATATTTCCCCATCACAGGTTCAGAGCAAGCAATGCAGCAAAAGGGATCCTCAAGCTTGACCCATCACGTATTCCTTTAAGATTCTAGAAAACTGATTTTACAGACTTTTACAGAATTAGAATTTTAAGATCTTAATACACACAGTAAAGGCTTTTACTAATGACACTAGAAAAATCTTCACAAAGCTCTCAAGTATCTTCACATTTAACAGCAAGATACAAAACTGTGAACAGCATTATTTTAGCGTGTCTATACATACATACATACATGCAAAGGAAGATACATGTGACAGCGAGGGTCTATATGTACATGCAAGTGATGATACATGTGATTGGAAAATTAGCTCAAGGAAAAGGCTGGGTATGCTACCAGCTATTACTGACATTCTTTAATCTTCCTAGTTTCTAACTGTTCTACAATGAGTATTCACTTAAAAAAAAAATCTGAGGGGCCGGGTGATAATGGAGCGAGTAGGGTGTTTGCCTTGCACGTGGCCAACCCGGTTCAGTTCCTGGCATCCCCATATGGTCCCCCAAGTACTACCAGGAGTAATTCCTGAGTGCAGAGCCAGGAAATACCCCTAAGCATCACTGGGTGTGGCCCAAAGACCAAAAACAAAACAAAACTGAGTGATATATTAAGATCAAATATCATAGAAACTAAAAACAAAAGTTCTACTAAGGTGTAAGTTGTTAAAGCAAGGCTATATAATAAATAATTCAAGAGATTTTTTACCAGATTAGAGAACATAAAAAATGGAAAGGAAAATATTTTATTTCAAGTGCCATTTAGCATCCTCTGAGAATGTCATAACGCAAGATGCTTGATCTCACCACAGAATTTCAATTCCCAACCTGCTTTTAAGCAGCAGAAATATGATCAAGGGAGCAGAGGCAGTGAGTTCAAACACTTACATCAAAAAGAGGCAATTAGAGAGTATCAGCAGCCTAAGGGTCTCCGGCCACCCAGTCTCAGGCCAAAAGTCCGCAAAAATATCTTCTTTTAAAACCCTCCATAGTCAAAACTACAGACCTGAAATCTTTTGCTATTAAGATGTAAATCTCCCAAAAAGCTCTCTGCTGACAGACACCCTCTCTCCTGGTAACCGAGCTCAAAATCTGCAAAGGTGCCTCTAATATATTCTTACTTAAATCTCACTTCTGAAACTCCCTTTCTTCAAACATGCAAATGCACCTGGTTCCATGAGATACTTCAGGCAAGAAATCTTACGGAAGCCAGAAATGGTTTCCAGCCTAAACAAACACGCACTCTAATGCTTGTTCATCATTTTACCGATAAAATAGTTGTGACATATTACCTTTAACATCATGCCAGCTTGCTCATAAGCTCTGCAAAGAGAACAAAATTTCTTAGATGAGATACTCATAAAGTGGAAAGAGAAACATCAGACATCAGGTAAGAGACGTTATTTCAATCCAAACTAATCTAGCTTTGGTTTTTCGTAATAATTACTGAACACAATAATTCCAAAGGTAAGACAGCTCTCGTTTGTTTTCTTCTTTAAATACTTAGTGAACTTAAGTGAACTAATACTTATAGGTAAGATGGCAGTCACTGAAACCTGTTATCTTAAGTATTTAAGATTTGAAGACAGAAACAAATGCAAATGACTTTATTAAAATCGATACAAATTGACACTATCAATTTATAACAGGAAAAATGTACTGGCTTATAAAAACTTCATGTGTAAAATATAGTAATCTGCAAAGATACGAAAATACAGAGGGCGTTTACTTACTTGGCAGCATGGAAAAGACTGGACGCATGTAACAAAGTTAAAATTAAGGAAAAAGAAAGAAAGCAAATGAGCAGTTTCTAAAGATTCCTATCTCAAAGACAAAGTGAAAATCTCTGTTCCACTTGGTACCAAAAAGTCTCCAAAGAGATGAAGAAGAAATAACTCTTTAGGAATGCTTCATGCATTTGTTTTCTGCACAGGGACCACGGGAATCTTTCTCTCTTCCCAACTTCAGGGTCGGCGTCAGCACTGGGGCACCGGAAACCAGGGAACGCATTCTGCAAACCACAGCTTTTCAAAGGACACACTTCAAGCTGACAGGACACGGTGAAAAACACCACGCATCCAAAACACTTTCCATCATCCGCAGATTTTACTAGCATGCAAGATTAAAACTCTGGTTTGCCAGTGAGACACCTAGAGCTGCTAAGATCTAAACTACGAGCAAAAGGATGACTTTAAATTACCTGTAAATCTGATTTCAAACACAGGGAAGTTTCTATTTTTAAAACCCTTAGAGTAGCTTATACATATCTAATGCTGTGTGACTTCTTCGCTCAGGGTCTATCTCTAGATTATAGACTATTCTCACTTCATCCCAAGAAAAATGCTCAATAAAATACACAAACTCACATTTCAAATGCAGCTCTACAAACAGTAAAGATAATGCCATTAACCTTCTGTCAATGTCCCTCCAGTTAAAAATGTCAAATTGTGGCTCACTGCTCAGCCCAGGCTCTCCCTTGAACACACATTTAACTGATTTCCTGTCTGCAAAAGGCGGTTTCCTCGCTCGAACACGTATTTCTGCCTCTACCTCTCCTCTCACAGCTTTCTTTTGGGTCACACCCGATAATGCTCAGGGTTTACTCCTGGCTCTGCACTCAGGAATTCCTCCTGGCCAGGGATCGAACCAGGTCGGCCGAGTGCCCTCCTACTGTACTATGGCCCTTGGCCTCTCTTACTCTAAGCAAGTTTCATTCAATTACAACCTACCTTGCTTCACCAAAAGAAAAAAATTGCTAACTGCTTTTTCTTAATACTGTATGTAGATGTAGCAAGTGTGTAGGAAAAGAATGAGTTTCTAGCAAATAACTGAATTACTCAGCCAGTTGTAAAGCGTGAAAAGATACGCCCTATTATTCTCATGGGCTGCGGCTTCTCTGAGGCAGGCATCTTTGGCTTGATCAAACTGTTTGGCATTTTTAAAAGCAACAGCTGAAAACACAAAAACAAACAATACTATTTGTGTAATTTTGTAACAATATGCACTATTGTAAAGTATTATAAAACACAATTTAATCACTTAGGAAACCTCATTAAAGTTTCTAAACTCTAAACTTTCTTCTCCAGCCATCTCCACAGGTCTTGAGTAAGGTCTTTTCACTTAACTGAAAGCACTCTTAATAAATTGTACATGACATACAACTGATCTTCACTCTTCCTTACCAATTGCTAAGCTTCAAGCAGCAAAATCTCTCATCAGTGGAGCTACCGTTCTCAAACAGAAGGGAAGCGGGCAAACACAGAACAGCAGCCCACCAGCTCACAACTGAGAAATGAAAATGCGGCTTTTATTTAAAGATTGTTTCAGCTTTTAGATCATTTTGAAAGGAATATCAATTAACATATTACATTTTTTGTAATAAACTCTTTGGGAAAGCACACGCTTTAATAAATGTCTAAAAATTTAACATCTGAATCCAGTTTTTAAAAAGGCTGAAATACCCAGAAAAACCCAAAGAGTGAAGTACAGTGGAGAGGTGCTTGCCTGGCACGAGCCAACCTGGGTCCTCGGTTTGATCACTGGCACAACATATGATCCCCTCAGCCCAGTCAGGAGTGACCCGAGCAAAGAGCCAGGAGGAAGCCCTGAGCACAGCGGGCTGTGGTCCACAAACCAAAACAACAACAACAAAAGAACTGCTATGAAAGTGACGCCATCACATCAGAGCAATAAGGAGCGGTCCCAAAACAGAAGCTTAGAGGGGACCTGCACACTTCATGAATGTTTACTTGTGAAGCCGATAAAATATGGGCCAATTTGCAGATGTGTTTAAAATAAGGTGATATAAAAAAACTTAACAAAGAAAAATGTATCTGATGATTAAGATGCGTACCAGGAAAATAGCTAAAACTCCTAGGAATGACCAAAGCTCAGAAATATAGAAACAATGAGGGGCTGACGGACAGTCCTCCGGGTAGGGCGCCTGCCCCACACACGGCAGGCCCAGATGATGAGGGGCCGATGGACAGTCCTCCGGGTAGGGCGCCTGCCCCACACACAGCCCAGATGATGAGGGGCCGATGGACAGTCCTCCGGGTAGGAGCCTGCCCCACACACGGCAGGCCCAGATGATGAGGGGCTGACAGACAGTCCTCCGGGTAGGGCGCCTGCCCCACACACGGCAGGCCCAGATGCTGAGGGGCCGATGGACAGTCCTCCGGGTAGGGCGCCTGCCCCACACATGGCCCAGATGATGAGGGGCCGATGGACAGTCCTCCGGGTAGGGGCCTGCCCCACACACGGCAGGCCCAGATGATGAGGGGCTGACGGACAGTCCTCCGGGTAGGGGCCTGCCCCCACACACGGCCCAGATGATGAGGGGCCGATGGACAGTCCCTCCGGGTAGGGGCCTGCCCCACACACGGCAGGCCCAGATGCTGAGGGGCCGATGGACAGTCCCTCCGGGTAGGGGCCTGCTCCACACACGGCAGGCCCAGGTTCAGTCTCTGGCGCTCCACCAGGAGCGAGCCCTGAGTGCAGAGCCAGGAATAAGCTTTGAGCACCACCAAGTGTGCCACAAAGCTAAAAAAAGTAAAAAGAACATATGGATACTGACACTGCGGCTGCACACCCGCCCGCTGCCCATCTCTGGGGTTAGGGGAGAGAGAGAGAGAGAGACAGCAGGCATCACTGTGCCAGACCTCAACACATTTAAAGTAACAGGTGAAAGGGCCGAGCTACGGCACAGTGCGTAGAGCACTTGGCCTGCTGCAGCTGACCCAGCTCCTCCCCGAGCCCCATCAGGATGATCCGTCAAGACAGCAGGAGCAGCTCGGAGCACTGCCGAAAGTGTGCGCCTCCCCACCCCACCAGCCCCATAAATAAATAAATGGGAAAATGCCAGGAGCCGGGAGGTTCTACCAAACAGATGGTCATGTAAGGCAGCAAGCAGAGCGGAAGCAACACCATGACAGGCTGCAAAAGCACTTTAAAGTGAAGCAGGCCTAATGTTCTGTATCCTGGGCAGAACCGCCAAGGCCAAGGCCCAGCTAATTTTGACATATGGGGCACCGCCAGTAAGAACAGGGTAAAAAGTCCCGGCCGCAGTGGAGGGAACAGATGGGACGAGCCAATCAAAATGGACCCTTATCTGAAAGTGTGCTCGTGTACAGAACAGTCAAGACTGGGGATCATTCGGGAAATGAGCTCAAGTAACTTTACCCTACATAAACTGCTTCCAATTCGGAGCCAGAGTCCTTTGTCCAGACTCCACTGTGTTGGGGAGACTTGGACCCTAGCGTGCGCTAGCAATAAAGTTCCCTTTGCTTTTGCATTACTCCCTGTGGACTTTGTCTTTCATCCCTGCCTGGAGATTCAGACTTTGGGCGAAACAGTCACACTCCTAAAGTCTTACTTCAGAGCACAAGTGACACTGAGACACACAGGCGGAGCACAGCCGGCCGGGTGCACCTACCTGCCCCGACACAGGCGGAGCACAGCCGGCCAGGCTGTACCTACCTGCCCCCGATACAGGCGGAGCACAGCCGGCCGGGTGCACCTACCTGCCCCCGACACAGGCGGAGCACAGCCGGCCGGGGTGCACCTACCTGCCCGCGACATAGGCGGAGCACAGCCGCCGCCGGGTGCACCTACCTGCCCGACACAGGCGGAGCACAGCCGGCCAGGGTGCACCTACCTGCCCCCGACACAGGTGGAGCACAGCCGGCGGGTGCACCTACCTGCCCGCGACATAGGCGGAGCACGGCCGGCCAGGCTGTACCTACCTGCCCCCCACTCCCCCACCCCCGACACAGGCGGAGCACGGCCAGCCAGGCTGCACCTACCTGCTTTTCCATACTCAGAAGCTGCGCTGTCGTAATCTGGCTTCCATTTGAAAAAACCCGTTTTCAGACTGAAATGGAGAGACACATTTAACAGATGTTACCACCTACACGTAAGTCAGAACCTGGCCTTTAGTAACCCATAGTCACTGGGAAAAGGTGGGGCGCAGGGTGAAGTCAGCAGCCCAGAGTCTGCCCCCCCACCCCACTCTATAAGGTTCTACGAACCTCCGGCCATTCCCTATGATGGATGTTCCTCTGAGTAACTGTTTAACACCTAAGGGAGCTGAGATCCTGTGCTCAGACCCCAAGAAGCAGCGGCTGCCCCACCTAGACAGCCACACCCCAGAGCCCAGGACCAGAAACAGTGACGGAGCCGCCCTCAAGGGCCACTAGGTCAAGCCTTGTCAATGCTGGAGCCCCCTGAAGCAGAGATTCCAATAAGCAGTTAGAGTCCCTAGAGACACTCTGGGGGACAAACAGCAACAGGGGGCCACTGTGTACCCACTGCTGGCCCAAAGATGTCTCCCTTGGAGCCTGCAGAAAGAAGCCGAAAGAGAACAGAACGCGCACAGGCAGAGGATGAGGGCTCAGGTAAAAAGCCTAAGGAGAGACAGTCCAGGCGCAGGGAGACAGTCCAGGCTCAGGAGAGACAGTCCAGGCGCAGGAGAGACAGTCCAGGCGCAGGAGAGACAGTCCAGGCTCAGGAGAGACAGTCCAGGCGCAGGAGAGACAGTCCAGGCGCAGGAGAGACAGTCCAGGCTCAGGAGAGACAGTCCAGGCGCAGGAGAGACAGTCCAGGCTCAGGAGAGACAGTCCAGGCACAGGAGAGATAGTCCAGGCGCAGGAGATACAGTACAGGCTAAGGAGAGACAGTCCAGGCGCAGGAGAGACAGTCCAGGCTAAGGAGAGACAGTCCAGGCTCAGGAGAGACAGTCCAGGCGCAGGAGAGACAGTCCAGGCGCAGGAGAGACAGTCCAGGCGCAGGAGAGACAGTCCAGGCTCAGGAGAGACAGTCCAGGCTCAGGAGAGACAGTCCAGGCGCAGGAGAGACAGTCCAGGCGCAGGAGAGACAGTCCAGGCGCAGGAGAGACAGTCCAGGCTAAGGAGAGATAGTCCAGGCGCAGGAGAGACAGTCCAGGCGCAGGAGAGACAGTCCAGGCTCAGGAGAGACAGTCCAGGCGCAGGAGAGACAGTCCAGGCTCAGGAGAGATAGTCCAGGCTCAGGAGAGACAGTCCAGGTGCAGGAGAGACAGTCCAGGCGCAGGAGAGACAGTCCAGGCTCAGGAGAGACAGTCCAGGCTCAGGAGAGACAGTCCAGGCTCAGGAGAGACAGTCCAGGCGCAGGAGAGACAGTCCAGGCTCAGGAGAGACAGTCCAGGCACAGGAGAGATAGTCCAGGCGCAGGAGATACAGTACAGGCTAAGGAGAGACAGTCCAGGCGCAGGAGAGACAGTCCAGGCTAAGGAGAGACAGTCCAGGCTCAGGAGAGACAGTCCAGGCGCAGGAGAGACAGTCCAGGCGCAGGAGAGACAGTCCAGGCTCAGGAGAGACAGTCCAGGCTCAGGAGAGACAGTCCAGGCGCAGGAGAGACAGTCCAGGCGCAGGAGAGACAGTCCAGGCGCAGGAGAGACAGTCCAGGCTAAGGAGAGATAGTCCAGGCGCAGGAGAGACAGTCCAGGCGCAGGAGAGACAGTCCAGGCTCAGGAGAGACAGTCCAGGCGCAGGAGAGACATACAGGCTCAAGAGAGACAGAACATTTGCCTTCTATGCAGCCAATACAGACTGGCGCCCCAGGGACCCCATGGCCCCCAGTACTATCAGGAGTGATCCCTGAGTGTTGAGCCAGGAGTTACCCCTGAGCATAGTTGGATGTGGCCCCAAAAACAAAACAAGCAAAAACCAATTATACCAAAAAAAAAAACAAACCTAAAATTAGCCCCTAGTAGCCAGAAAGATGAGAAAGTCATGAAAACAAGAGCTCACCTATTGTCAAGAGCAAACTAGAGGAGAATCAAGTTTCTTCCTCGCCTTTCTGTGGTATTTTTTAAAGTAATTCCACATAAAAGAGTTTAGGCTAACTCAAATACTGTCAAGATTGGATGTGCCTGAATTTTTATTTACTAAATTGATATCTACTAAATCAACATCACCTTATATTCTCAATTTCGATTTAGTGAAACACACACAGCGCTCTTAGTGTCAAAGAAGTGTGGCAGAGTGGGGCGCGGGGGAGTGTGGTTTGAGAAGTAAGGGGTTCCCTCCACCAGCGACTCAAGGCATCTTTATTGGCCAGCGGCTAGATGAACCCAGAGGCCCTTTATTTATAAGGGCTCCTTCTTTGCCAATAGTTAACATTTGTATTTCTATAGTATATTGCTGCAGATTCTGATCAGCAAAGAACATCCCAAGATATCTTACCAGGTATCTTATTGTTCAGAAAAAAGAACACCCTTGAAATTCAGGCCCGTCTAGTATATAAAATAGAGAAAGTACACAATAAAGCAAACCCCCTTACTCCAAGGTACTCATTCATATTCTGCATAACTAACATAATCTTAAAAGTCCCAGCTGAAACAAAAATACAATCACCTGATTGTGCAAATGCTACACTTGGCAGGAAATATGACACAGTATCCCCTGCTAATTCGGCAGCCCTCTGCTTAGTAAGAGAGAAGGCACTCTTAATCCGAGGTTTAATGGCTTGATTCTTAGCACTTTCAGCTATTTTTGTCAAGCCAATAGAGGGAATTCTGTTGAGACCAAGAGAGGGAGCTACCTCCAAAGGGCCAGAAAGCAAAACCCACCATCTGTTTGAAAAGATTAATTATAGCTTGAAAACAGTTTTATTATCTTCTTCTGTCTTGTTTTGGGGGCCACACCCGGCAATGCTCAGGGGCTACTCCTGAGCTCTGCACTCAGGCATCACTCCTGGTTGTGCTCAGGGGGACAATATGGGGTGCCAGGGATCGATTGCAGACCGCCTGTGTGCAAGGCAAGCGCCCCTGTCCACTGTACCATCACTCCAGTCCCACTCATACCATATTACGTGAAGAAAAAGAAATAAAAGCAACTTTCCTAAGCTTCTGGCTCGTCTTATTTTTTCTTGCCCTGGACTCAGACCTCTGTCTAAGGGCCCAAGTCTAATACACTTATACGTGTACTGTCATGAATCTAGACCCGAGGCATCTGGGCTGAGCCCTCTCCTTCCAAGCCATCCCCCAAGTCAAACCTCTTGGAAATAATGAACATATCATTTCATTAAAACTTGCCAAATCTGTGTGACAATGTTACCCAGTTCTGCCCTTTGTACTACTTAGCTCAGGCCCTCTGAGTTCACTAAATGCATGAAAAAAATCACCTTTCCTGTCCTGTCCTCAGCCATTGCCCCGACACTGGAGACAGTGCCTTTTCCTTCATTCCTATCGCCACTGAAGTCATCGCACACTTCTACTATTTGATCATTTGATCACTTGACATCACGTTATTCATCGATTTGCTCGAGTGGGCGCCAGTAATATTTCCATTTGACCCTATCACGTGCCAGTGTAGCTCAATGTCATCTGGTTGCTTCAGGAATACGAAGAGCCTCAAACCGTTCCCTCAGGGTCTTGACAAGGAAGTCTGACCATCTTGTAGGTGGGTGACCACGAGATCTTTTTTTTTTTTTTTTTTTTTTTTTTTGCTTTTTGGGTCACACCCGGCGATGCTCAGGGGTTACTCCTGGCTCTGCACTCAGGAATTACTCCTGGCGGTGCTCGGGGGACCATATGGGATGCCGGGGATCGAACCCGGGCCGGCACAGGCCAGCCAGCGTGCAAAGCAAGCGCCCTACCTGCTGGGCTATCGCTCCGGCCGCGAGATCTTTTGACATCCCGTGGGATCCAGTCAGTAACGGCTCTAGTCCAGCGGTCGTCTCTAAATCGCATTACATGTCCAGCCCACCTGATTTTCGATGCCTTGGCAAACGAGACAGCGTCTCTGATTCTGGAACAGCGATGGAGGTCGGAGCTCCAGATTCCTTCTGTCACTCGAGTGAGGCGTGATATTCTGAGCATAGCTCTTTCGATTCCTCTCTGGGAGACCCGAATAGCATTCTCATCCTGCTTTCATAGGGCCCAGGTCTCTGAGGCATATGTTAATGCAGGGGAGAACGTGGCGTCAAAGAGATGTGCCCGGAGCCGGAGGTTCTTTGTCTTTTTAGCTATTTCTTCGATGTTTTTGAAGGCATTCCATGCCGCTCTCTTCCCTCCTGCGCAGTTCAGGTTTTAGGTTGTTCATCATGTTGACTTCTCGACCTAGGTACACATAACTGCTGCATTCAGCGATGTTTGTTCCATTGAGAGTGAATGGGGCCTCTGGAACTAGTTCATTTTTCACGAACATAGTTGTGTTGAGATTCAGCTGTAGACCTATCTTTCCACATTCTCGGTAGAAGTCAGCCAGCATTTAATACCTGTTTAATAAGTTGAAATACAAACTCTCTCTGCCTTCCCCCCAGCCTCCCATTTCTGACACAGGATTCCAATAAGGCTTGGAAATTCTGAAGTGATAAGTACACGAGAATTTTTTTTTTCTCCTTTTTTACTGAGGTGTAACTGATTGGTAACACTGGGTTAGTTCCTGGTGTATAAGACGCAGTAAGATACTCGTGTGGGCTGGAGAGCTAGCTCAAGAGGTCAAGGACATGCTTTGCTCATAACTGTAAGGTCCCCAAGCACAGCCAAGAGCAACTCCCAAGCACTATGCTGCGAGTATTCCAGAGCACCACTGGTTGTGGCCCCCAAACAAAACAGACACTTGTATACACATGACGAGCCACTGCTGTAAATACAGTGACCAGTTACCAGCTCATCCTCGGTTCAGTAAGGCGACTCTGGGTGGGCCCCGGAATTGGGTTATCAGAAGGCCAAAGTACGATTAGAAGCTTGATTTGCCACACTCCCAGCCCCTGATCTCTCATGGAGGGGAGAGGGAAACTGAGTTAATAACTGCTCGCGACTATCTGGGGAACCTTCATGAAGTCCCAATAGCCTGGGCTTTTCCATTACTCAGAGAGTATCCCGGCGGGCACACAGACACATCACCCGAGAGCTCCAGGGGCCTTCCCACACCTGGGCCTAGTTCGCATCTGCCTATGCACCTCTTTCTGTCAAACCCGCTGCTCTTGGGGCCTTAGCGATAGTCCAGCGGGTAGGGCGTTTGGCTTGCCCGCGGCCGCCCAGGTTCCATCCCGGCACCCCATATGATCCCCTGAGCACTGCCAGGCCTAAGTCCTGAGTGCAGAGCCAGGAGTAACCCCCTGAGCATCGTGGTGACCCCAAAGTGAAAAAAAGACACCCCAAAAAACCGTTAACCTTTGGGTCTGAGAACTCCCTCTGCAACCAATCAAGGGGCTCTCAACGTCAACTCCCACCGCGTAGCCAAGATGGACAGAGTTAGGGACTGGCTACTTGTTGCCGGCATCTGAAGCAACTCTCCGGGAAGCGCCGTTCATCTGTGCAACCCGACCGTCTCCACGTAACAAGTGACTCTGAGACCTGCCTGTTGGGGCTTGCATGGAAACCAGCCCAGGCTGTAGGAGCATCTGGGAATCCACTCAGTGCCCGTCTCAGCATCTGACCACGGGCGGATCCTAAGATCCAGGGGCGTGACCCTCTCTGGACTCCCGCAGTCTCCTCAGTGGCCGGGTCAGGGATAGGGGCCAACTTGGTAAATGTTCGCTTACCGGGTAGGCAAAAATTCTCATTCCCCTGGCCCTGACCATCTGCTATGCTGTCACCACATTTATCAAAAGCAAACCCCGCCCTAGGGAAGAGGTGTTTGCAGGCAGCTGGCCAGGTCTGAATCTGTAGGATCACTTCCGGTGTCCTGGGCACACCCAGGGGTTACCCTGAGCACTGGCTTCCTGAACACTGCCCAGCACCCTGCCCTCTTAAAAGAAAAAAAAAAAACACTCAAAATTCAAAGAGAAAAACTAATTAGTCCCATAGTTTTCCCATTCCTAGAAATACTTAAGGTTGGAATTATCTGAAGCCTAATCTTCCAATGGGGAAGTTGGGGGAGGCGCACACTTCCCATTTGCACAGTTGCATCAGAAACACAGATCAGGGCTGGAACATGGAGGGTTTATCACGACCAGTGTCCAACATTCTTCTAGGGGCCGGTGACAGCTCAGAGGTGGCGCCTACTACGATTCACAAGCAAGATCTGACCTCAAGGCCAAAAAGAGAACAAACACAAAAGAAAACACGGAGGAATGAAAAAGAACAAAAGCGCTCCGAGGGCCGACGAGGCGGGATCCGTGGAGGTTGGCAACTAGAGCGGGGACGGAATAACGCGCATTAAGGACCAAGCGTGGCTCTGGCCCCTGGAGCCCTGCGATACAAACAAAGTGTCAAGGGACAGCGACCTATGCTGAAGGCAACAATGTAACGCCCTCCTCCACGCCAGCCTTTAAACGCGGAAGTCCTCAGAAGCCGGTGCTGGAGCCCGCCAGAGCAGCTCTGGGGTGGTCACCAACGGGAAGGCTCAAGGGACAGCCCTCGGCCAGTCCACGGCGGGAGGGGCCGGCGCCAACGCACGCTGCGACGCCCGGGTACGGGCTTCAGCCGGCCGCGACCACCAGGAACCCGCCCGGGGCTTGGGGGGGCCGCGCCATGGCGATGTCCAGCACACTCGAGTGGACATGCCCAGCGACTGCGGCGGCTCCTCCTCCCCACCCCTGCGCCCCGGCACGTGACCCGCCGCTTCCGGCGCCGGACACCGGCGCTTCCCGCATCCGCCCCAGCCCCCCGAACCAAGGCGGGTAGGGGTCGGCCGCGACCCCCGTCCGCTCCGCCGCACGCCCCCGCCCCGGCCTCCCCAGGGGGCTAACACGGGGCCTGTCAGGGGCCGGGACGCCGCAGCCGCACGGCGGCATCGAGAAGGCGGCATGACCGTTGCCACTCACTATTTCTCCCGCCTTGGCGATGTGCTCCAGGGCCTCGTTTATCTTCTGAGCCGCCATCCCGCCGTCCGGAGCCGACGTGGACAGCGACAGCCCCGCGGAGGAGGAGGAGGAGGCGTGGGAACGCCGAGGGGGAAGCCGGGCGGCGCGTCAGCCCGCGACTACGGAGGCCCGCCGGGCTCAAACCGGCTCCCGCGAAGCTGCGACGGGCGGAGCGATCTGCGCAGGCGCGGGCGGCTCCAGTCGCTGCGGGGCTGCGGGCGCTGCTGGTGCCCGGAGGGACCTTGCGCTTTCATTCCACAAATATTTACCGAACAGCTGTCACGGGCACAGACTTAGCGCCCGAAAGACCTCAGGAGTACACACGAACAATAAATAAGTGAATAACGCGCCCCCGGGCTTTTCAAGCCGTTGCTTGGTGCGGTGGCCAGAATAGCTCCCCTGGGTCACCTTCACAGCGGCGGTTGTAGGTCTGCTGACTCCATTCTCCGTCGTCATCCCCGGTGATTTGGTCCACGGGGAGCAGGTACTTAGACTCCGGGCAGAGTCCCAGCAGCGTTGGGGTCCCAGCTCTGGGTGGGTGGAACCCACGCAGTTTTATTTAAAAGGGAATGACAAAAGAAGAGGCCGGCAGGACGCTCTGAGCCCCCGGAGTGCATGGCCAGGCGGTCCTGAGTTTTCATGCCAAGCGGTAGCGAATAGGGGCTGGCACACTTAACAGGGCTCTGGGCTGTTCCTGGCTCTTCTGGCTCTGGGACCAGTAGTGGTGCCAGGGATTGCTGAAAGACCATCCTGCCTGCAAGGCAAGTGCCTTAACCCTTGCCCTGCAAGTCCTGTGCATAATTTCACCTTCCTGTTGGAACCCGAGGCCTGCAGGACAGTGAATTCAGAGACATTCAGAACGGCCTTGCTTTGGCTATTGATCACGTCTGGCCCAGCACTTTCGTCCTTTTTTCTTGGAGCACACTTCTTTTTTGTTTTGTTTTGTTTTGCTTTTTGTAATCCCTGAGCATCCGGCGATGCTCAGGAATTACTCCTGGCGGTGCTCAGGGGACCATATGGGATGCCGGGATCGAACCTGTTCGGCCGTGCAAGGCCCCTCCCCTCTATGCTATCGCTGTAGTCTCAGAGCAAACATTTTCTTTCCCTATTTTTACCTGCCTGTTTCCGCCCCTCGCTCTCCTCTATTTCAGTGCCCACGGAGGGGATTCCTGAACACATGTGCGGCTTCTTGGTGCCTTCCTCCTCCAGCTCAGCCCCCTCACCCCCATCTTGGCGGGTGACATCATCCCTGAACTATCCCCCGAGGTGCCTATTTCAAGGGTGCTTCGCTTCTGTCATTCTCGAGCACCCTTCTTGGTGCCAATTTTTCACCTTCACTAGAGCCCTCACCTCTTTTCCCATCTGTTTCTCTACTCGTAATGGCGTTCCCCTTCCCCTCCTCCCGGACTGGCTACTCTAGAGCATCAGTGCGTCTCTTCCTTACTCTCGGCCTCCTGACCTGTGCTCCACCTGGTGAACCTGCTCTTGAGCAAGCGAACACGGCCAGAGGGAAATAAACCACCCCGCCAGCTGGGGTCACCTAAAGATCATGAACATCAGAAGGCTGCAGAGACTCGCATTTTCCAGATCCAACCCCTTCCCGAGCCATGCCTTCCTCAAACTCCAGCCTGCCAACAGTCACTCACTTCTTGTGCAAAAGAATAATTAGTGGAGCTCTTTCACTGTCCTTATCTCCCAGTCTGTCTCTCTGTCTCTGAAATTTCTTTTCTCTGGAGTAGGTGGCTTAGCTGCCCTGGTCCGTGCCTAAATTCATCATTCCTCCTTGTTCAGTCCCTGGGTATCTTGCTTGAACTGCCTTAAATAAACCTTCTGCAGGGGTAAAAATGAAAGTTACAGATCTGAGCCCCAGCCAGCAGGGCCAAGTCAGCATCACTCAGCCGCGTTTGGCTAATCGAGTCTTCGGGCAAACCCAGAATCAAGAGGTGGCAAACAAAGGGGGAGCAGAATGCCGTGGCCGTGACTGGCTGTCCACCGCTGCCCTGGCCTGGTTACGTCTGGGAAGACAGATGCTGGCACCTCTGTAAGGAAAAAGGAAACCCTTCCCTTCTTTTTTCTAAAAGTCAGATTTAATAACGATTCAGTGTCTTGAGCATCTAAGCTGGTCAAAGGTACCCAGAAGTTTCCGTGGAAACCAACGTCAAGTGCCCATATTCTCTCTCTCTCTCTCTCTCTCTCTCTCTCTCTCTCTCTCTCTGTCTCTCGCTCTCGCTCTCTTGTAAAGCATCATTTCCTCCTGATTATCTGGTCTAACCTGTTGGATGACAGGCTTAGCAAGCTTGGGAGCTTTGCTCAAGGCTTCAATCTATTTACATGTTCTTAAGCCAAGGTTCATTCTAATGAGATCTCTCTGCTATGTACACACTGATGAAGGCATATAAACACTTTGTTTATATGCCTTCTATATAAACAAAGGCATACTTCTTTTGTCCCAGGGTATCTGGGATAAAAGAACAGATGCTCAAAACAGACGCTCACAGACCTGCTTCTCCTGTCTTGCTTTCCTGCAAAGCCCCCGAAGTTCTGTGGAACCAAAAATCAGCACCTTTGCCTGCTTTCCTTGTCTTCATTCCTCTTTGGCGGTTCAAATGTCAGATGCAGTCAGGGACCCTGAGAGGGTCCCCCCCCTCTCGGACTCTTTGATTCTACTTCAGGGGCGAGGGACATGGTGGAGATTCCGGCTCTGGGGATGGAGGGGTGAAGTAGCATCTCAGTATGAAACAGTGGCGTGGCCAGAGCCCTAGGACAGTGGTGAGGGCATTTGTCTTGCGTGTGGTCTACCTAGGTTCGATCCCGAATCCCATATGGTACTCTGAGCACCGCCAGGAGTAATTTCTCATTTTAGAGCCAGGAACAACCCCTGAGCATTGACAGATGTGACCCAAAAAGCCCTATTTTTAGGGCTACCCCTACATAAAACAATGACTTGAAAACTGTTATAAACCATGTTATCTCTGTGAAAACAGGTATGAAATTTATACTGGTAGAATTTTAAAACCAAAAAAGCTGTACTCTTTTTGGACTATCACACCTCACTCAAGTGAGAGAAGGAATCCGAGCTCCGACCTCCGTCGCTGTTCCAGAGTCAAGGACGCTGTCTCGTTTGCCAAGGCATTGAAAATAAGATGGGCTGGACATGTAATGCGATTTGGAGACTACCGCTGGACTAGAGCCATTACTGACTGGATCCCACGGGATGTCAAAAGATCATGTGGCCGCCCACACCTACAAGATGGCCACTTCTTCGTAAAGACCCTGAAGGAACGGTTTGAGGCTCTTCATATTACTGAAGCAACCAGATGCCATTGGGCTACATTGGCACGTGATAGGGTCCAATGGAAATGTTACTGGCGCCTGCTCGAGCAAATCGATGAATAATGGGATTCAAGTGATCAAGTGCTTTGAATGTCACTAAGTCGTGAGGCCTGCCCCCGTGTTTATTTTTCCTCTCTCCTAGTGGAATTTAAGCCCCTGCTCTTTGTTATTTTATTTTGTTTTTGTTTTGTTTGGGTGGTGCTCCTAGGTTTGGTGGTGCTCCTGGTTCCCTGCTCATGGAGCACTTTTGGGCAGATTAATAGACCACGTGGGATGTTGTGGTTCGAATCCACACCTGCCACATGCCAGCAAGCTCTTTATTGTCTCTCCAGCCCACCCAGGCTTTGTGTCTTTGAGGTCTGCTTTGCTGCTGGCTGGAGCAATGCCCGTGCATCCACGTGGGGCTCACTGGTGAACTGTTTCCGCACAAGCAGCTGCAGGGTCTGTGTTGCGCTCTGCTGGCGGCGTTCCTTCCAGGCCTGGTCAGGAGATTTTCCCACAGTCCTGGGAGCTTTGGGCAGGGGTGGGCGGGAAGGCCCCGTCTGTGGAAGAAACCAGCACACCTAGACCAGAGCCAAACCCCATGGCACTGAGGCTCTTGCATCCTCATGAGGGAAGAGAAAGATGAGTTTGACTGTTCGGGAGGCTGTTTCCTGGGTCCTGGCCTGCAACTCTTGCTCAAGCTCATCTCCTCCCACATGGTATCTGCTTCTATTTGCAGGGCTTCTCTAGGGGGCCCTGTTTAATAGTTCACTGAACAGTCATTTTAAATCTCTATACATTTTCCACCTGCCCCTTGAGGTGTTGCAGGTATGGCTGCAGTGTCTGGCTGCATCGGCAGGTGGCAGACAGGAGACAGGCTTGTCTACACCCAGGGCTCTGCCCCATGGGCCCTGGATGGTTGATGGTCTGACATAGGAAAAGACTGGGTCCCCTGGGATGAACCCAGAACCATGGCAGAGCCTGGCAAGCTACCTGTGGTGTATTCGATATGCCAAAAGCAGTAACAATGGGCCTCATTCCCAAGGAATGGAGACGTTACTGTGCCTGCTCGAGCAAATCCATAAATAAGGGAACACAAGTGACAAGTGACATACTGCTTGGAACTCCAAATAAGTTCTAGACCAGCAAGGGAGCAGGTGTGTGGACATGGAGAAGGACTCTGGCCAGCCGGCTCCAATACCATACAGACAGCACCCACCACCCACATGGAGGCCAGCGCCCAGCCCTGCCGCAGCCTCTGCTTGGGGAGGAGGAGTGACTGGAGGTGGAGACGGTGGTGGAGGGGTGTGGACTCAGGACCCTGCAGCTTTCTAGATCCCCAGTTGCCACCCCCAGCTCCTGATGGAGCAGAGAGACCCCGTCCCGTCACAGTGACTGAATGGCTACAGTTTGTCCAGGGTTCTTTTTTTTTTTTTTTTGGGTCACACCGGCGACACTCAGGGGTTACTCCTTACACTCAGGGATAATTCCTGGCTCTTTGCTCAGAAATTACTCTTGGTGGTGCTCAGGGGACCATATGGGATGCCGGGGATTGAACCCGGGTCGGCCGCGTGCAAGGCAAATGCCTTCCCTGCTGGGCTATCGCTCCAGCCAGTTTGTCCAGGGTTCTTGCAGGTGTTTTATGTGCACCCCTGGACAGCACTGCGAGTGTTCTACTTCACAGATGAAAATATGGAGGTGTAGGGATGCCAGGGGATAAGGGAAGGTCACAGAGCAGCTAAGATATGGGAAGAACCTGGGACTTGAATCCAGAACCTCTCACTGCAAAACCTATCCTTGAGTATTACAGGGGACTGAATTTGGTTTGCG
This sequence comes from Cryptotis parvus, assembly GCA_021461705.1. Lineage (NCBI taxonomy): Eukaryota > Metazoa > Chordata > Mammalia > Eulipotyphla > Soricidae > Cryptotis > Cryptotis parvus. Next base: position 562,140 of record JAJIBD010021539.1, read on the forward strand.
GCAGTATTTTTTTTTACAACTGCTCACACAACCTCCTGCTTAGTGACATGAATCAAGCTAGATTTTCAAATGTGAAGACCAGGAAAAAAATTACAACACACTTGATTACGTTTGTTCCTATTTTGAGATTTCACTCATAATTGGAATACTGCCTGGAATTTAGGAGGAAGAAGCAAGTTCCAAGCAGCTGGGAAAGAGCATCGCTAACCGCTGATTACTGAGCTATCTGTAATGTGTGCATCGTTTTCAGCACTGCACGGTGGCCCTGTAGTTCTCCGCAGCAAACACACGGGAGCAGCACATGCCCTTGCTTTCACAGTCACTGTCAACGTCCAACTAAGATTGCCACCAAGCTCAGATTCTGGCAACATTATGCAGTCACCTCTGAAATTTCCAAGGAAGACGGATACCACTTGATATTTTGTACTTTTGTGCATAAATCTCTGCAGAGGTTACTGAGAATTCTAAGTGCAGGAAAGCTGGAAAGATCCACAGCTTTAAAAGCCCACATGTTTGGGGCTGGGCGATAGCAGAACCAGGAAGGTGTTTGCCTTGCATGTGGCTGATGCACGTTTGGCCCCTGGCATCCCACATGATCTCCTGAGCACCACCAGTAGTAATTCCTGAGTATCTCCCAGTGTGAACCAAAATAGTCCACATGTTTAATAACAGCTCTCTTACATCTACTTTAAACAGCATGATTGTTTGTGTAACTCTTACTGTTAGGAGATGGAGGAAAAGGTGTAGAATTTGCTCAGCTAAAGATCTTGGAACCAAAGATAAAACTAACTAACATGGCTTACTGTAATCCTGATGTGTATTTTATTGCACTAATTGCAGATGACCTAGTTCTTATGTTTATGTACTGTGTTCAGCATGCTTGGGGGACTTGCCACAGGTAGAGATCATGCATGATACCCAACACTACTGCATGTAGAGACCATGCCTGATACCTAACGCTGCTGCAAATGTAGACCATGCACAAAACCCAACACTGCTACAGGTGGAGACCATACATGATACCCAACTTCCCCTGGCAGGGAGGGTCAAATGATCTCAGGTAATTTCTCCCAGCGTCTCACCTAGGCCCATTTAGATGCTAATGTCTTGAGCCAAGATCTGCAAGGAAATGCCTTTATAGGGTAGAGAAGGGGGTTTCTGAGGGGGTTCTCTGTACCAAAGACTAATACTAATCCCAGTTAAATATTTCTCCAAGCCTTCACAAGAGTCTCGTCTACTTCCACGGTAGTTTTGTATTTTAGTTGCCTTTGAGTTATCAGGGAGCCATGCTTGCTTGTTTGGGAGACAAACAGCATTTCTCTCTGGTCTAATTACTTAGAGATCCAACGTGGCCAGGCAAATATGCTGGTAAGATCTAGCTAGTCCCACGATGATTGTGGTAGCATGAGAGAATATTTATACCAGCCAGTACAGAATACATGGTCAAATAAACTGCCACATTTAAACTACCCCCTATCTATGAAGTGACCTGCAGGAGGCAATCCAAGGTAGATGCAGAGGCTCTTAGGTGTCCTGCAACAGTTGGTGGGAATGTCGACTGGTAAAGCCTTTTTGGAAAATAATATAGACATTCCTCCAAATACTAGAAATTGAGCTCGCATTTGACCCAGTTATACCACTCCTAAGAATATACCCGGGAGGCCAAAAACACACAGTAGATAGCAGCACTATTCACAATAGCCAGAATCTGGAAACAATCAGAGTGCCCAAGACCTGCTGACTGGATAAAGAAACCATGGTACATCTACACTATGGAATACTATGCAGCTGTTAGGAAAAATGAAGTTATGAAATTTGCCTGTCAATGGACAGACATGGAGAAGATCATGCTGAGTGAAATTAGCCAGAGGGAAAAGGACAAATATAGAATGACTGCATTTATTTGTGGGATATAAAAAAAAATAGTATGATACCAATATCCAAGAACAGGCAAAACATGGATCAGGAGGTCTTATCAGTGAGTGAGTGGAATCTACTGCAAGTGTGTGGGAGTCAAAGTTTAGGTAAGACAGATAAAGGAACAGAGTGCTAATAATTGTTGGAAATGATAATGCCAGCCTAGAACTGAGCGTTCAATGTAGGCAAAGGGATATACATTATAGGTGATAACCTCTAAATGTATGTAATGCAAGCCAGAGAGAGAGAGAGAGAGAAAGGAGGCAAAGTGCCTGCCATGGAGGCAGGCTGAGGGAGAGGGAGGAATCAAGGGCCAGTGGTGGTGGGAAATGGGCACTGGTGGAGGGATGGGTGCTGGAACACTGTATGACCGAAACCCAACCATCTTTGTAATTATATATCTCATGGTGGTATAAGAAAATTTAAAAAAAAAAGAATTAAGCACTGTTCTAAAATAGGTAAATGGGGCTGGGGAGCCAGTTTGTGATGTAAAACTTAAACCAAAAACGAAAGATCAACAATACTTACGGAACCGGACCATATCCAGCCCTCCATTACACTACACTGCACTACATCGGAGGCAAAAGAAGCTGCCGAATCCTGGACTCCAGATTCTTAGGAGACTTAGAAGACACCAGGAAGAGGCAGAAGCCCAGAGGAGCAGAGATCACAGGAGGGTCCCTAAATACTCTTCCTGCCTTTCCTCCACTCGCCACTGCGCGGCGCTCGAGCCCCGCGGCTGGGCCAGAGGGTATTTGGTGTGGCGATGCTTTGGGATCAGGAGCCTTCTGAGTCCTCAGGCTTGAAAAGATCCTGTCCAGATTTGGAAAAATCCACTTTGCCCCAGCCCCCAACAACATCTAAGATGAAAGAAGACGGTTTTAGCCTGGCACATAAGAAAATAAACAAGCGCTTGAAATGGATAAGTTTTTCCTTTTCAATTTGTTTTTGCAAAGGGTTTTTTCTTCCCTGAAAAACAAAATACTAAAATAGCGAGTTATGTTTTCATTTATAAATCCTTCTCAAGAGGAAATCTAATAATAACAAGGGGTTCCCCATTGGGTCCTAGCTTATTTCACAATGTAAATATGTTTCTGTCCTCCAGGGAAAGAAACCAACCCTAGGCCAGGTACGTTCTCATTTAAATTGGTGATTTTATTCATTTGTATTTCCGCCCCCCCATTACCTTGAACAACCTCTCAAACTAAAGAGATGCTTTAGATTCTAAGGCTGTATATTGAACTGGACATCTAGAGCTGGTGGTCAAATGATGGAAAGAAAACAGAAAGATTTTCTCATCTAATCCTCAATCCTGTCACTTATCACTTGTCACTTGTCTCCCCGTTGTTCATCAATTTGCTTGAGCGGGCGCCAGTAACGTCTCCATTCGTTGGGAAGGAGATCCATTATTGCTACTATTTTTGGCATATTGAATACACCACAGGTAACTTGCCAGGCTCTGCCGTGGCTCTGGGTTCATCCGGGGGGAGGGGCAGGCTCTTTCTATGTCAGATTATCAACCATCCAGGACCCACGGGGCAGAGCCCTGGTGTAGACAAGCCTGTCTCTTGTCTGCCACCTGTCTATGCAGCCGGGCACACGCAGCCACACCTGCAACACCTTGAGGGGCAGGACCAGGGCATTCTACACAAAAAGACAAATGGAGAATTTTGGTTGCCACAGGCTAAAATAATCTGTTAGTTCAAACAATGCCTATTCTGCTTTCTAAGGGTTTTAATGCCTTTTGAAAATGGATCCAATACTTAGAAATAAAAAACACTGAGAATAGTATTTCTAACAGGAAGCAGAATTCCCCAGCGAGTAGGCTGGTGAGCATAGCCTCCTCGTTATGAAGAGGAGCCAATGCCCAGCCAGACAGGTCCATGGCCAGAGAAGGTCTTTGGCTCCTTTCTCATGTGTTTCAAGAGCAGGAGTATGAACCAGCAGGCGAAAGGCTGAACATTAGTCATACTTTCCTGGGTCCGCTGCATTTCTTGTATTCTTGTAGAGTCTTTCAACCTATTTCCTCTTCCATAACAACACAGCGGCTTAGAAATGGAACTCTGGCTACTGATAGGGCCTAAGGGGACCCGGGTTCATTAATAGAGTGGCGGAATGATAGTCCTAAATATCCAAACCACTGAAATCACGAGACCCAAATCTCAACAACCAGATTGAAAGATGCGTGTCAAGATGGCAGGCTGGGACTGGGGCATGGGTGTAGGAGAGGGGACCTGGGGACACTGGTGGAGGGAAGTTGATACTGGAGTGATCGGGGTCAAAACCCCAACTATGAATAGCTTAGTAATTCATGGTGCGTATCACTTGTATCACTTGTTTTCCCATTGTTCATCGATTGGCTCAAGCGGGCACCAGTAACATCTCCATATGTCCTGTCACATGCTAGTGTAGCCCAAGGGCATCTGCTCTCTCCAGGAACATGAAGAGCCTCAAACCATCCCTTCAGGTCATGGGAATGAGGTCTATAATTGTTACTGGTATTTGGCATATCAAATACAACACGGGTAGCTTGCCAGGCTCTACCGTGCGGTGGAATACTCATGGTGCGTAATTCATGGTATGTCATAAAATAAAATTGGGGGTGGGTGGGAATTGACTCCTGGTCTCTGACATCGAGCCCCATTGAGTTGAGTAGGTGGAGGACTTGCTTCTTGTTTTCTTTGTTTTTGCTTTGAAGCCACACCTGGCTGTGCTTGGTGCTCAGGGATTACTCCTAGAGGGGTGCTGGGGTCAGCCCATGCAAGGCAGGGACCTCAGCTTCCAGGAGTTGTCACACAAAGAACTGCTTTGTTGTGTCAACTTCTTTGACCAACAAAACCAGGAGGAGCTGATATTATTTCCGAGCCTTAGTAGCTCCTATCAGTCTCCGGGCCTTGTCAAGGAGCCTCAGTGAACTAGGGAAGAGGTCTGTGGGGGGTGGGGAGAGAGGAGGGGGAAAAAGAGAGAGAGAGAGAGGAGAGAGGGAGAGAGAAGAGAGAGGGAAAGAGGGAAAGAGAGTAGAGAGTAAGAGAGAAGAGAGGGAGAAGAGAGAGAGGGAGAGTCTGATTGACAAGGGGCCAGCCTATTGTCACAAAGCCTCAGCGAACCAGAAAGAGGTCAGTGAGGACAGAGAGAGCGGGAGGGAGGGAAAAGAGAGAGGAGGAGAGAGGGAGAGAAAGAGGAGAGAAAGAGGGAGAGAGGAGAGAGAAGAGAGAGGAGGGAGAGAGGGAGAGAGAGGAGAGAAAGAGGGAGAGAGAAGAGAGGAGAGAGAAGAGAGAGGGAGGGAGGGGGAGAGCGGCGACGCGAGAGGCCCACAGATCTCAGGCCATGCATTCTCTGGCACAGGAGTGGGACTCAGTTCAGTCTCCCCACACCAACAGAGAGGTGAGACCCTCTGACCTTGCTCCATCCAGGCCTCCATCCTTGCTATCTTGAGACAACAACAAATCATTGCTTCAAGCCCCTGAGCTTTAGGATTGTTCGGGGAGCAGCAGAAGAGAACATCAAGTGCCTGTCTGGAAGAGCAAGTGTCGAATAAATCACCCCCCCCAAGAGGCAGTGCCCCTGGACCGACTGTGCATGCTCTGTGAACTGCACTCCGGCGTCATTGCTCTGGTTCCTGTTTTCTTTCCAGAACTTTGTGGAAATGTGGGCAGACCAGCCCTTGCGGGCTCCCAGCAGATACTGAAATCCCTTGCAGCTGACTCTTGGGGGAGTTCACGGGCTTGGTGATAGCAAATCCTCCCTGGCCAGAGCTGGTCAGGTGCAGAGACAGGGTCCAGCCCTCGCTGGCACAAGGATGACACATGTGCTCTCAGCAAGCAAGACGTGCTGGCCCGGCATTCCAGAGACACCCCCTGTGTTCAGCACAGCTCCCTGCTTATCTGGACTTTCTCCTGCAAATCTCCCTGACTACCTAAACTCAAAGAGCAACTAAACACAATTGGGTTTAAGGGAGGCGTGTGGCCTAAGAGCTCTCTCAACACAGCTGCCAAAAGTTGGAAGGTAGTGAAAGGTTGGGAGCTTTTCACTATCCTGGCGGGCCCGACATGACCTAACAGGTGTTCAGAGGACAGTTTCAGTGATGACACAGGACTCCTATCCAGCCACTTGGAAATACTGAAATATATTCTTATAATTCTCACTGCACTACCACAGACAACAAGAGCCATATGCCAGTTCCATGTTCTTCCATGCCCGTTACCCTCCGTTCCTTATGGTCTTTAGCATCTTCTTTCTCTTGGACAACAGGTCAACCTGCTCTTCCCATTAGTCTTCGGCCACATGCTGACTCTGACTGTAGAAGCCACCAACCTCTTAGCAGCACAATCTCTTAAAAGTCAAAATGTTTTCCTAAAGGACAAATGAACCCAACTTTCAGGCCGGTGTTCTCTCTGTCCCCATGTGCTCTGACCGATGGCAGGAGTTGAGCCTCAGAGAGGACAGGGGTGTCGTAGGGAGTAGGGATAGCACATTGCCCGGGTGACAAACTTAGGAAGCAGACACGGGCTTGGAGGGAAGGTGACAACCTTTGCTTTCTTTGTGTTCCTCACAACATACATAGAGCCTAACCAGAGAGTCACTTTGAATCACCAAAACTGGAACAAGTAATTTTGGATGATGTGCACTCACCACTGGTTGTTTAGAGGAGAAGGAAGAACTGAAGTGAAGAAAAGGGGAAAACAAAAGAAAAAAAAGGAAAAGAGAAAAGAAAGGAGGAAAGGGAAGGGAAGGGAGGGAGGAGAGGGAGGAAGGGAGGGGAGGGAGGGGAGGGGGGGGAAAGGAGACTGGAGGGAGGAGGGGAGGGGAGGGGAGGGAAAGGAGACTGGAGGGGAGGGGAGGTAAGGGGGGGGGAGGGGAGAGAAGGGGACTGGAGGGAGGGGGAGGTAAGGGGAGGGGAGGGGAAAGGAGACTGGAGGGGAGGGAGGGAAGGGGAGGGGAGGGGAGAGAAAGGGACTGGAGGGGAGGGGAGGGGAGGGGAGGGGAAGGGAGACTGGAGGGAGGGGAGGGAGGGGAGAGGAGACTGGAGGGGACTGGAGGGAGGGGAGGTAAGGGGAGGGAGGGGAGAGAGGGGACTGGAGGGGAGGGGAGGGGAGGGAGGGGGGAAAGGAGACTGGAGGGGAGGGGAGGGAAGGGGAGGGGAGGGGAGAGAAAGGGACTGGAGGGGAGGAGGAGGGGAGGGGAGGGAAGGGAGACTGGAGGGGAGGGAGGGAAGGGGAGGGGAGGGGAGGGAAGGAGGAGGGAGGAGGGAAGGGAAGGGAAGGGAAGGGAAAGGAAAAGAAAGCAAAAGGAAAGAAAGCATGGTGTGAGAATGGAGAGGTGCCCAGACTCCCTGCAGGGCTGGCTGGCGCCTGCACTTGTCTTTCTGACTACCCTAAAGAACACAGCTCTGCCTTAGGCTTCCTCTGGTGACTTGGTGACTTGGTGACTCCCCAGTTCCCACTTGGAAACCCAGTTTCCATTTCTTACTCTGTGCTTCATCTTTTTCTCCTCAGTGTTTCAGGTTGCTCCCGTCACTCCAGCTCACGGTTTTTCATCGCTCTGTGGCACTCACAGCTCACATGACGAATGTCCCCACAGGCCTGGCCATGGTGTCACTGTGGAGCGCTGCTTGAAGGCCAGCTCACTCCTCCAGTCCTGCCGGCTCATTGCTTTCCGGAGGACACTTTCCACATGGCATCTTGCCGCCCTACCCTGGTGCCTTTCCGCCACTCACCAGATATTCTGGGGACAAGAAGCAAGTGAATGAACAACTTTCAATTTGTGGGTTCCATAATTTGAAGCTTCTAGAAAGACTTTATTTGTCAATGGATGGTACTAGAAAGACTTTGTCAGCGACAATGGACTCAAACTATCTTCACCTCCAGAGGTGAGGGGGGGATCCAGCAGATGATATGAAAGTCCCGGGAAGCAGCAACTTCGTCAGCACAGCCTCTCTCCAGACACCCTGAAAGTCCCATGCTAGATTCAGCCTTTAGCACCTGTGACGTTTGCACCTGTAAAACTTGAATCTTACAGTTTTGATTCTTTAGTCTCTGCATGGGCCTATGATTTGGGAAGTATTCATCGACAGGTTAAAACTTCTACTAAACTCAATCTCAAACTCAAAACGGGCGTTCTCACCAGCCTTCGTACTGAATTATAGTGTTCTATAGATGCCTGAAAATAAAATTTTCAAGTGAGAAGACTTAGTGATGTTACTTTTCTTCTACTAATTTACCAAGACTCTTCTGATGTCCTTAGGAGCATGGAGCAACTGTCCAGTCCCAAATGGACCTGCTTCATGTCAGGCTCAGCAGAGTTGGTGACCCCTCTGCCTGGCTTCTCAGACAGTGAACAGAAAGAAGACCTTGATCTTCCCACTTCATGTGAGGAATGTTTGTGTGAAAATACCCCAGACCTAACAGACCCACTTCTTTCTGCCTCCCACATAAAAGATTTCCCATTCTGTGTCTTTGGAAGCCTTGGATGTGTTTGCAGCAAGGACCTCTTAGATTTAACTTTATCCCTAACAAGAGTTTTTGTCTATAATAAGAGTAACATCCCTCCTAAGTAAAAAGTCTGTGAACTTTAAACAGAACCCAACATTCTAAATTGAATCAAAAGAGAGTGTTTTATTTGAACCAGACAGAGTTCTACTGATTTGATTGCCTGAACGATGAGGAAATCTGCCTATTCGATATTCAAATTTTGTAATATTCTGTAAATCTAAAGCCTATCTGGGATAGTTTTTGGATAAAATCAGATTTTAGAGTTGGTGGGCAAACCCAGAAAACAGAATAGACTTTTTTTAGTAAGTTTTTTGTATTTTTTTAATTATACCTCAGTGAGATATACAGTTACAAAAGTGTTCATATTTGGGTTTCAGTCATACAGTGTTCCAGCACCCATCCCTCTACCAGTGCCCATTTCCTCCACCAATGTCCCCTGGTTCCACCCCCTCCCCCTGCCTGCCTCTATGGCAGGCAATTTTTACTTCTGTCTCTCTCTCTCTCCTCTCTCTCTCTCTCTCTCTCTCTCTCTCTCTCTCCCCTTCTCTTCCACATTGTAGCTTGCAATACACACATTTAGAGGTTATCATGTATATCCTTTTGCCTACTTTCAATGCTCAGTTCTATGCTGGTATTATCATTTGCCATAATTATTAGCACACTGCTCCTTTCACTGTATTACCTAACCTCTGACTCCCACATTTGCAGTAGGTTTTACCCACTGATAAGATCTCCTGATCCATGTTTTGTCTGGCGTGGGATATTGGTTGGTATGCTATTTTTTAGATTTTTTTTTTTGTTTTATGGGTCACACCCGGCGATCAGGAATTACTCCTGGCGGTGCTCGGGGGGACCATATGGGATGCCGGGGATAGAACCCAGGCCGGCACAGGTCGGCCGCATGCAAGGCAAATGCCCTACCCGCTGGGCTATCGCTTCGGCCCGATTTTTTAGATTTTTTTAAATTGGTTTTTTTGGACCACACCTGACTGTGCCCTGGTTTTACTCCTATCTCTGTGCTCAGAGATCATTCTTGGTAAAACTCAGAGGATCATATGGATTCCCAGGGATCAAACCCAGATCATCTGTGTTCGTGGCAAGGACTCTACATGATGTACTGTGTTCCAGCCTCCATAATAGATCTTTATGTAGAATATGTTTGCAAAGCACTGAGGTCTACTGTGGCGACCTAGCACGAGCAAGGCAGATGGAGACCCCTCACCAGTGGAGCTCACATGGTAGCAAAGAAACAGACAGGAATTAACTTTGGAAATGATAAGCACAGAAAGTGTAGTCAAGGATCCAGAGACAGCCAGGGTTTGGGGTGTAGGAAGGTGAAGGTTGGGCTTGGGTGTCATCCCAACATGTCTGGAGAGCAGAGAGAAGAGGCTAAGGAAGAGTGTGAGCGTCCCCACACTCAAGAGTGTCGCCAACTGACAAGTCCCCAGTGCCGAATGCTCGGTGATGAGTAATGATTACATTGCATTGGCGCCTTATAGATCACAACCTGAATTTTGGAGAAACAAAACAAAACATGGTTGGGGGGTGGGGAGTACGCTAAAGAATACTAATGTAGGAAATAGAGGAATATTATATATATATATATATATATATATATATATATATAATTCCTCTATATACATATACATATATATGTATCAGGTGGCTGGTAATTTGGACAATGGTTCTTTAGAATGGTTAGGAGATTCGTATATGACTGTTAATGAGATGAGATAAGCTGAGAAGACACTTTGGGAGAAGCGATTGGAGGGTGACGATAAGAAAGAAAACAAGACTTGAGGGCCAGAGAGACAGTCAAGCTGGATAACGGGATTGCTCTGCACACACTTGGTTCAGGTTCGATCCCTGGCAGGAGAGATCTCTGAACACAGACCCAGGAGGAAGGCCTGAGCGCTGCCAGGTGTGGCCCTAAACTAAAACCTAACAAAGTTCTTATCTGGTGTGTCTCAGCATTTCAAATAGTGTCAGGGGGAGGATTGAGTGTGACAGCAGAAGGCGTCAAGCCTCCGTGTGGAGATTCATTTCCTCAAGAGAACAATGGCAGGGGCCCGCAAACGCCAGCCCACCACTGTTTTCCCCTACATGGCTGATCCAAGAACATCCTTGAGGACATTACAAACAAAAAAGGAGGGACCCTTTCTTATGGAGCTTATGCAAGAAATGGTTTTGCTCTGTAAGTCAAACAATTTGGGAAGTGAAACTTGGATAGGTTTAACCAAACCCATGACATCAAATGTCCAGAGTATACTGACAGCATGTGTGGGCATTTACTGCCACCTGGTAATGGGCTGCCATAATCATGGGAAAGCTCTGGGGACACATAATTAAGCGTCTTTGATGGGAAGGCCATGTCCTGCTTATGACTTGTGTAACTGGGAGACAATCTGCCTTTTATTAGCACGTAATAACATCTCACTTTTATGAGACGGTTTCCTTCAGTTGATTTTCTTAATTAGTTTAACTGAAGGATGAAAGTCAAATTATTCTGGGCAAAGTCCTGGAAAGGAAGGGCCCAGTGTTCCCTATGGTAATTGAACCAAAAAGGCACATCACATCAAAGGTGCATGCAGACAAAAGAGTATGTTTTCTACATGTGCCTGGACCAGGAGAGCCTCCTTTCAAGAGACTCGGGGTGAAAAGGCAAACTGTAAAAGCAATACGAGGAAGCTGGCTTTCAAAGCACCAAGCACAGCCCCAGAACAGTAAGTAGCATACAAAGACGATCAGCATCTATATCACTGAATGAAACTGAGCTTCTCAAAGTGCGAAACAGATTTCTCACTAAATAGCTTTCCCAAAGGAGAATCTCTCTGCTTTCAGAAATGGCTGAACAACTTTTGTCTAAGACATAAGGAATTAAATCACGTTAAAGCATTGGCATCTTTAAAAAATCTGCAATTAAACAATTCCTCTTGAGCAAAGGCTAAACTTGGTCAGCACATCCTGAGAGTTCCCAAGTAGCATCGACATTGTTCTTATTTTATAGCCTACAGTATGTTTGCCCACGTGCACTCTATTTTTATATTGTTTGGGTTTGCTGAATGGTAGGTATTTCCCTAAGAGGACTTGAATCATTTTTGGAATAAATAAGGATATAAATAAGTAAATAAAGAAACATTGATTGCAAATTAAAGTACCCAAACAATGCAATCACACCAATCTAACGCAGTAAGATCAAAGCCAAGAATACAGATCAACCATTCAGAGTGCAAACAATAAAGTACTAAAACAAGCAAAATATGTTTATAACCACTCCTCTAATCTAAATACAATCACTTGCTATTATGCCAGTGATGTTCTTTTTGGGCCATACCCAGCCATGCTCAGGGCTTACTTCTGGCTCAGCACTCAGGAATCACTCCTGGTGAACCATATGGGGTGCATGGGGTTGAACCAGGTTGGCTGTGTGCAAGGCAAGTGCCCTACCCACTGTACAATTTCTATTCCCCCAGCCACCAGAAGTAAAACTTTCATAACTTCTGGTCCTTCATGGAAATAAAACCTAGAGGTCTTAACTCCCTGTATTTCCTGCACATGCCTTAAAATCTTGCCTTATAAATTAATGTGGCTCCTAGAACTGAGCATTGAATGCAGGTAAAGGGATATACTTTATATATACTCGTAAATATATATGACAAGCACAATGTTTAAGAAATGGGAGAGAGACATGAAGGAGGAGGAGGAAGAGGAAGAGAAAGTGGAGGAGGAAGAAGAAAGAAGAAAGAGGGAGGAGGAGAAAGAGGAAGAGGAAGAAGGAGGAGGAGGAGGAAGGATGAAATAGAAAGACCTGCTATAGAGGCAGGCTGTGGGGGGGGGAGAGAATCTGGGCATGTTGGTGTTGAGAAATGTGCACTGGCGGAGGGATGGGTGCTGCAACATTGTCTCACTGAAACCCAATCATGAACAGCTATGTAAATGTCTATCTCATGGTGTTATAATAAAAATGCGAATTAGAAATGAATCTGGCTCATCTCACAGATTCTCTTCTGTGAGAATCACTGAATCCAGAAAAGGTCAGGTGCTTTTCCAAACATCTTCACCCTGCAACCTTACTTTTGAGAATGACATGTGATGCCTGCCCTCCATGCCTAGCGCATGGGAGAAAAATTGTAGTTTTCTTTAGTTCCTAGAGAGACAAAATAAATTCTTACACAAAGTGTTTTCTTTTAACAGTGTAAGGTGGGCAGGATTGTCACCTGCCCCTCGAGGTGTTTCAGGTGTGGCTGTGATGTCTGGCTGCATTGGCAGGTGACAGACAGGAGACAGGCTTGTCTACACCCAGGGCTCTGCCCCATGGGCCCTGGATGGTTGATGGTCTGACACAGAAAAAGACTGGGCACCCCTGGGATGAACCCAGAGCCACAGCAGAGCCTGGCAAGCTACCCATGGTGTATTCAATATGCCAAAAACAGTAACAATAATGGACCTCAATCCCAGCGAATGGAGACGTTACTGGCACCGGCTTGAGCAAGATTGATGAACTACGGAAAGACAAGTGCCAAGACAAGTGACAAGGTGGGCAGGATGCATTTGGAGCAAAGTGTTCAGGGGCTGTTCCTGGCTCTGAACTCTGAGGTTACTCCCAACACTCCTCAAGGACTATGTAGTGTCAGGAATTGAGCCTTGGCCTACTGCATGCAAAGTGTATGTTCAGTCCTTTAAGTCACCTCTTTGCCCACAAATGATTTATGATGAATTTTGAGTCTTCTTAAGGTATTTTTTCCCAAATTTTATTAAACCATTTTAGACATACAATTGCAAGATGCTCATGTAGAGTTTTTGGTTCTACAGTGTTCCAACACCCATCCCTCCACCCAAACCCATCTCCCATCACCAATGTCCCCACCTCCCTCCCCCTCCCACACCTCAACTACTTGGCGGGTTCTGTATATATTTTCTCTCCTCTCTATCTCTCCCTCCCACCAAACTTTCCTGCACATCGTGGAATGCAGTGGATTAAAGGACATTACTGTTTCCACTATTTCACATGCTATGGCTGGTCGCCCCAGGGCAGCTCCTGGGCGGGGGCCACCAGGCTCGACAAAATAGAGGGGGAATGGCCGACCCCCTGACTCCATCTGACGAATTCCCAGCGATTCCTGCTTCTGGGAGCTGCCTACCTGGGCCCGAACTGGTTTTGTTCTGTTAATCTGGTCGTGAGGTAGTATCCCAGCGTCCGGACAGAGAAGGTGGTAGCTAGTGTGGTGGGCGAGTCTCATCCAGCTGCTTCCGGACCCCCCAGATGTGATGGGCCCACTCCCAAAACCCATCTGTCCTCCGGGAGCCCCATGGTCAGCTTAGCCTGGGGAAAATGGAGTTCCAGCTTCCCCAGGCGAGTCCGAGGCCCGCATGCTATGGCTGGTCCTTCTTAAGATATTTTTATAGTAACAGGTTCCTGATCTTACACTTCTACATGCAACATAAAAACGGCATTTATTAACAAACAAGTATAAATGTAGTTGTTTAATCTGCTCATGTATGGTCTATAAAGTTCTAGTATCTTCTTTCGTACCTATTATGAAATCAAACTGATTTTTACTAGGAGTCTTTTTAAGATCCAAAGGCTAGCCAATCCTAAGTGCTGTGTCTTAAATCAATTATTCTAAAAGTTCAACTGTTTATTTGGATGGTTATTCACTTATCTTTATATTGCTGATATCAAGTAGTGCTAATCTATCAAGTTTTGCTAATCTGTACCACTGTCTAGGAAGAACAAATGCATTGCAATTTAATGGAGTGCACATGAAAATGAGTCTTTGAATAGTCCTGCCATATACCCAGTGTAACTGTCCCCTCTCACAGAGACTAGGGTGTCTCGTTCTCTGTCAGCATGGACACTTCCAGGAAGACTGCTTGGATCGCCAATGCATGTTTCTGAAAACTTGCAGTTCTTAACAAAAGTTTCTTTTTTTTTTTTTTTTTTGGATGACTCCGGCAATGCTCAGGGGTTTCTCCTGGCTCTGCACTCAGGAATTACTCCTGGCAGTGCTTGGGGGACCATATGGGATGCCGGGGATCGAACCCAGGCAGGCACAGGGCGGCTGCGTGCAAGGGCAAATGCCCTACCCACTGGGCTATCGCTCCGGCCCTTAAAAACAGTTTATAATCTAGGGCTGAAATAGGATTGTTTCATCCATGCTCCTAGACCTTTCCAGATAAATTAGACTCTTCCTTCATTGGAGAGGCTTCCTAAAGTATCCCCCTCCCTTTCATTGATTCATCCACCTTAAAGATTTAGAAGCTAAATTTGTCTCATTTTTTGTTTTCAGAACAATACATGACACAACACACAACCTTGAAAGACATGACCCACACAACCTTGAAAGACAAAACTGGGAAGAAACAGATTGAACTGAAAATCACAAGTACAGAAATGGAAACTATTTAAAGTCTCACTAAGAACAAAAACCCAGGACCAGATAGTTGAACTAGTGAATTCTACACAGCTTTAAAAGTGAATATAATACCTGGCTTAACTGAATGCAAAAAATCAAAATCTGGCCCAAAGCAATAGTACAGCAGGCAAGGTGCCTATATAGTACCATTACAGTACTAATCAAGAAAAGATAAAAAAGTCATTCAAATTAAAACAGAAATAAAACATAACATATAGAACATCCTAAAGACTCCACAAACAGCTAGAAATAATAAAAGAAGCAAGAGAAGTGACAAGATACAAAAATAACAATACATAAATGATTATGTTTCTACATTCAAACAGAGGAAATGAAAATGAAGACAACAATCCAATATAAAATTGCATTAAGAAAAGATAAAGCACCTGGGAGTAAACCCTACTAAGGAAGCGACAGAACTATACTTGAAAACTCCAAATCATTGCTAAATGAAATTGAAGAGAGTGTAAAGAAACTGAAGGACATTCCATTATGGCAAAAATAAACACTATTAAAATAAAAATCCTGAAGCTGGATGTAGCCGGACAGTGTACTATACAGCTTCCTTGCATGTGACTAACCCAGGTTTAATTCCCAGTATCACATACGAAAATCAGATGGGCTGGACATGTAATGTGATTTGGAGACAACCGCTGGACTAGAGCCATTACCGACTGGATCCCATGGGATGTCAAAAGATCACGTGGCCGCCCACCTACAAGATGGTCAGACTTCCTTGTAAAGACCCTGAAGGGAACGGTTTGAGGCTCTTCATATTCCTGAATCAACCAGATGCCATTGGGCTACATTGACACTTCATAGGGTCCAATGGAAATGTTACTGGCGCCTGCTCGAGCAAATCGATGAATAACGGGATTCAAGTGATCAAGTGATCACATACGAGAGCTTTACTATGGCAACAATTGCATTAGTAAAATTCACCCATGTCAATATCAACTATTTTTCACTTCCAGATGCAATTAAAAAACCTGTAACAGTCACGGTAATTCTTAAAAGAAGCCACTGTAAATAATGGGCAAAAATGTGATATTTTTTAATTTTTTTAAAGTATTTTATTATACCACCATGAGATACACAATTACAAAGACGTTCATATTTGGGTTTTGGTCATACAGGGTTCCAGCACCCATCCCTCTACCAGTGCCCATTTCCCACCACCAACATCCCTGGTTCCCTCCCCCTTACCCCAGCCCACCTCCATGGCAGGTTCTTTATTTCTTTCCTTTTCTCTCTATCTCTTTCTCTTTTCCTTCCCTTCCAGATTGTGGATTACAGAACATACATTAAAGGGTTGTCATGTGTATCTTTTTGCCTGTATTTAATGCTCAGTTCTAGGTTGGTATTAGTACTTTCGACATTTGTTAGCACACTGTTCCATTTTCCATCTTACCTAGCCTCGGACTCCCACACATCAAGACCGAACTTTCATTCATTTCCTGGGCCCCATTTAAACTAAGGTAGTAAGGAGGTTTCACCCCTTGTAGTCAGGGTCTACAAGTCCCTTTTGTCAGCAGGAAGCAATCACTGAAGATGGACCTTCGGACCAGTTTCCTCTTAAAGATTTAAGGGGGTGAAATACTAGGAGGGATTGATGTACACAGGCAGACAGGGGAGCACCAATGAATTCTTCCCCCTAAGACTATTCAGAGTCACCTTTTTTAAAAAATGTTTTATTTTTACAATTACAAAATATACAATTAAAAAAGTTCATATTTGGGTTTTGGTCATACAGTGTTCCAGCACCCATCCTGCCACCAGTGCCCATCTCCCACCACCAACGTCCCCGGTTCCCTCCCCCTCCCCCAGCCCACCTCCATGGCACGTTCTTTATTTCTTTCCATTTCTCTCTCTTTCTCTTTTCCTTCCCCTCCAGACTGGATTACAGAACATGCATTAAAGGGTTGTCATGTGTATCCTTTTTACCTCTATTTAATGATCAGTTCTAGGTTGGCATTAGTACTCTCGACAATTGTTAGCACACTGTTCCATTTTCTGTCTTACCTAGCCTCCTGACTCCCACACGTTTGTGATAGTTTCCACCTTTGACAAGACCTCCTGATATATGTTTCACTTGACCTTGAATATTGGTATCATAATATGTACATATATATTTATGTTATGCAAATAAATGCAGTCATTCTGTATCTGTCTCTCTCCTTCTGGCTAATTTCGCTCAACATAATCTTCTCCATGTCCATCCATTTATAGGCAAATTCTATAACTTCATTTTTCCTAACAGCTGTATAGTATTCCATTGTGTAGATGTACCAAAGCATCTTTATCCAGTCATCGATTTTCAGGCTCTCTGGTTGCTTCCAGATTCTGGCTATTGTGAATAATGCTGCTATGAACATAAAAGTAGGGATGGTGTTTCTGCTGCGTATTTTTTGGTTTCCCAGAGTAGATTCCCAGTAGTGGTATGGCTGGGTCAAATGGGAGTTCAATTTCGAGTCTTTGGAGGAATGTCCATATTGTTTTCCAGAAAGGCTGTACCAGCCGGCATTCCCACCAACAATGGATGAGTGTCCCCTTTTCCCCACATCCACACCAGCACTTGTTGTTCTTGCTCTTTTGAATATGTGCCAGTCTCTGTGGTGCAAAGCGGTATCTCATTGTTGTTTTGATTTGCATCTCTCTGATGATTAGTGATGATGAGCATTTTTTCATATGTTTTTGGCCATTTGAATTTCTTCCTTGGTGAAGTTTCTGTTCATTTCTTCTCCCCATTTTTTGATGGGGTTGTTTGTTTTCTTCTTGTAAAGTTCTACCAGTGCCTGATATATCCTGGATATTAACCCCTTATCAGATGGGTATTGGGTGAATATTCTTTCCCATTCTGTGGACTGCTTTTGTATCTTAGTCACTGTTTCTTTTGAGGTGCAGAAGCTTTTTAGTTTCATGTAGTCCCATATGTTTATCTTTTCTTCTAGTTGCTTTGTTAGTGATGTTTCACCTTTGAAGATGCCTTTAGCTTCAATGTCGTGGAGGGTTTTTCCTATATTTTCTTCAATGTACTTTACGGATTCAAGTCTGATATTGAGGTCTTTAATCCATTTTGATCTGATTTTTTGTGCATGGTGTTAGACACAGGTCCAAATTCATTTTTTTACATGTTGCTGCCCAGTTTTCCCAACACCACTTGTTGAAGAGGCTTTCCTTACTCCATTTTAGACTCGTTGCGCCTTTATCAAAGATTAAATGATCATGTGTTTGAGGTTGGGTGTCAGGATACTCAATTCTATTCCATAGGTCCACAGGTATGTTTTTATTCCAATACCATGCTGTTTTAATTACTACTGCCTTGTAGTACAGTTTGAAGTTGGGAAAGGTGATGCCTCCCATCTTATTTTTCCTGAGGATTGCTTTAGCTATCCTTGGGGGTTTATTGTTCCATACAAATTTCAGGAGCGTTTGGTCAATTTCTTTGAAGAATGTCATGGGTATTCTTACAGTGACTGCATTGAATCTGTACAGAGATCTAGAGAGTATTACCATTTTGACAATGTTGTTTCTCCCCATCCATGAGCAGGGAATGCGTTTCCATTTCCTTGAGTCCTCTATTATCTCTTGGAGCAGTGTCTTGTAGTTTTCTTTGTATAGGTCCTTTACACACTTGGGTAAGTTGATTCCTAGGTGGTTGATTTTCTGTGGCACAATTATGAATGGAATTGTTTCCTTAATATCCCTTTCTTCTCTTTCGTTATTTGAATATAGGAAAGCCACCGACTTTTGGGTGTTGATTTTGTATCCTGCCACTCTACTATATCGCCTAATATTTCTAGGAGTTTTTTGGTAGAGTGTTTAGGGTTCTCTAGGAATAATGTCATGTCATCTTCAAATAATGATAGCTTGACTTCTTCCTTGCCTATCTGGATGCCCTTGATGTCCTTTTCTTCTCTGATTGCTATGGAAAGTACTTCCAGTACTATATTGAATAAAAGGGGTGAGAGTGGGCAACCTTGTCTTGTCCCTGATCTCAGGGGGAAGGCTTTCAACTTTTCCCCATTTAGAATGATGCTCGCTGTGGGCTTTTGGTAGATGGCTGTAACTATCTTGAGGAAAGTCCCTTCAATTCCCCATTTTCTGGAGGGTTTTAATCATGAACGGGTGCTGGATCTTGTCAAATGCTTTCTTTGCGTCTATTGATAGGATCATATGGTTTTTATTTTTTTCTTTTATTGATATGATGTATTATGTTGATTGACTTGCGAATGTTGAACCATCCTTGCATTCCCGGGATGAATCCTACTTGGTCATGATGTATAATCTTCTTGATGAGTCTTTGGATTTTGTTTGCTAGTATTTTGTTGAAGATCTTAGCATCCGTGTTCATCAAGGAGATTGGTCTGTAGTTTTCTTTCTTTGTGTTGTCTCTCCCTGCTTTGGGTATCAGGGTGATATGTGCCTCATAGAAGCTGTTTGGGAGTGTTTCTGTTTCTTCTATTTCCTGGAAGAGCTTGAAAAGGACTGGCATTAGGTCCTCCTTAAAGGTTTGGTAGAGTTCACTAGTGAATGCGTCTGGACCTGGGCTTTTGTGTTTGGGAAGACTTTTTAATTACTGTTTCTATCTCCTCAATGGTGATGGGCTTATTCAGGTATTGGAGGTCTTCTTGTTTCAACCGTGGGAGGGTTATAGGACTTCAGGGAATTGATCCATTTCTTCTAGATTCTCATGTTTCATGGCATACAGGCTCTCAAATTAATCTCTGATGATCATTTGGATTTCTGTGGTTTCTGTTGTGATGTCACCCTTTTTATTTCTGATTCTGTTTATTTGGGGTTCTCTCTTTCCCTGTCCTTACAAGTCTTGCCAATGGTTTGTCAATCTTGTTTATTTTTTCAAAAAAAACAGCTCTTGGTTTCATTAATCTTTTGGATTATTTTGTGGTTTCCAACTCATTGATTTCCTCTCTAAGTTTTATTATTTCCTTTTTATCTGCCTGCGTTGGGCTCCCTTTTGTTGGTCTTTTTCTAATGTCTTCAGCTGTGTATTCAGGTTATTTATGTGGGCCCTTTCTTGTTTCCTGATGAATGCTTGCAGAGCTATAAACTTCCCTCTTAACACGGCTTTTGCCGTGTCCCACAAGTTCTTATAGTTGGTGTCTTCATTTTCATTTTTTCCAGAAATCTTTGGATTTCCTGTTTGATTTCTTCTATGACCCATTTGTTGTTCAGGAGTGAGCTGTTCAGTGTCCAGGTGTTTGGTTTGACTCCCTGTTTCTATGTATGGTTAACTTCCATTTTCAGTGCATCATGGTCTGAAAAGATAGCTGACACAATTTCTATCTTTTTTTAATTTTATTGAGGTATGCCTTGTGGTTCAGCATGTGGTCTATCTTGGAGAATGTTCCAGTGCACTAGAGAAAAATGTGTATTCAGCTTTTTTGGCATGAAAAGCCCTGTATATATCCACTAGCTCTCTTTCTTCCATTTTTTCCGTCAGGGCCAATATTTCCTTGGTGAGTTTCAGTCTTGTTGATCTATCCATCGTTGATAGAGCAGTGTTGAAGTCTCCAAGTATTATTGTGCTACTGTTAATGTCTTCTTTGAGGTCTCTTAGCAGTTGTTATATGTATTTTGCTGACCCCTCGTTGGGTGCATATATGTTCAGTAGTGTAATTTCTTCCTGGTGTACATACCCCTTAATTAATAAGAAATGGCCTTGTAGTCCCTTCTAACCTTTTTCAGCCTGAAGTCTATATTATCTGATACTAATATGGCCACACCAGCCGTTTTGGAGGAGTTGTTTGCATGGAGAATTGTCTTCCAACCTTTGACTTTGAGTCTGTATTTGTTCTGATTATTCAGATGTGTTTCTTGTAGACAGCAGAATGTTGGGTTCAATTTTTTAATCCATTTTGTCACTTTGTTTCTCTTAATTGGTGCATCTAGACCATTGACATTGAGAGAGATTATTGTCATCGGATTTTGTGCCATCTTTCTGTTTGTACTTGTTGTGCTTATGGATTTGGTCGATATTACAGTAGACCCTTCAGTCCTTCTTTTAAAGTTGGTTTTGAGTCCATGAAGTTCCTGAGTTGTTGCTTATCCATGAAGTTGTGCATCTTTCCTTCATATCTGAATGTGAGTCTGGCCGGGTAAAGAATTCTTGGTGAAGCCTGCAGTTCATTGAGCCTTTTCACAATATCCCACCATTGTTTTCGGGCTCGGAGTGTTTCATCAGAGAAGTCTGCTGTAAATCTTAGAGATGTTCCTTTGTATGTGATTTCCTTCTTTGATCTTGCTGCTTTCAGTAGTCTATCTCTATCTATAGTTTTTGTCATTTTTATTAAGATGTGTCTTGTAGTATTCTTGTTGGGGTTTCTTTTAGCTGGTATCCTACGGGTCTCCTGGATCTTTTTTTT